>CM031598.1:85675293-85719234 GCA_018398815.1 Conus ventricosus
AGTGACATTTTTACAACAGAGCAGGTATACCTGAAATGTTTCTAACAATGAAAACAAGAAAGGTCATCTACATCTGGCAAAACACGGCTAGATAAGACTATATGAGTCTAGCATTGGTAAATCGAGGACATACAAATAAAAGTCTTGTTGAACAATATCAGATATTCACAAAACAGAGTATGTATCCCACAGAAAAATTACCTTGTGGCCCAGTCATATGAAGCAGATGTTAATCGTCGGAAAATCCGAACCACACACACACACACACACACACACACACACACACACACACACACACACACACACACGCACTGGTGTATGCAGTTGCTTGCACCCTTTTTGTGATGCCACACTCTAGCCGCTTGAATACTCAGATTTTATGACAAACACTGATTCTCTCTCTCTCGCTCTCCGTTTATCCCACTACCTTTCACCTTTCATTCCCCCTTTCCATGATATAATTATGTGACGTGTGTTTATTACACCTGAGTGAAAATAGGCAAATTCCGTTCTTATTTATTTGTTTGTTTGTTTTTCTCATAATGGCATCTGTTTGTATAATTTCTTTTCGTTAAACAATCAAAACATGGAAACAAACTTTAAGAGTCGGTGTGATCATGTTTCTCTCCGTACACTCAAACTGAAGGAACAAACAAGGAAGCAAAACATTGCAATCATTCAGGAACAACCGAGAACGCACTGCTAATATCTCATTAAAAACACTCACGCACACACCTATTTACGCTCTCTTTTTCTCTCTCTCTCTCTGTCTCTCTCTGTCTCTGTCTTTGTCTCTGTCTGTCTGTCACTGTATGTATGTACGTATGTATGTATGTATGCATGCATGCATGTATGTATGTATGTATGTATGTATGTGTATGTATATATATATATATATATATATATATATATATAGAGAGAGAGAGAGAGAGAGAGAGAGAGAGAGAGAGAGAGAGAGAGTGCTGAACAAGTAAGTAGTGGGGGAAAAGAAGTGCAGGTTAACAATTCTTCCATCATTATAGTAACGACTTGGCAAGATTTGAAATTTAAAAAAAAAAAGGTTGAAGATGAAGATGTGTGTGTGTGTGTGTGTGTGTGTGTGTGTGTGTGTGTTCTGTCTGCCTGTCTGTCTGAGCGTCTATCTGTCTGTCAGTCTGTCTGTCCGTCTCTTTTCTATCTCTGTCGCTCACACACGCACGGACGCACGCATGCACGCATCTTTACATAGGATCACCGTATGTTGGTGACCAGACCCGTCCAGGCTGTACGTGCTGGACATCAGTGACAACGAGTTTGGTCCGGGAGGTATCGCTCCCTTCGTCGATGCTTTAGGTCAGTCTGGGAATAGGGTAAGAGGGGACAGGCGCGCGCGCGCGTGTGCGTGTGCGTGTGTGTGTGTGTGTGTGTGTGTGTGGTGTGCGGGCGTGCGCGCAGGAGTGTGTGTGTGTGTGTGTGCGTGCGTGCGTGCGTGCGTGTGCGCGCGCGCGCGTGTGTGTGTATGTGTGTGTGTGAACATGCGTGTGTGTGTGTGAGTATGCGTGTGGCCTATGTATTAAGCGTGACCGAACTTCTGTATTCATTGTCTCTCTCTCTCTCCCTTTGTCTCTCTGAAGATATATATATATATATATATATATATATATATATATATATATATATATATATATATATTTGTTAAAATAGGTTTTTAAAAATAGAATCTACAAATTTGTTTCGAGCGCGTTGCGCTGTCATCAGGATGGTTTTTGGTTTGCCCACCGCCGATGTTATATAGCGTGTGGGCTCCCGTTTGCGGTTGTTTGCACGTGCGGGTTGGCTGCACGTGTTTTTTGGGGGCTTTTAGGTTTTTGTTTTGGGTGTATTCACTAACAACGATTTTCATTTATGCCTGCAGTTGTTTATATTTTTTTTTTTGGTTTTAAAAAAGTTGCTAAGTGCGGTTGATAGAATTAACCATTTTTTTTTTAAAACCCTGGGTTGCACTTTTTTGAAACATTGCGAAAGGGTGTCCCTTTTTTTTATGTTTTTTCCCGGGAAATAAATTTTTAGCTTTTTTTTTGCGCCTTTAAGTTTCCAATATATTTCCCAATTTAAAATATTTTAAAAATTTAAAAAACCAAAAAATTTTTGGAAAAAATTCTTTATTTTTAAAAAAACCTTTTTTCTGTTTCCCCAGGGGCCCCACCCAAGCCTATCCTTCATTTTGGGTTAATTTTTTCCCATTAATTTTCTTTTTCTTTCCTCTCTCCTTCTTTCTTTCTCTTCTTTATAAAATTTTTTTTTATTTATTTTTATTTTTTTTTATCTGTTTCTTTTTTTGGCTATCTTTTTAAAACCCCTCTTCCCCCCCTCTTCCTTTTCTTCCTCTCTCTCTTTTCTCTTCTTTTTCTCAATTTTTTAAAGAAAAAGAGAGAAAAGGGGAAATATGGCCACCACAAATTTTCTGTTATCCATTATCTATTTTTTCCATCTGTATCTGAGAGGGGAAAAGAAGAAATGTGTATGTGTGTTGTGAATGTACACCGCATGTATAAATTTAGAAAATATTGGGTCCAAATCATAAGAAGGGGGAAAATTTAAACCAAATTTGGGAAAAATAAACCCCGTCAAATTTTTAAAAGGGGTATTTTTAAAGGGCGGTTTTTGTGAGGGGTGTTTTTTTTGGTTGTGGGTATTTTGTGGTTGGGGGTGGTGGGGGGTTTTGTGTTGGGGTGTGTTGTTGTGTGGGGTTGGTAAGGGGGGTTTTGGCGGCCGCTAATTTTACCCTTTTAAATGCGCGGTGTCAGGTAGGGGGTTTTTGTTTTGTGGGTTGTGTGGTGTGGGTTTTGTGTGTTAAAGTCCAAGTCAAGTCAAAATTTTTTTTAAAGAATGGAACTTTAATTTAAGGGGGAAAAACGTTTTTTACATCAACCATCAAAAACAAACCAAAAAAAAATTCAATAAAAAAATAATGAAAACAAAGAAATACAAAGAGTAAAACCAGGGGAAAAAGGGGAGGGGGGTGTTTTAAAGGGGGGGAAAAGGGGAAATTTTAAGGGGGGAGGGGGGGGGGGGAGGGGGGGGGTAAAAGTACAAAAAAGAATTAAACCTTTTTTTAATTACATATCGGAAAATAACAAGAGAGAGAGAGAGGGGGAAAAAAGGGGAGAGAAAAGAGAGAGGAGAGAGAAGAGATTTAATTATTTTACAATATCAAAAATTTTACAAAGATACACACCAAAAAACGGGAATTTTCATAGGCATAAAAAATATACACAAGGTTCTAAAGAAAAACCCACTAAAAAATTTATTTCAAAGGAATTTGAAAAATATTGATTCTAACCACCCAGAAATCCCTTTTTCGTTTTTCCCCAATTTTTGTTCTTATTTTTTAAAAAGTTTTGGTAGCTTTTTTCCATACTTTCCCCCGGAGTAAAAAAACTAGATTTAAAATTATTTCTTGGTCAAAGGAAAGGATAAAAATTTGGACTAGTCTAAAAAGGTTATTTTAAAAATGAATTCTTTTTTTTTTTTAGGAGCAAAACCGTTTGAAACATTATGCATGCATACGGCCTTTTTGAAAAAATTTCTTTTTGTAAAAGGTTTAAACATATTAATTTTTATAGTTTTTTCTGTTTTTAGGGTCTTTTTTTTAGTAAAACTAATTTTAATGCTTTTATACATTCGATAAATTAATTTTCAAGGGGTTTTCATGCATTTTCCCCATAGGTTGTTTGCATAATAAATGTTTGGGGAGATATAGCAAAAAAAAAGAGTTTTTGAGAAGGGGTGTCCGGGAAAAATTTTCTTAATTTTGGCTAATTGAAGTAATTTTTTTTGAGAGATTTTCCCATTGACGTTATGGGGTGGGCCTGTTAAATCTTTATCTATTATTACCTATTTTTTTAGGTGAGTCGACTTTTCTTTTTTTTGGGTTTCAGATATAAAAAAATATTTTGGAAAATTTTTTGACTTCATCTTTTTCTTTTTTGGGGGCACATCAAACATCCCACTTGTTTTACTTGCATTTAAGGACATATGGTTTTCCAAGAGTCCATTCGATAATTTTTTTAACATCTTTTTTGGAGGTTACTTTTAATATGGATCGAATCATGAATGAAGGAGGGGTCATCAGCAAACTTTGCATTTTTTCTTTAAGAAAAAAAGGTAATCATTGACGAAAAACAGTTTAAAAAGTAAGGGCCCCGTACAGAGCCTTGTGGTAAATCCTATTTGATAGGGCATTAAAATTTTTCGTTTTTTTTTTTGGGGTGTATGATTGTTTTTCCCATTTCAAAAAATAAAAACATGAGATTTTTTTTAATTCTGGGGGTAAAATTTTTAAGTTCCGTTTAAAGCAAAAGGAGAGAATGAATTAATTACATCAAAAGCTTTTTCAAAAACTTTAAAAAAAAATACCAGTAAATTTATTTTCATTTATACTGTAATAGGCTATCAATAACTGTAAAAGGTTGTATGGCAGGGAAAGAAATTTTTTCGGAAACCCTTTTGACGGGGAAATAAATGTTTTTAAAATGGTAAATATAGAAATTTTGCAAGGGGGGGTTTTTTTTTTAGGTTTGATAAAGAAAATTTTAAAAAAGAAAATTTGGGGGTATAAGGTTTTTTATGGAATTGAATTTCACCAGAAATTTAAAAAAGTGGAATTACTTGCTTCCTTTAAAATTTTAAGGGAAAGGTTTTTTTCTTTTAAATTTTTACAAATACGTTAGTGTTCATTAATTTTTGGACAAATCTTTAGAATTTTTTTCATCTAAACCCCTAAATCGCGTGAACCCCAATTTTTAAAGGAAAAACCCTTTTTCTAAAGTCCAAACAGTCATTTGGGTTTGGGGGGTTAAAAAGCTAATATCTTTTAAACCAAAAGGGAGGTTTTTAAAAAGCTCAAGGAAATTTTTATTGGACCTTTTCTTGAAAAAAATTTTTTTTTGATACTTTGAAAAAGGTTTTTTTAATTGAACTGCATTTACCCCTGGATAATTTCCCGATTTTTTTGAGACTTGTTTAATTTTTCAAAATTTAAAAACCTTCCCCAAACTGACGTGAAAAAAATTGGGAGAAATTAACATCTTTTTAAAGTAATTTTCGCTTAAAATTTACGTTTCCCTTGAGTTTACCCTTTTTTCTTTGTTTTCGGAAATTTTTTAATTTTTTCCCGGAAAATTTCTTAACTGAAATTTTTTATGTTAATTTCGATATCTTTTTTCTTTTGTTATCCCGGGGGTTTTGGGTTCTTTTTTGCCCTTTTTTTATGAAAAGGAGCTGTTTTTTTATACACAAAAAAAAATGTGTTAATCCAAACTTCAGTTTCTTCATCAGGATCTCTTTTTTGGTATAAATATTCCAATTGTGCTGTGGCAAGGTTGAAAGGAAAACTTCTTTTCCCTTAAAAATTTTTAAAGCTCCTTAATTTAAAGATCCTTTTTTCCCCACTTTGGGAAAAATTTTTACGGTTTTTGAACCCGTCAGACCAAAAAGGGGTTATGTTTGCTACAAACCCCATGGTGGGGAGCATATTTAATGGGTGGCTGTTTTTTTTTTTGATAAATTGTTTCTATTAAAGGGATTTTTCTGACAAATTTTGCGGGTTGGGATGTTTAATAAGTTGTTCAAAAACCGTGTAAGGTGGGAGTTTTTTGATGCCACTTTTGGGTTTTTTGGTTTATTTTAAAACTATATTTAAAAACTCCAAAAAAAATAGTTCAAACTTAGAATTTTTTAAAATTTATCCTTTAGAAATGAAATTTAAACTTGCCAGTCCCAAAAGTTTTAGATGGATTTCTGTATAAAAATTTCCCTTTTTAGTGGTTTATTTTTTTTCCAAAATGATTTCAATCCATACAGATTTAAACCCCTTGTTTTTAAAGGTGTTTAGTTTTTTTAAATTTTAAAGAAGATGTAGGGGACACAAATAGGCCGTACTTTTGGTTTAACGGTTTAAGTCCCAATTATTTCAAAATTTCCCCGGGATGTTTTTATCAGCATCTGGTTTTTTCTGAGGGCAAAAGGGGTTCCGCAAAACAAAAAAAATGAAATTGTTACCACGTTATTGAGAATAGTTGGAATGTTTTTTTATTTTTGTTTTAGAAAAATTCAAATAGCCTATTCGGAAATCCCTGTTTAAAAAGGGCCCTGTGTCCCCCGGGTTTAAAGGGCTGTGTTGTGTGTGTGTGTGTGTGTGTGTGTGTGTGTGCATGTGTGTTGTGTTTTGTTTTTGGCCCAATTTCGTTTTGTTTTTTCCCTTTTTTGTAGGGAGAACATAATTGGAAGAAAAGGGGCATGGCCCGGAACCCTTTTTTGGCCCGGGGGTGAAAGCCCTGTTCCACAGCGTGCAGTGGTTACCCCCCCAAAACCCTTTGAAGAGACTGTCATAGCCCGTGGGGTTTTGGAAGGGTGGTGGCATGGGTGTGGGGGGGAGGCAAAAAAAAGGGGTTTGGTTTGTTTTTTGAGAGTGTGGCTAACTGAACAATGGTCTAGCAAAAACAACCCAATCCGGGGAGATAAAGCAGTTTGCGGGGGTCTCCCTTTCCTTTTAAAAACCCGTTGCCCCGGCCCGATGCGAAAGAACCAAAAAGGGTTCCCCTAGGAGAAGGGAAAACCCCGATTTAAAACCCCCGCCCACCCCCTTTCGGATTACCCTCTGTGGGAGAAACAAAAGGGGGAAACCCCGGGAGAAAAATTTTGAGTGAAGCCCCCCGAGGTGGCCCAGGGGTGAAATTTTTATTATCCCCCCGCCCCCTTTGGGCCTTTTCATTGGTCTTGAAGTAATGCCCTTTAAATTCCCCCTTGGCTATAGTAGGGGCCCTTTAAAAATGGCAACCAAAAACTTCCCTTTTTTTTTAGCCCAAAGGGTTCGGGTTTAATCTGTCCCTCTTTTTAATTTCCCAAAATCTTAAGGTTTATGGGCGAGTGGGAACCTTTTTTTAAAAGGGGTGCAAAAGGGGCTGTCAAGATGCCCCCCCAGGGGAAAGGGGGGAATGGGGCCCATTTCTGGGCCCCTTTAGGCAAAGGGGGGGGGTCGGCGCTGCCTATTTGAGCAGCCCGCTCAGGGAAAACCCCTGCTTCCCTTTTTGGGGGGTTTGGGGGGGGGTAAGAGTTTTTGAAAAAGATGAACCCGGAAAAGGGGTTTCCCCAAATTCTGTCAGCACAGCGCAGCTGACAGGACATCTACATTCGTGGTCAAATTGTAAAAGCAAGTTCCACACAGGATTTGAGGCACACCCTGTGGGAAAAGTGCTTTTTTGTTGGAGCCTGAAAAATCAGAACCGTCTTACACAGAGAGAAGCGCGACAGACCAGAATGTCGAACAGTGCTGGTTAAGTAAGAATTACAGTGCCATCATATTGACATTGCCGCTTTCAGCGAGAAAAAACCCTGGCGAACACAGGGAGTTGGGCATGCGTTCTTTTGGTCATGGAAATCACTAGATGATGTATGAAAGCATAGGATGGCCTTGCCGTTCATCATTTGCTTGTAAAAAAACTGAGTTTCTCCCAAAGGCAAACAGTGACCACCTGGTGCTGAGACTGCACTAAATATGGAAAGACTCAATCGACATTCGTTAGCACCCATGCACCCACCCTGACCTACTCCTAAGAAAAAAAAAGAATCATGTTCCAGAGCCACGGAAGCCAGATTATTTCAGTCCCAGAGACTACAGGCTCCTGCCATTGGGGGGTTGCAATGGCCGTGTTGATGAAAACTCCCAGTTTTGATCAGTTGTCATCGGACGTCATGGCATGAGACAAGAGGACTCCGACGGACAAGTGCTTCCCAGTTTCCGCGTTGAACATAATGTGACCATTGTTAATACCTTGTACCCGCTATCCGACATCCACAAGAGCACTAAGATGCATCCTAGCTAAAAAAAAAAAAAAACCATGGGCACCTAGCTGACTATTTGTTTATCAAACTCTTGACATCTAGAATGCACGCACCGCGAGGACAACGAGTAAAGCTGGCTGCTGGACTGACGACTTTTTGCTCAGATCCAAGTTGTCTTTTTCCATCGCCACTAGATAAAGAGATTAAAAAAGGTTGCATGAAGAAAAAGACAGATGTCCAGAATCTTTCTGATCCTGAAACTAAAGAAACCCTCGTGACCAACCTCGGTGATCCCATCGAGAGTTTACCAACTGAAGCTAATCCAGAGAAGGCGTGGCCAAGCTCCGGAATGCAGTCTGTGATTCAGCCCAGTTTTTTTCTTTCTTTCTTTTTTTTTTTTAGCTGTCCCATCTTCTGTGCCACCTCAGTGGCGGTGCACCCCCTCCGCTCATTCCGACACCCCGCCACAGCCACAGGCGGGCCCGCCGCAGATCAGGCACCGGCAATCCACAGGTCAGTGTCGAGTCGAGATAAGATAAGATAAGATAATGTTGCTTATAGCCCAGCCGACCGCAAAGGGCCACATCAGGGCTGTCACCACGTTAAAATCAACTCACCAGTCATTTAAAAAAAAACAAAAAAAAAACAACAACTTTCACACATCTCGTTAAATGACATCGTCTACAAACGCACCAGAAACTTTGTTAAAAAATCTTTCTGCCGTAAAATCTTAAATCAGATGAAAAATGTTAATCTCTCTCAAAAACTCAAGGATCACGTCAGGCGGGACATCCCTGAACAGGATCTTCATTGACTCCGCTGTAAAAATGTTTGTGTCTCACATCGTACACAGTGTCGAGTCATCAAGAGGCAACCCACTGCAGTAGAGACTGCACTGCAACCGAGTCACTTCGGTGGAGTTCATGGCGCCCGTTCTGACCCAACATACGCAGGACACCACCTACTGAGCCCCCTACTGACGATAATAATTGTTTTTGCCCGGGGAAAGGCGGGTGATGAGCTCTCCCCCCGGGAGGGCGCCCCCACGTCTGCCAAACCGACAGCCCTCATGAATTTGCCGAAAACCGGGTTTGCCCCCCGAGGGAAATCGAAAAAAAATGCCAGAGACAGGAAAGGGGGAAAGGGAAACTGAATCATAAAATGAGAGCGGGCAGGGAAAGGGAAACAAAATTTTGAGACATTTTCATTGGATCGATGAGAGAAAAGGATATAAAAATAAAGGCTACGGGTTTTTTCTTTTCCGGTCTGAACGGGCATGACGGGGGCTATACTCTACGATTATTTTTCACGTAATTAACCCCGGGCGTCAACCAACCAGAGAGAAAAACAGCCCACCTCATTGGTAAGAAAAGGGAAAGGGAAACCACTTCCAAAAACTCATCCATTAAAGTGATAAACCCTTGACGGGGGTGTCCCATTTTTTCCCCAGTTGAGCCCGTGGCAAACCCCACCTCGGGTTTGGGAGCCGGGTGGGGTCAGAAAAAATCCCACATGGCGTGAGGGAGAACAAAAACCCACCACGACCCCCACCCCCCGGGGGTAGTTCTTACCCGGGCCCCTGAGGGGAAATGTTTTAGTCCCTTCCCAACATTTTTGGACCCCGCTTGACCCGGAAAGGGACAAACCCTTTTTTCACAAAAGAAAAAAAATTAACCGGTCGAATTAAGAAAGCGGGTTGATCTTTTTTTTTCTTTTTTTTTTTTTTTAAAGGGAACACTCCCCCAAAAACCCCGTTTTTTCTCCGGTATTCCTTGTTAAACCGCCCCCCCTCCCTCCTTTACTATTATTTTTAAATTGTCTTTTTTTGTAAGCCCTTTTTTCTTCTTCTTGTTTTTTCTTTTTTTTTTTGTAATAGTTTTTGGCCGTTTTAATTACTCCCCGTTCCCCCAAACCTTCCCGGCCCCGAAAAAACAAGAAAAAACCTGAAGTTTAAAAATTAAAATAAATTACCATCGGGAAAAAAAGTATAAGTGGTGTGTTGGGGGTGTGCTGTGTTTTGGGGTTGCGCCGCGCGCGCGCGGCGCGTGTGTGTGTGTGTGTGTGTGTGGGGTGTGTGTGTGGGGTTGCGCCGCGCGCGGGCACGCGCCCCGTTTTGCATGTTTATGAAGGGGTGTGCATTTGTGTGTTTTCGGCGCTTTTGCTTTTTTTTTTTTTTTAAATTTTTTTTTTTATAATTGCATTCAAATAGTGAAAAAAAAGCGCTCCAAAAAATTTAGGCCGCGCTATCTGAACACCTAAATAAAAACATATTCGAAATTTCTCCCACGATATCAAAACCCGGCCCCCAGAAAACCCTGAAAATAAAGTCCCCCGCGAAAACATCATAGCTGCTTTTGTTACTTTTGGCTTGGACAAATGGTCAACGCTGCCACCCCCCAAAATCGCTGTCCCGCTTTCCCCTTTCCTTTTTCTCCGCTGGGTTTTAAATTAAAAGGAAAAACACTAACGAAGACTATGGAAAATGACCTCAGTGGGAGCTAAGGGGCCTCACACACGCACGTGTCAGAGGGCCCTAAATTTAGGTGCACCCGGGATTTGGGGAACCCCGCGTGGGGATGGGCTTTTTGTGAACCAGCTCGAGGCCATCCGCGTCAACCCCTTTTTCACCACCTTTGGGTGTGTAAAATTTTTTTGCCAACTTTTTTTCTCTTTTTTTTTTTTTTTCCCGAGAACTTGAACTACTCCCCTTTTAAAGAGTTTTTGGAAAATTTTGGATGATGCCGATGCCCCCCAGTTGAAAAGACTGGATAAGCGAACAAGGGGGCACTCCTCCCAAGGGTGAGCAGCAAAACGAGAAAAGAGGGGGGATTTAAAAGCCCTGCGGGTAATAGGAGAATAGAACCCAGACCAGGAAAGTAGTACAAACAAGCCCTTCCGGCAGACACAATTCTTGCCTTCGGTAGTCTGCTTTTGGAGAGACTTACCAAATATGGAAGACAGGCGAACAAGACTCGGACGAATCATCATATCGTCTGTTTGCTAGTGCATGAAACGTTCAAGAAACAGCGCAAACGTTGCACGTTGTTGTCTTTTGGTGTATGAATTCGACGTCAGTTTCTCATTCTAACACTGACGTCCGGTTCTGCAGTCACCCAAACACTGGTATGGCATATCGTCCATCGTAAACGTTGTCGTCGTCTTTTTTTCTTTCATCGACAGTTTACACCACAGTGGAATACCAGACGATAAGAGTCCGGTCAGAGTACACCATCAGTTCATTTACATCTTTGTCTTCGTTTATCTGCATCCTGTCTTTTCCCCATGATAACGAAGCTGATGTTTTCTCAAACAGTTACTTCTGGGAACGTTGTCCATTTCATCACCGTCAACCTCTCTGGTCTCTCGCTCTCTGTTTGTCTGTCTGTCTGTCTACCTATTTACCTGTCTGTCTTGTTGGTCTCTGTCTGTCTGTTGTCTTTGTCGGAATGTCTATCTTCCTGTCTGTCTGTCTGTCTGTCCTCTCTCCTCTCTCTCTCTCTCTCTCTCTCTCCTCCCTCTCTCTCTCTCTCTCTCTCTCTCATCTCTCTCTCATCTCTCTCTCTCTCTCTCTCCTCTCTCTCCGTCCCCACCCATTAGCTCCTGTGGAGATGAACATGGGGATTGTGATCATCATCTTTTTGTTCTCCTTCCCTCTTCTTTTTCCTCTCACCTTTGTTTTTTTCTCGTGTATTTTCCTCGCTCACTGTCAGCGACTGTGACATGGATTCATGATAGAATGTGATGCTGAAACGGTTTGATTTGGTCAGAGAGAAAATACTGTAATCAGTGACATCATCGTCATTTGTTTCTTTCTTTTTCTGTGTAAGTAGTTTTTTTTTAGTCCCCTGCCTTTTCGACCCCCCGCCTTCACCTCACGTCATCTTGGACTCTTGCTATCCCCCATCAACCATGTCAAGTTTACAATGAGAGTTATGCCGCTTGCTGTCGAAGTTTGACTGGTCAAAGCCTCTGCGTTTGAATGCTTCATTGTGATGGATTGAACGAGTGTTTTGATGTTAAAGTTTATGTGCAACGTCGTAATGTGGGACGCTTTCGTGTGGTGGGTATTTTAATGCCCATTTCTGCATTCGTTGCTCTTGCTGAGCGCAATTCCCTCTTCCAGGCTTTCAAATTTGAACTGTGTGTTTCCGCATTGAACTCGCCTATGCAGTGTGTCCAGTCAACCTGTATTTGGGTCAGTTCAAGTTGAGCGATGTGAATCATGCTTCGCTCCAGTACAGACGCGCTCAACTGCTCCAGGAAACGCCTGCCCGTCTGACTTCGGAGCTTTCCTCTCTCTTCGTTTGTTGAAGATGGGTGTGGGTTTGCCGAGGAAAAGATATCCACGCAAAAGGACAGGCAGCAAACAAACACTAACGGTACTGCTTCTGAACTGTCAGTCATGTTGCAATGTGGCTGCCGAAATCCACGAGACTGTAGTTGATTTGAAAACATATCTTTGTTCTGACAGAGACTTGGCTCTATCCTCATGGTGATGAGGCTTACATACAGACAAAGACTCCTCCTGACTACGTTTTCCATTCGTTTCCTCGCCTTGGTTCTAGAGGAGGTGGTCTAGGTGTCATTGTACGCAAATCACTGTCTGACTGTATTTCTTTTACAAGACAAAATCGTGCTTCTTTTGAGTGTGTTGAGTTAAAAATACAGTCACCTACTGCTACTGTTTTCTTGGTGTGTTTATACTGGCCGCCGCCAAGTAAGTCCAACAAATTGTGTAACTCTACTTTTCTCAGCAAATTTCCTGAGCTTTTAGCTTCTTATGCTGATTCTCGCCATGATGTGTCTTTCATTGGGGACTTTAATTTTCACTTCGATGACTGTTGTGATAATCAGGTTAAACAACTGAAAACGCTTTTGAACGACCGCAGCTTACCCACAGTTTGTTCAGGTCCCAACACATAAACATGGACACATTCTTGACTGGGTGTTGGTGACAGTGATAACTGTCTCCTGTCAGTGTCTGATGTACGTGACTGTGCTGGTCTTTCTGACCACCATCTCGTTGTCTGTCGTATGTCACTCACCAAGCCTGCTCCCCGTAAACGACTTGAGACATCCAGGAACATGAAAGCTTTGTCTGCAACTGATTTTGACAAAGATGTCAGGACTTTTGCTGATCTGCAGTCTACACAGCACTGCAATTCCGACGTTGTGGAGCTGGTCGGTGCTTTCAACAATGGCCTCCTAAAGATCCTCGAGCAGCATGCCCCTGCAGTGACCAGGTGTGTCACTGATCGCCCCTCTGCCCCATGGTTGTCTGAGGATGTGAGGATGTGAGGGCAGCACGCCGTCAACGCCGTCGTGCTGAGCGACGGTGGAGAAAGACTCGCCTTGTGGTTCACCGGCAGATATTTGCCGCTGACAGATGCAAAGCAGGACATTGTCTTGAAGATGCCACGCAATCTTGTTATGGTGACAAAATTAATTCATGTACTTCGTCAAAAAAACTGTTTTCACTGTCAAATACTCTACTTGGCAAAACATAAAGATTATCATTTCCTTGCCATATACCGGCTTCAGATCTCCCACAGCAGTTCAGTGATTTCTTTTCTGACAAGATAAAGCGTATTAGAGACAATCTTGACTGATTCATGCCGGTGTGTTCTTTTTGATTCGTATGATGGACCTTTTTTTTTTTTTTTTTTTTTTTTTTTTTTGCTGTCCCAACCTCTGCGCTACCTCAGAGGCAGTGCACCCACGCCGCTCATTCCGACACTCCGTCCACAGCCACAGCCCGGTCGGCCCCGCCGCAGCCCCGGCACCAGCAATCCACAGGGAGCAGTCAATGTCAAGTCGTCAAGAGGCAACCCACCGGAGGAGACACTGCACTGCTGCCGAGTCACTTCGGTGGTGTTCAGTGGCGCCTGTTCTGATCTAACATATGCAGGACACCACCTACTAAGCCCCCTACTGACGACAATAATTGCTTAGTCGCGAAGCCGGCGTGAGTGAGCTCTCCCTCCGGAGGGCGCCTCCACGTCCGTCCAACGACAGCCCCCATGGACTCGCCGATACCGGTGACCCCGACGGAAGCAAACCAAGGCCACAGACGCAGAGAGGACATCGAAATTGAGGTCACCATGAGAGCATGGCATGATGGGCCACAGAATTTGAGACATTTTTTTTAATGCTGATCAATGGGAATGAGGATGATTAAGATGATGCTACGGATTTCCATTTCGGTCTGAGACTACATGACAGGGCTGTACTCTACGCTTCCTTTCATAATATATCCTGGCGTCAACCAGGCCCGAGAGATACAGGCACCTGCAGTGTTGGTCATGAAATTTGAGCAACGCTCTCAGAAACGCATCCATTAAGTGGATGAAACTCGACTGTGTGGTCCCAGTCTTCCCAACTGAGTCCGCATCAAACTCAACTCTGGGTAGGAGCCGGTCGGGGCAGAAAAAACCCACATGACTCTGATGGGATTCGAACCCACGACCTCCCAGCCGGGAGTCCGTGACGCTAACCACTTCGCCACGGCGGCTGGTCGTATGATGGACCTTTGTTTTCCTGTTTTGAACCCGTTAGTGAAAAGCAGATTTTTTATTTGATTGCTCATTCTCCTGGTAAAAGTTGTATCCTTGACCCTATCCCCACTCCCTTCATGAAACAGCGTGCGTCACATCTGGTGCCGTTGATTATGTCCATTGTGAACAAATCTCTCGCGTCTGGTTGTGTCCCTCCACAGTTCAAACATGCTGTTGTCACACCTTTGTTGAAGAAAAGTGGTCTTGACGCAAATGATATGAAGAATTTTAGACCAGTATCGAATCTTCCATTTTTTTCTAAAATCCTTTAACGTGTTGTCTTGAAGCAGCTCCAATCCCATTTGTCAGATAATGGTCTCCTGGAAGTGTGTCAGTCCGCTTATAGGAAAAACCACAGCACAGAGACTGCAGTTCTGAGTGTCTTAGACTGCCTGCTTTGTAAATCAGATGATAATTTGTTCTCCCTCCTAGCATTGCTTGACTTCAGTGCTGCTTTTGATACTCTTGACCACTCTATCCTACTCAAGAGACTTAAGGTTACTTTTGGAATTGACGATATGGTTCTCAAATGGTTCACATCATACCTTTCTGACAGGACACAGACGGTAATCGTTAATGGTGCTGAATCATCCCCTTCTCCTCTTCTGTGTGGTGTTCCCCAGGGCTCTGTCCTGGGACCAGTTCTTTTTACCCTTTATTCTCAGCCCTTATCTGACGTTATTTCTGCCCATGGCTGTGACTTTCACAAATTCGCAGATGACACTGAACTCTCTAAGAGCGCAACTACCAGCGATTTTCAAAGTGCTCAATCAGATATTACCGCATGTTTTAGGGATGTAAAAGTCTGGTTGACCAGCAACAAACTCAAGCTGAATAGTGACAAACCCGAGATCATGGCTGTTGGTACCTCCTCTCGCGTCAAGATGGTTGAAAATGAGTCGGCAGAAATTGATGGTGTTGTTTTACCTTTCAAAGAGTCAGTGAAATATGTAAGTGTCAGCATTGATCAAACCCTCTCTATGCAGAACCAAATATCTAATGTTTGTTGTGCATGCTTCCTGGAATTGCGACGTATTGCTTCTATCCGGTCTTACCTCTCCACATAGGCAACAATCAGACTCGTCACCGCCATGGTAATGTCCCGACTAGACTACTGTAATTCTGTGTTAGCAGGACTTCCTTCAGAACAGCTTGCACGATTACAAAGAGTGCAAAGCAGTGCAGCTCGCCTTGTTCTAAAAAAGCGTAAAAATGAGCATATTACACCTTTGTTATGTGAACTCCACTGGCTTCCCATGAAATATCGATGGCAGTTCAAAATCGCAGCTTTTGCCTATCGTTACTTTGATAGGACACTCCCATAGCATCTTTCTGCTTCTCTGTCCATCTATCAAACTTCTCGGTCTCTTCTCACATCTTCTCAAAAACTTCTGAAAATTCCTAGACTTTTTATGTACTGCATGCAAAACTGTATTGTTTACGCTTGAACCGATGAACTTGGTAAGTGCGCCTGTGCTGGTGTGTGTGTGTGTGTGTGTGTGTGTGTGTGTGTGTGTGTGTGTGTGTGTGTGTGTGTGTGCGCGCGCGCGTGTGTGTGTGTGTGTGTATGTGTGTATGGGAACACATGTCAGTGCGAGTGTTTGAGTGTGTGCTGAGCGCAATGAGTTGATCCCAAGAATTGCGCCATATAAAATCCATACATTATTATTATTATTACATTGACAGACGAGGAGACGAAGCGTTCAAACATAACACAGTTGGACACTTAATCAGAATCATTAATGTCATCGTTGTCATGGTTGTGGCAGTTTCATAATTTATTATTATGTGTCCTGCCTCGTCCTCTTTCACTTTATGATATTTTCCTCAAGACGTGTGCCCACAGAAGAAGCAGAACCTGATTCATGGACCACATTCCACACAAGCCTCTCCTGGTCAGTCGACCCTCACCCTTTTCCTTTGCTGTCCCTTTCCCCTCCCCTCTGTGTTCCAGAAGAACATGAAGCTGAAGAACCTCAACATGTTCCACACAGGAGTGAACGACACCACCTGCCAACACCTGGTCCGCCTGCTCATGAAGAACGACTTCCTGCAAGCGCTGGACCTCCGGCAGAACCGCCTGACTCCCGCCGGGGCCCGCATTATCCTGAGAGCCATGGACAAGTCTAAGAGCAACATAGACCTCCAGCTGTAGCGGGTGGCGAGCTTTGGAAGTGTTGTCTGCATGATCCTTGATTCGACTCCCCTTGTAGGCCTTTAATCGTTGCGGGTGACGCGCTTTGGGATGATGTCTGTCCCCTAGCTTACATACTGCTCGTCTTCCCTTTGCCCCAAAGCCCAGTATCCGAGTCCGAGTTGATAGTGCTGTTTCTTGAAATGTTGGTTAACACTCCTGGCCTCCTTCTTAGAGTCCGGGCCTGTCATCATTGTCATCATCGTCATCGTTCATTTCGTGGTGCCCTCTCCTTTTCCTTCTCCTCTTCTCTGTCTTTCTCACCCCGTCATCATCGAAAGTCGCCGTGTTCGTATACCGCCGTGCAAAGAACACGAAAATCAATCATTGAGTTGTCATTTAAAAGTCTGGTAGCAGTGATGAAAATAAAACAGTGGTACAACATTCCAGAATTTTAAAAAAGTTTACGTGCTGGTGGATGTGATTAGCCTCATTTGGAGTAACTCCCCTTTGTTCCACTATGCCTCGCATGGTCGTGCCATCCGCCTGGATTTACTCATGTAGAGTTTTTTCCGCAGAATACTTTCTGATCATACAAATCCTTCTTGACAAAATGCATACGTTTGGAATTTACATAGTTTTTTAATTGCATTCAAACTTTTAGCTTTTTGGAGTATTGTTTAAAACGCTCTGAGGCAGAAGTCAGTAGAGGGATGGACAGCGAACTGTGAACATCCCCCCCCCCCCCTCCTCTCTTTACCCTCCGCCCTCCACTCCGTCCCTACCCTATCCTCCAAGTCCTCTTTTAAGGATCACTTTTTTTTAATTAAAAAGAAAATTTTTAACACCTCATCTTGTCGATTAAGGGCTCTTCTGTATAAATCAAATCTTACGGGCATTTAGAACCAGTTTATCAAAAACATTCTCCGGGTTTATCGATAGAGGCAATTCATTAACGAACTGTGAATGTCATGTGATTAAATGATGAGATTGTTATATGCATGACGATGACATGTTCACGTTTTGTAGATATCTTGCATATGTTATTACATTATTTTGCACGTACAGGTTTTGTGATGCCATGACGGCGACACGTGTGGGCCTCTCTCGTTTTCACACACACACACACACACACACACACACACACACACACACACACACGAACGCACACTCACTAACTTGCACACACACACACACGCACGCACGCACGCACGCATGCACGCACGCACACACGCACACACACACCACACACGTGCGCATTCATGTTATTACTCATTCATGCACGCTGACATACAGGCACACAAAGAGAGAGAAATAAATGCAGAAGAATTTATCGCTGTTATATTGACGAGTTAGTGCTATTATCATATGCGACAGTTAATACGATCTGACTTGTGGATGGTCTTTTTTGCAGAACTATTGAATATCAGTTGCCTTTGCAAGGGTATATTTAGTGTTCGCCTTTTTTGATAATTTCATATGCTGTTTGTTATATATCTCATTATGATTACTTTTATATAGGCATGCTAAATTTATCAAATAAATGTAATTACATTATTTTGTACTTTTTGACGTTTATTGTTTTATGCGTGCGTAACAATGTAAAACTAAGTATGAGCAACTCGAATACGAATACAGATGTACATGCGCGTACTCGCGCTTGCTCTTGTGCACGCATACTTTATACAAATACACACACACACACACACACACACACACACACACACACACACACACACACACACACACACATACGCACACAACACTCACGGACACGCACGCACTCGCACACTAATGTTTAATGTCAACAGTCTAAAGGTGAACAAAGCGCGAACATGTTTAGCTCCTGGTCCCACTCTGGGTGCCAGTAGTTCTTTCAATATGAATTGTGTCCTCCTCTGAACATTATTCAGCTGATAGTTTCCTACAAATGCATTCTCACTCCAATATATAAATCAACCTTTAAATGCCTGTCTTACATTTGAACCATTAAAAAAGTGAAATATCAGGATAAGTTGGCTCGATCCAAAACCCACTTAAAGTTAGGGTATTTAGTGCCAATGCTAACGAAAGATTTAAAAAAAAAAAAAGATGGTTCGACCTGGTGTTCTTTGCCTAATTGAAATGAGAAACGACGCAGTGTGCATGAAAGTTTGGACTGAGTAGAATTACAAACAAGCTGCAAGCCAAATTGTAACAGTAACAGTGTACTACTGTGAAACTTACTTTTATTCAAGGTGTCGGATTGCGTTGTCTCTGTCATCTAAGTAATTTCCCTTTCATTCGTTTTCGATCTTCAAGCAAAAGTTGTATATGCTTCTATGATTCGTTGGTTGACGACGTAGTTTTGGTATATTTTTGTTTGTGCAGCTTCCCCACCCTCCTCCTACCCCCGTTTTCTTTCTTTCTTTCTTTTTTTAGGCAAGAAAAGGGGTTAGTTACCGCTACAGATACAGATACATACAAACAGATTACAGACAAAACACAATGCGTTTTCGACCTCTTGGGTCTTCTTCAGGCAAAAACAATAACAATTAGACAGTGAAAACGAGAAACCACTTATCTTATATTCGGCGCAAAATGGCTGTTTTTGTTTGTTTGTTTGTTTTCTTTTCTGTCCTTTACTGACTCCTTCGTGAGTCCGTTCAATTGAGAGGTTACCGCGGAAGTCTTGGTAACAGCACAAACTTATAGCTGTGCTCTACTTACAGACTGTGAGCGGACTAATACAACAGCTGAACACTGTGACGACCGGGAGTTTTCATCCATTTGACGAAAGTCGACTCTAGTCGGGCACCAGCGAAAGGTTCCGTTCCAAATTCCAACTCGGTGATTCCCATTGCTGTCAGTGAAGGATTTAATATTTTTTACAGCCACCTTAACATCCATCTTTTATTTCCCCCCTCCCCCCCTTCCTTCCATCTCATCCCAGTCAAGCCATTTTCATATCAACTGAAGACTTGTTCACCTGCACTTGTTTGTCTTCACTTCATGTGTATGTCCATTGGCTTTGTTGTCCTGCTTGATGAAGACCAATAGCTTCAGGATCGTACTTCAGCGTTTCTGCGTTCATCTGGCCACTTTGTACTTAAACAATAATTTTCATTTTTAAAAGTAAGCATTTATACAGTTGAAATTTATCATAAGTAACAAACTTTGCCAACAAAAGCTCAGTTGTTGTTTCTACCACGACTCGGGACATCAGAGATCGGAATGTATAAAAAAGAAAACGAAAAAAAAAGTGTCGACAGAAAGAGAGAAAAAAAGACAAACTACTAGATCCTGCGTGTCAACCTTTACTAATGTAGTTCCCCAACCCCCTTCACCCCCCCCCTCCCCTTCACCCCCCCCCCACCCCCCACCCCCCCCATGTCCCTTACCATCCCAAGTCCATGAAAATGTGTCGGTCATCATCAGCAGCTCTCCTCTTAACGCCCGGGAACAGAGCGATCAGAACGACAGCACTGCGAAAGACAAAAGTGGAGGGGCGGGGTGGGGAGGTGGGAGGAGGTGGGGGGAAGGGATAGACTACTCTCTGCTCTTTACTTAGATCGACTGGCTCCAATGCACATCCAAATCTGATGGAAATTGTGAAACATCGGCGTACTAGAGAAAAGAAAAGCCTGGTGACTTCCGTCTGTACCCCTCTGACAAACTGGCCGACTCATGACACACGACGCTGACGATAGGACCATCAGTAACGGAGAGATTTCTGACGCGCCTAGCTCAGTTTTGGCTTCGGCAAAGAATTAGAGAATACTCGCTGGCGGATGTTTCGCTGACGAACTGGCCTACTTTACTGACTGACTGTAAGGAATTTCCATTTCAACATTGATTATGAATGTGATAACAAATTACAAAAAAAAGTTTTATGAAATAATAGCGTTATAAAGGATGAATCGACCCCCCCCCCCCACCACCAAAAAAAAGGGATCCTTTACATACTTGAGAGATAACAAGCAGGCCTGTGACATTAGTTGCGTTCAAGAATTGTATATTTCCAATTCAATACATACTGTTTGGAAATGTGAATAGGGGAAAAAAATCTTTAGAAGTCGGCACAAAGCACAGCAAATTTCAGATGATTTTGTTCGGTTTCCCTTGCACACAGTCTGCTGACAGAACCCCTGGTAGATTGTCACAGCTCAAGAACGAGACCTCGCTGAATATTGCGTACGTGTTCAAAAATAACATCAGCCAAGGAAATTTATCTTTAAAACATGTGTATGATTGTATGCATGCATGTAGGCCTATGTATGTATGTATGCATGCACGTATACATGCATGTATATTTGTATGCATGTACGTATGGATGTAATGCAATGTAATGTAGTATGATAAAGTAATGTGTGTGTGTGTGTGTGTGTGTGTGTGTATAAGTTCGTGCGTGTGTGCATGCGTGTGTGTGAATTTAGACAAATGCTGTAAAAAGACAAACAGCAACAGTTCTTTTTTTTATTTACTTTATTCCTTCGTTCATTGTCACCCTCGTTTTTTTTTTTCAAAGTTTCAGAATGATAAGCACAAACAAAGAAATGGGCAAATATCAGCATGCCGACAGTTTTCACAGGGAAAAATGACGATGTGAAATGGAACGCAAAATATTTGTGATTTAGAGAAGCAAGATCACATGAAATAAACACCTAAGTAAATGTAGTAATCAAGAAATTTCGAGACAAACCAACAAAAAACCTGGATCAGATCTATCAGGTGGCACAATCTGTGCTTAGGCAACAGTCTAACAATACTATCGCTTCACTCTTCAAACAAGGGTTGGTATTCTAACCATTTATCATGAAACCGATTCCATGTCATAGTAATGTGGCTACGTGTTTCAGAGTTCCATAACAGTACTGTAAGTAGTGTTGACACTGTCGATATCGGGGTATCTGGTTATTATACTTGGGGCCTACATTTGTTATAAAAATGCTGTCCAAAGTAAAATGAAAGCAGATACCTCATCTCAAACGAAGCTAACATGATGACCAAAGATGACATATAATGAAGTCAGTTGCACGGGCGCAGCCTGAATACACAATAAAATCTTTCTGGAATCTTTCCAAAAAGTCCGAACATGCCCACACCACCAGAACGTTCAGAATACTGGTTTCAAAGTGAGATGATTGCAGGCGGCAATTGAAACACACGTAAACTGGTACTTGGAGGAATGCTGGCTTTGCGTTGATGTATTTCACATTGCCCAGTGGCGCACTTGACATCTCTCAAATTATTTGATTGAAAACGTATGTGGGAAAAAAGCTGGGAAAATAACATCAGCAAACTTGCAGACCTGTCCTTCTATCTGCCCGTCTATCTGTCCTTCTGTCTGTCCTTCTGTCTGTCCTTCTGTCTGCCCGTCTGTCTGTCCTTCTGTCTGCCCGTCTATCTATCTGTCTGTATTACAATACAGTGACTGGCATGGACCTGTTTATTTACTTGCAGATCTGTCCTTCTATCTGCCCGTCTATCTATCTGTCTGTATTACAATACAGTGACTGGTATGGACCTGTTTATTTACTTGCAGATCTGTCCTTCTATCTGCCCGTCTATCTATCTGTCTGTATTACAATACAGTGACTGGTATGGACCTGTTTATTTACTTGCAGATCTGTCCTTCTGTCTGCCCGTCAATCTATCTGTCTGTATTACAATACAGTGACTGGTATGGACCTGTTTATTTACTCAATTGAACGGTAAGGTGGTGTTTTTTCCCCCAAAGAATTTCGGCAAGTTTTACTCTGTTGTTGAAAATTGAACAGCGAAAGTCACCAAAATAATTGAACGTGTAATTGGTTCATTATGCTAAAAACAGACCACATTTCTTTTACTATGAATATAAAACATATGGTAATTGTTTGAGACTTAAAAAAGACCTATGTTGAGATTTCTTAGAGGTGTCGTTTGAGTCATGTCAGAAAAGTGCTGGTAAATGCATAGATCTTTTAAACATTATATTTTGTTAGTGAGAGTGTGGATCATAGTCTCTTACTCCTATTGTCGAATCCATGCACCGTTCAGATTGATCTCGTTTACTGGCAGTGCGGATGACAGTTTGTCACTCTTCTAGCTGAATCCATACGCTTCTCATTCTCAGATTCAGATTCAGAATTTAATTCCAAGACCCACACGAACTGGCTGATAAAAGCTGCGGTAATGTGTAAACAAAATAGTAAATGATCATCAGTAATTCATGTTGCCTTTTTTTTTTTTTTTTGATTGTCAGAACACTGTCCGTCAGGACATCCAACAAAATGGCCAAAGGCAAGGTTCAGAGGAAGGGGTGGGATGGGGTATCTGTACAATGACCTTGACATTGGGCAAAGCGTAGTCATCTGTGTTTTGTAATATATTGTTGAATCGACAGTTTGTGGTCGATTTTTATTTTCAACCCGCTTCATTGGTCCTTATCCTTTCCAAAAGGGAAACTTTCATATTGACATGGGCAGACATCAAACCATAAGCAGTAAGCCATTAAACCATAAGCACATGTGTCAGTCTTTGTTCTGTATGTTGTCTGTATGTCCACTGAGACAGAGACCGAAAAACTTAGCCTACCGTGTTCTATGATCTACTGGTTACATCCAAGTAAAATAGGCATATGAAATATACAGCCACGTCGTTAAAAGTTTTATACTAAAATATACAGCCACACCATTTTAACATTTAAAAGCACATTTTCATCTTTAACCTTCATTTGATTCAAATTTAAAGCGGGAGAAACAAAATCAATGTTCAAAATTAGATATGCATCTCTCAAGAAAGTATAAATGTGAAAGACACAACACAGAAAAGCAGTTATGTTCACAGTGCATCATGAATGAATACGCCAGACACAGTACAGAAATGCTTTCATATGCTCAGTGATGCATAAAATCTTACGCCAAATTGTTGTTTCTTTCTTTGAAATGGGATTTTAAAAGATTTCCAGTCAAACAATCTACAGCCTAGATATGATGAGAAACTAAAATTTGCAAACCAGGTTTGCCCCCCCCACCCCCCCCCCCCCCCCAGCCCCCTCAGAATTACCAGACTACAAGGCTTAATTAATGTTTGAGGACAAATGTAATGATCCACGTGTGACGTTAATTATATTAGCAGCATGCATAATGAAACATTTGATTTGTAGCCGGATTTTGTTTTTAGACCAAAAAAAAAAAGTGGCTGTTTTCAAGATTTCTTCATTTTCTTTATAAATTCTTATTTTTTGTTGCAGCATGCATAGTGAATTTTTTTTCTGACAGGACTCTGATTTTGGACAAAACAGTAAATGCCTGTTTTCAACATTTCTTCGCTTTCTTCTTAAATTTCGTGTCTCTTTTTCATGGATCTCAACTATCTTTTTCACCCAGTATTTTCTTTTCTGTTGGTGAGTCACTGCTGTTAGGCGGTCAGCTTTTCCAAGGCCCTGGCCACCTGAAGAACGGTCACCTCGTCGAACTTCTTGCCCACGATCATCAGGCCGATGGGTAGTCCGCCCCTGTCTGTGTCAGGGGGAGAGAAGCCGGCGTTGATGGAGAGAGCGGGATGACCGGTGAGATTGAAGGGATTGGTGTTGATTGTTATGCCCAAGCAGTGCTTGTTCAAGTCTGAAAGAAAGGTCAAGAATTTGCTTAAAGTTAGCCTGATTTTTGCCTATTGACCCCCCCCCCCCCCCTCACCTCACCCCTCTTGCCTGCACCTTTCCTTCCTCTTCTTTCTGCTCGACTTCTCTTTCTCTGTCTCTGTGTCTCTGTCTGTCTGTCTCTCTCTCTCTCTCTCATCAACAGTCAGTGTTCCTTCTCCCATCTCTCTCTGTCTGTCTGTCTCTCTCTCAATGCCAGCCAATACACGTTGCTTCCCCCACCTCTCTCTCTACCTCCCTCTCCCTTTCTCCCTCTCTTTCCCTCCCTCCCTTTATTTTTTCTATCTCTCTCACTCTTTCTCTCTCAACACCAGTCAATACACGTTGCTCCCCCCCCCCCCCCCCATCCCAACTCTCTCTCTCCATCAGACATAACCAGTTAGTGGACTGTGGTTCATTTATGGACACTGGTGATCTGAATGGAACGGCTTTAATACATTGAGGTAGTGCTGCTCTACCAGCTTTTCTCGAGATACTTGACTACGAGTATTTTCTTGAAGGAGGACAACCAGAAAACAGGGTTGCCCGCATATTTTGGGTCCTTCCACAATGATCAGTGTCTGACAGGTTTGGTTGTTTACAGAGTTATCCCAGAGATGTTGGTAAATAGCGGCTGAATCTTGCCAACCGACATACATACAAAGACCTTTACTCTATCATCTCCTCACCCTCTTGCCAGCAAAGCTTAAAAAGTCGCACCAAAGTGAATCGGAAAACATTCGTAGGC
The DNA here is from genome assembly GCA_018398815.1 of Conus ventricosus. Taxonomy (NCBI): domain Eukaryota; kingdom Metazoa; phylum Mollusca; class Gastropoda; order Neogastropoda; family Conidae; genus Conus; species Conus ventricosus. Next base: position 85,700,154 of record CM031598.1, read on the forward strand.
CTATATTATAGAGACGAACAACTCTTGATCTTTCAAAAAAAAAAAAAAAAAAAAAAAAAAAACCAACAACAACAACAACAAAAAAACCCTCTTGATCCTCCTTATCTACTTACCCGAAAACGAACAGTCCGCAGGGGGATCTCGGCAGCAGGATAAGGCATCGTGGGCATCACTAGCACGTCCACCTTCTCCAGAGCTGCATCATATCTCCGACTCAGCTCGTAAACCAGGTTCCTCCCTTTGCTGTAGAAGCGATTCCCGTAGAGGCGGTCGATGTATGCCATGGAGAGGAAGGAGTGTTTCATGAGGGGCGGCATGTCCTGGGGGTAGGTCCTCAGCGCCCGGAACATCGCTTCCTGCATGGAGGTCGAATAGATCCCTTTGGTGCTGTAATTGGACCCTGGGGGATGCCGCAGGGCGGGGAGACAATGTGCAGAAAGAAAGAGGAAAATTAGTGTTTTGAAAATGAAACAATTTTGCGCCAAAAGATGTGATGTTTAAATGATTGATAAAAATGCACACTGAAAATAGTCCGTTGAATAGCAAGACAACGAACATTCCATAAATATAATCCGTGACTGACATTTATTCCCATTCTCCGTGGAAAAAAGGAGGCCATCACTGTAAACAGTTTTCCAATAACTGATCACTTAGGCACGTGATATTCGATGAAGTTGTGAGTGTTGGTGTGTGGGGTAGTAATTTTGTCAGCGTCTATGATGTTACAATGGAAACCAATATTTCTGATGCCAGATAGCGATCAGTTCCAGGACCCTATCTAAGGAGTTCATCATCAAGAAAAATGAACAGACGATGCTCTGGTTTTGTGTTCCAAGGCTGGACAGTGTTTCCTCACAAAAATGTTGGGAGAACGATTTTCATGTTGGTTCCAGTCTGTTTCTTCCTTCGCATTCACTCGACATCAGTTAAACAGTATACTGCAGACTGCAGAAACTCTGGTAACCAAGGTTACACATTACCCACTGTCCAGTCTGATGCTACTACATCGTGTAGGAAGTTGTTAGGCAGTTCGTTTGTCGTGGCTGGCATCTTGGTTACAACGACAGTGTTGTATCTATAAATCGTCGAACAAATTGTGAAATTCATAACTGGCAGTTCATAATATTTCTCTGTCAGTTGTGACAGCAAGAACGTAGTGAAATAGTCCTGCTGACAACACTTGGCAAGCAGGCAGCCGCCTGCGCCTTTATTCTAGATGTATTTACACAGGTTGAACTGTTGAAATCGCCATGGACGAGAAAAGCAAGCTACTTAAGATGGCTTTATTTCAAAACTGTGTGATATTCCAGGACAGAAACAAGATGTGTCACGTAGAGCACTGGGATGATTTGACCATAGGTCATCATGTAATGACGAATGGCTACATGACTTTCCGACAGATTGGAACTGGCAGATCCTCGTCAGTTGTATGGAAGTCTCAACGTAAGCTATGTCCCCAGCCCTCAGATCCAGTAACACTACTGAGTGCTAACGACCAGCCGACCACATAGCGCCAAGACAGGGCCGTCACCGTAAAAAAAAAGTTGAGAGAGTCGAGTTGCATAGTTGTTCTACCCACAAATCTGTTAATCAACCTGTCTGTTAATCAGTTAATCTGTCTGTTAATCAGTCTCCTCTCTCTCTCCTCTCTCTCTCTCTCTCTCTCTCTCTCTCTCTCTCTCTCTCTCTCTCTCTCTCTCTCTCTCTCTCTCTCTCTCTCTCTCTCTCTCTCTCTCTCTCTCTCTCTCTCTCTCTCTCTCTCTCTCTCTGTGTTTTCCGTGTTTTTCTCTCAGATCCAGCCAGTGTTACGGTGCGGAAATATGGGCTTTTGAGAAAACTACGGAAATAGAAAAAGTACATTTGTTTGCATTGAAACGCTTTCTTAATGTCGACATTCGAACGCCAAATGATCTTGTTTATGACGAACTGGGTAGATACCCTATTTACCTCAATTCATATCTTAAATGTATCAAATACTGGCTGAAACTGACAAGAATGAATGAAGACAAATTGCCTTTTAAAGCGTACAAAAGTTAGATGCCACTGGTAAGAAGACATGGGTTACAAATGTCCGCCACTGTTTAAATTCTTATGGATTTTCATTTGTTTGGGATAATCAGTGTGTTCAGAATATATTAGGTTTTCTAACATCTTTTTGGCAAAGAATCATTGATTGTAGATGGCACATATATACTAGCGACAGCTTTTCTTGGTAGATGTTGTTTAAAACCACTCATCTGAAAGAACCTTATATTGAATTGAAAATAAATAGATACATTAAGAGCGCATTGACCAAATTTCGATTTGGTGTGTCTGGTATTGCTTGTCATTGTTTTAGATATAATGTCAGAAATGAAAATTTGCTTACCTGCCGTCTGTGTAACATCGGTAAAGAAGATGAAGTACACTTTTTATTCTGCTGCCCTGCCCTGAGTGATCTTAGGGTAGAATTTATCCAGCTAAAATACTACAAGGTTCCATGTATTTTTAGATTAACTTTGCTAATGTCAACTAGGAATGAGACCACTTTAAAAGATTTAACTATGTACATTTACCAAGCTTCAACAGGCTGCAAACCGTGAGCTCGTAGAATGGTATTTTTCAATATATTTCAAGAAAAATGTTATTTGGTTATTGATTCTTGTATTCGTTTATGTCATTGGATTCTTTTTATTGTTTAGTTCAGTTTATGTGCATCCCCTTTCAGTAAGGGGCCTAGGCCTTTATCTGAATAAAATTTTGAGTCTTTGAGTCTGTTTTCCGTGTGCTTTTTTCTCTTTTATTTGTTTTCTCTAGAGCTGGGTGGAATAAAGCCTGTGTAACTGTTTATCTCATTACCCTGGAAAAATAAAATTTCGTTCGTTCGTTTGTTCTATCTGTCTGTCAATCCATCCGTTCGTCTTTCCAATCGTCCGTGTATTCATCTCTCTCTGTGTCTTTCTGTCTCTGTCTCTCTGTCTGTCTGTCTGTCTGTCTGTCTGTCTCTCTTTTCTTTTTCTTGGCGCGCTTACGCGCTCGGGCGTGTGTGTGTGTGTGTGTGTGTGTGTGTGTGTGTGTGTGTGTGTGTGTGTGTGTATATATATGTGTGTGTGTGTATGTGTGTGTGTGCATGTGTGTGTGTGTGTGTGTGTGTGTGTGTGTGTGTGTGTGTGTGTGTGTGTGTGTGTGTGTGTTACAGACCAGAACTTACCATTATTTTCAGCCACGCACTTTAACATTCCATGGGAGGCCGTTACCGTATAGATATGAGATCCTGAAAAAATAGCACCAGCGCTCATGACATCATCATCATAAATCTCCTCCTCTTCCTCCTCCTCCTCATTATCATCATTATCATCAATGTGATCATGCTTCTCGTCACCATCGTCATCATTATTATACGTTTTTAGCCGGTAGGCTCTACAGTCATGAAAAATTGGCTGATACATCCATGGAAACGCTACCGTGAAGGTTCTGCCGTTTCATCTCCAGTGGCCATTACACAATGACATCTGCCAGGGAACAATCAAGGGAGTGGTCAACTCTCAGAGGTGACGAAGAACTACAGAGACTGTACACAGTGCAAGTGACAAAACAGGTGTGCGGAGCTGTGCTCTGAAACCGATGATGTGACGAGCAGATACCAAAGGCTTATAGGAGCAATTAATGAGACAGCTAAAAACCTCCTTCCGACTAAGAAACATGCCAAAAGAAGGGCACGGCAAGGAATCCTCAAGTAGCTGCTGCTAGGCAGAAAGTCAATGAAGCCTTCATAAATTATGAAGCAGATGCTCAGAGGACAAGCACAGAATCCTGCAGGAAGAGAAGTGTAATCTTCTTACTGGCTACAATCAGATATTCGAAGAACTAACGAATATGATAATGCAAGTAGAAGAATCTGACAGAAGGGCACAACATGCAAGAAGCTGGGGATTAATTAATGAGATCAGTGGACAAAAGAAAACTAAGAAGGGGAATCATGAATGGCAAAAGTAAGGAAGATCGTATCCTAAACTGGCACAATCACTTCAGCAATTTACTCGACAAGGAACCACACATATCGGAGAATAGCCGAGATGAAATAACCAACTTTCATACTCAAGACATCAACACTGGTCCATTCTTAATGACAGGATATCACACGGTCAAAAAATAATTGAAAACGGAAAAATCAGCTGGCGAGGATGGAATTGTGGCAGAAATTCTAAAATTGTGCAACCTGGATGATATAGTTGTGGACTTTGCAAATAGACTGCTCACCAACGGAGAGAAACCACAGCAATGGTCAGATATCAACATCATACCATTGCCAAAGGATGGAGACCTCAGTGAGACAACCAGCTATAGAGGAATCGGACTGTCAGCAGTGGTGGCAAAGGTAATCAATAAGATGCTATTAAACAGAATACAACCACATCTCAACCCACTGCTGCGGGACAACCAAAATGACTTCTGCCCACACAGATCAACAACTGCTCATATCCTGGCACTGCGTAGAGTCATCGAAGGTGTAAAGCACAACAATCTCAAGACAACCATCGTGTATGTAGACTTCAGCAAAGTGTTTGACAGTGTACATCGCGGGAAAATGATGAAGTTTCTAGAAGCATACGGCATTCCTGACCAGATAGTGAGAGCCATTAGCAGGTTTTACGAGGGTACTCAAGCTAAAGCCCTTTCCCCTGATGGCGAAACAGAATACTTTAAAATCTCAGCAGGGGTACTTCAAGGAGACACACTCGCACCTTATCTGTTTGCTGTAGTCGTTGACTATCTGATGAGAATGGCTGTAGCTGGAAAAGAAGAAGAACTTGTTTTACTTTGCAGCCCATGGCCAGAAGAAGTCGACGATATCCTGCTGACAGCTTGACAGATCTCAACTTTGCTGACGCCATATCACTGCCATCCAATGACATATCACAAGCAAAGAGGCTACTGGAACAGGTGGACGTTGATGCATCTAAAGTTGGACTGCACTGCAATGCTAAGAAAACGAAAGTGATAATGTACAACGAAAGTAGTGAAAACGATTTGAGATCTACCAGTGGGGGAGACATCGAGCAAGTCACCAATTTCAAGTATTTGGGCGGATGGATGGAGAGCAGTCAGAAAGATATCTCTGTTCGAAAAGCCCTTGCTTGATCTGCATGTCACAAGCTGAAGATGATATGGACTTCTACCTTGAAAAATGAACTAAAGATTCGTCTCTTTATATCCACTGTCGAGTCTGTGTTGCTCTACAACTCGGAAATTTGGACCTTGACAAAGCAGATGGAGAAGAGTCTTGATGGGACGTATTCCCGCATGTTGAGAATAGCATTAAATGTCTCTTGGAAGCAGCACATGACTAACGAAGAGCTATATGGACACCTACCTAAAGTTAGTGACAAGATAAGAACACGTAGGCTTTTCCTAGCCGGTCACTGTATGCGACATCCAGAGGAGGTTGCTTCACAACTTGTACTGTGGCAGCCAACTGGAGGGAGAGCGAAAAGGGGAAGGAAGACAACAGACTTCATTGATCTTCTTAAAAGGGACACTGGCCTCGAAAACATCGATGAGATCAAGGCAGCTATGTTGGACAGGAGCAAGTGGAAGGAGTACGTCACAGAGGCTCGGTCGGGAGATCGGCCGAACTAACTAACTAACTAACATGGGAGCAATTACGTCGCTTGACAACTTAATGGAATACACTGTGCGTGCCTGCACTCTTTATGGTCTCAGCTCAGGCTTCCAAGGGTGGTGCAGATTGCTCTCAGTTGGTTGGTTCGGCAGTTGAAGCTATTACTTTTTTGAGTCCCATCCGCACATTCGGGTGTATCTTTTTCCTGTATGCCTTTTGGACGACTCTGGGCAAAAGACCCAGTGACGGTAAGGAACGACCCACTAACTGCAGGGAAAGTCCTGTTGACTGCAAAAAAAAAGACTGTAACCTGGGATCCTATTGAGAAGGCACAAACGACCTCATGGCGAAAGCTTGGCCGTGTCTTGAGTTGTGCTGTATTCACCTGTCAGCGGAACAGCAACGAGTGAAACGATGATGCACATGGCGCAGGCTTCCAAGGGTGGTGCAGGATTGCTCCCAGCTGGTTGTCTCGGCAGTTGAGGATAGTGCTTCTGTTGGTCCCACCCGGGTGTATATTTTTTCTTTCTTTTTTTCCCCTTCTTTTCAAGCGTAAGCGTCAAAGAAAACATGAAATCTTTCTGAATCATCTATGTATTTTTCTGCCCTTTCATGCATACACTGACATGCTACTTGCAGCTGGGAATCGTCGGGCTTTTTTGTTTTTATTTCTGTGTTTGTTTTTTTAGTTCTGTGTTCTATCTGTCGTTTTGCCTGCTGCTTATTCCCGTACGTATTTTTTCTCATAAGAGAGAGAGAGAGAGAGAGAGAGAGAGAGAGAGAGAGAGAGAGAGCCTCTCTATTCATGCCTATTATATCGAGGATTTCTTGGTGGTAGTTCTTACTCTTACTGTATTCTTTTACCTGTTACCCCTCCTCCGCACCCTCCGTCACCACTCCCTCCCCCTCTCTATTATTTTTTATGTATATTTCCTTAACTCTCTCTCTCTCTCTCTCTCTACTCTCATTTTATACGACGAAACAGGAATTTAGTAAATGACACTGTCCATCTCCCCTCTATATGCATATGTGCGTGCGTGCGCATGTGCGTGCGTGTGTGGCGGTGTGCGTGTGTGTGTGTGTGCCTGTGTCTGTGTGTATGTCGGAATACAGGGAGGGCCCTGACTGACAGTCTTGATGCATAGCGACGGAGGTGTGTGTGCGTGTGTGTGTGTGTGTGTGTGTGTGTGTGTGTGTGTGTGTGTGTGTGTGTGTGTGTGTGTGTCGGGGTACAGGCAGGGCCGTGACTGACCGTCGTGATGCATGGGGACGGAGGTGTCCAGCACAACACAGCCAGCCTGGGTCAACTTGGTGGCCGCCTGTCGGACCACGTCCTGCACTGTTGGGGAGCAGGGTTCAAATCCCTCCTTCAGCAACCCGATCGTCTTCCCCCCCACGCCCTCGTCCACCTGGGAACAGTACACAGAGTTCAAACCTCTCCTTCTGCGACCGATCTTCTTTCCCGCCACGCCCTCATTTACCTGAGAGAGAGAGAGAGAGAGAGAGGAGAGAGAGAGAGAGAGAGAGAGAGAGAGAGAGAGAGAGAGAGAGAACGTCCTTTTTGAAGCCTGTAAAAACTGAGGGTAAACAAAAAGTGATAAACCTAATATGAATTCAACAACACAATGCATAGAGACCCTAAGGTTTTATCACTGAGCGGTACCTCATGGTCAGAACGTTTGGTTCTGAAGTTGACAGATTGTCTGTTTGAACCCTTCGAGGGATCGTGTTGTTTGGGCAAAAACAAACAAACAAACAAACAACAACAACAAAAACCCACCAACCCTCAATTCACCAAGCAGTTAAAGGTTACATGATTCAATTCAGGGACGATTAAGGCGAAAGAAGGAGAGGATTGACTGCGTCCTGCATAGTGTTGAGTCCTAGACATTACCTGACCCATGTGGCTTTGAGGCTTTAACCCACAAACTGACAAAATCTATGGGAAGTGGACATCAGAGATGGAGTAATGGAAAAATATATGGAGACACATGTACTTACCAATCTGAAGCGGTAGGCCACAGTAATGAAGTGAAAGAAAGAGAAGTGGATACAGGTATCCCTACCAATTAGAAGCAGTGGGCGTTAGTGATGAAGGGAAAAGATGCAGGTGCAGGTATACTGACCGATCTGAGGCAACGGGTCACAATAATGGAGTAAAGGTTAAAAAAAAATTAGTACAGGTGTACGAACCAATTAGGAGCAGCAGGCCACAGTGATTATGTAAAAGGAAGAAATGTGGGTACAGGTGCACTGACCAATGTGGAGAAGCGGGGTTCAGTGATGGATTGAGAAGAGATATGGGTGCAGGTGTACTGATCAGTAAGGAGCAGTGGAACAAAGTGTCGGAGGGAAGAGGAAGAGTACGGGTACAGAAATACTGACCAGTGGAGTAGCGGACACAGTGAAATGAATGAGGATTGTAGTGGATAACTGTGTATGCCAGTGTGGAGACCCTTTCAACGCATCACTTGATGTAGTGTGTACAGATATGTTTCCATCTACTTTCTGTGATTTACAGGAGTATTTGGTAACACATGTTGAACAGACACGTGTACATTGATCTGTGTGTGTGTGTGGTGTGTGTGTGTGTGTGGTGAGTGTGATGTGTGTGTGTGTGTGTGTGTGGTGTATGTGTGCGTGCGCGCGCGCACGCACGCGTGCGTGTGTGTGTGTGTGTGTGTGTGTGTGTGTGTGTGTGAGAGAGAGAGAGAGAGAGAGAGAGAGGGGCGGGGGGGGGGGGGGGGGGGCAAAAAAATGTGTTCATTTACGAGGATACTAGATATGCACTGGTGGATTCTACAAAATAAAGTAACTTTACTCGTAGAATCAAGCATGGACAAATGGTGACTAAAACGAGAAAGAGAAGAGAGGGGGGGGGGAGGGGATGCAGACAGACAGAGACAGAGAACCAGCCAGCCAGCCCAGCTAGCCAGCCAGCCATGCCAGACAAATCGACAGAGACAGAGAGACAGCCAGAGAGAGAATGATTGAACGAATGAATGAATAATTGAATGTATGAATGACTTACTGAGGTAAGCATGCCAAACTCAAGCTAAATGAGACGGCGCTGTGAGAATGTGGGTTGTTCGAAACGTACACAGAGACAATATGGGCCAGAAACACATGGTGATGTGGAAATCAAACAGTGAATTATCTAACTGAACATCATGAAGAGAGAGAGAGAGAGAGAGAGAGAGAGAGAGAGAGAGAGAGAGACAGAGACAGAGAGAGACAGAGAGAGACAGAGACAGAGAGAGGAGAACGTCTATTAAGCATATTTTGGAACAATACAAAAGAACACATATCAAGAATGCCAAGGTAAATGTTTCCTTTGCGCTTGTTCAAATGGATTATCGATGCATCTTGAACTGCTGTTGGCACATCGGAAGAAACAAATAATGAAGCTTTTCAGTCAGAACTGTGTCACCTTCTTTGCAGACCAGCTGGTAAGAGTCTGAGCCTGGAGCTCTGCCACTGGACAGCTAACATATCGCATTCTGGGTCTCCAAGAGGGTTGGTGGTTCATCCATTTCTTTGTTGGTGGGCGCTTGAAGGAACAGTCTTGAAGCAGACTTACCCAGGCGTAACAAGCAGACTTACCAGGCGTACAGACTTATCAGGTGTTACAAACATACTTACCAGGCGTTTCAAACAGACTTACCAGGCGTTACAGACAGACTTACCAGGCGTTACAGACTTACCAGGCGTTACAGACAGACTTACCAGGCGTTACAGACAGACTTACCAGGCGTTACAGACAGACTACCAGGCGTTACAGACTTACCAGGCGTCACAGACAGACGTACCAGACGTACAGACTTACCAGACGTTACAGACAGACTTACCAGGCGTTACAGACAGACTTACCAGACGTTACAGACAGACTTACCAGACGTTACTGACAGACTTACCAGCGTTACAGACAGACTTACCAGCATTACAGACAGACGTACCAGACGTTACAGACAGACTTACCAGACTTACAGACAGAATTACCAGGCGTTACAGACAGACTTACCAGACGTTACAGACAGACTTACCAGACGTTACAGACAGACTTACCAGGCATTACAGACAGACTTACCAGACGTTACAGACAGACTTACCAGACGTTACAGACAGACTTACCAGACGTTACAGAGAGACTTACCAGGGTTACCAACAGACTAACCAGGCGTTACAGACAGACTTACCAGCGTTACAGACAGACTTACCAGACGTTACAGACAGACTTACCAGGCATTACAGACAGACTTACCAGGCGTTACAGACAGACTTACCAGCATTACAGACAGACTACCAGACGTTACAGACAGACATACCAGACGTTACAGATAGATTTACCAGGCATTACAGACAGACTTACCAGGCGTTACAGACAGACTTACCAGACGTTACAGACAGACTTACCAGCGTTATAAACAGACTTACCAGGCATTACAGACAGACTTACCAGGCGTTACAAGCAGACTTACCAGGCATTACAGACAGACTTACCAGGCATTACAGACAGACTTACCAGCGTTACAGACTTACCAGGCATTACAGACAGACTTACCAGACGTTACAGACAGACTTACCAGGCATTACAGACAGACTTACCAGGCGTCACAAGCAGACTTACCAGACGTACAGACAGACTTACCAGGCGTTACAGACAGACTTACCAGGCGTCACAAGCATACTTACCAGACGTTACAGACAAACTTACCAGGCGTTACAGACAGACTTACCAGGCGTCACAAGCAGACTTACCAGACTGTTACAGACAGACTTACCAGGCGTTACAGACAGACTTACCAGGCGTTACAAGCACACTTACCAGGCGTTATAGACAGACTTACCAGGCGTTACAAGGATTGTCCTCTAGTTGGGGTCGATACCCAGGGGTGCGGGTACTTGACCTGTGGCACGGTGGGGTCAACCATCTCGCTGACCCGTTGGTAGGCCTTGGTATAGACCATCCATTGATGCTGCACACACAACTCAAACACACACAGACAGACACACAGACAGACACAGACACAGACACACACACACAAACACACACAGACAGCGATCAGTTTGCTAATCGTCGGGTCTGCTAGCTTATAGCATTCTGCAGGCTCTGTCTCAAAAATGACCAAACTAGGAGCCAGGGAGGTCTTCTTCGTGTCCAGTACGAAATGCAAGTCAAGAAAGAAAGACAAAACCAAGCAAGTCGGCGCTTCAAGAATGTTCAAATCTGAAGCGAACCGGTCAACAGACAAATGCTGACATTCCTGGGATTGGAACGGACAGCACCGATGAAATTCCAAACCTCAACTCTTTCACTTCTATGCCATGAAGGACGTGAAAGAAGAAATCGGTGAGTTGAGGAAAGTAATCGAACATTATGTAAAAAAATAGTATCCCTCGAAGATACGGTACGTGAGCAAAACAACACGATTGCTCAGCTCACAACCGTAAAATGTAATTCTGAACCATGTTCTAAATTTGTTCAGACGAATCCAGAACGAAAATGGTAAAGGAGAGGCGCGAAACAAGACCTTACCTACGCTCAGGTGACAGCACAACGCCCGGCTCAACATCAAACGGGAAAGAAAAAGAAGAAGATAAAAAAACTAAAGCCAAAAGAACGAATTAGAACACAGAAGACAACCTCTCATGACGTCAATGCCAATGGTAGCGTCATCACGTCACAGACTGCTCAGAATCGAACAAACAAAAGACACAACTTCGAAAGGAAAGTGAACAAGGCTAAGAAGATCTCCCATCTGTACTCGTCCTTCATGATTCTGTTTTGAACGGTGTGAAGTGCCCCCGACTTGGTCGATCTTATGGTTTCAAAACCGTTTCCAAAAAATCTTCCACTACAAAGGACTTACTGCCCACGCTGAGACAAACCTTGTCGTCAATGGATACAGAAGTCGATGCAATTGTTATTCATTGTGGTCTCAATGATATTCAACAAAAAGACGTTGCATCCTCTAGCAAACTCTTTGCGGACACCGTTAAAACCATCGCTAAAGAGCATTCACACGCCAGCATTCTGATCAGTAAAGTGGCTCCTGTTTCTAACCCCGAAATAAACATAAACCGCGAAATGTTCAACGCGGTTATAAACTCTGAACTATTCAAAGTACCCAAAGTGTCCGTCATCAGCCATGAGAATCTCCTTGCCGGCCCAGAACACTGAAAGACGGAGTCCACCCGAACCAGAAAGGAGCCAGTGTACTTGCTGTAACTTAGGGCGACACGTTCACCAGCTTTTCTGGAAGAAACCCTCTGGCAGCAAGTACAGGAATCCCAGTCTACATCGCTCTTCATGGAGAACACGATGCCTCCCTCCTCCAGTCTTCTCGTCACACAGATATCAGATGTACCCTTTTCTCCTGCACCAGGCCCTGGCGAACTTCTATGATGTTCTAACAAGACTGGTGAATGATCTTCATAAAACTTAACAACACTCCCCCGTCAAGAAAGTCAGTAGTTGTGCTATAATGTCTAGCGACTGAAATGATAAACGATCGTCTTTGTGATATATTTTTTGCCTGGTTGCCATTTTGATTTTTTTTTCTAACCTGCTACATCGCGTAGTTTCCTCAATCCCCCCCCCCCCCCTTTTTTTTTGTGTGTGTGCGTTACACATTACCATCTTATTCCTCTTCTAGGTCTTGCCTTTTGTAAAAGTGTTCTCTATTGCGTTGCTGTTCACTGATTAGTTATATGTTGGGGAATTGTCTTTTTATCTTCATTTGAATAATCTTCATTTTGCAATTGTGCCTCCCTTGAATGTCCATTGTAAAAATTTATGATGGCAAACAAGACTGACATTAATATACTACAATGGAACTGCCGGTCGATTAACAAGAATTTGGTAAATCTTCAACAACATCTTGAAGCCAGCTCCTACATGGTCCTTATTCTTCAATCACTAAATGTGTCTAAAAAACGACTTGCCACGACTGGATCGTTTCTTTTTACCCGCCTGTGGTACAAGAAACTGGTGACAATGAGAAAGTCTCTGCAGCCATTTATATAAATGACCAGTTATTTTACCATCCCCTTCAGTCACCTATACCAACTGGCACCTCAGACTTGTATTCTTGTGCAGCTTCTGTTCACTTTGACAATTCTCTAGTCTTAAACATTGTCTCTGTGTACTTTCCAAAAGGAGTCATGATAGCAATTCAGACTGGCTACATAATATAAACTTTCAAAGTAGTAAATGGTTAATTGCAGGTGACTTTAATGAACATGCTCCTTTCTGGGATAGAACTTGCACGAAGTCAGCTCAAACCGTTTAGTGGAGAACATATCAGACTCCCCACTCGTCCTGTTAAATGATGGAAGTATAACGAGACTGCCTGATATCCCAAGTCACAGATCATCTGCAATTGACTTGTCTTAATCTCCCCATCAATGGTCCCGAGCTGTACATGCAAACTTATAACACTTTAGGAGTGATCATATTCCCCATAGTTATTTCTCTGAGAGGATTTGTAGTGAGCCAAGATGACAGTAAGGATAAAATCCCAAAGTTTTGATTACAAGCGAGCTGACTGGCCAAATTTCAATCTATGCTATCTTCATATGATGTCAATTCTTTTGATAAATCTGACATAGAATCTATGTACAGTCATTTTCTATCTCACTACTGCATGCAGCTGGTGAGGCAATTCCGATTCTTAGTCAATCAAAATCTCCCAAACACAACGGGTAAAGTGTGTGGACAGAATCTTGCAGAAACGCTGTTGATAAAAATAAAAGCACGTTTAAACTGTACGCAAAAGTAAAAAAGGTTAAAGGGAGCATACCAGTTAGAACTGCCAAGAATCAAAGGAATAAAGTAATTGAAAATGCTAAACACGAGTACGGTCATCATTTTGTTTTAATGAAATAAGTGAACATAAAGATATCAATAAAATTTGGAAAAAGATCCATGAAATGAAAAACGGAATCCATTTACCTGCATATCCAATCATAATAGGTGCTGTAAAATTTCCTTCGACATACCAAAAAGCAGAATCATTTGCTGACATGTTTTCCAAAAACAGCTCCTTCTGTAGTTTATCAGACAAATGCAGAGCTATGAGGGAAAACCAATCTAACAAAGAAATGTACGCTGATCCGGTCGAAAATAATGATCATTATCTAAATGCTGATATTACGTCTCAGGAATTACACTCTGCTATTTCTTCATTGTCTAATAAGAAAAACGTCTGTTGGTTTAGATGCCATTTCTAATGAAATGTTAAAACATATACCACAAAATTTTGTTTTATTTCTACATGAAATTATTAATAAATTTGGATTGAAGGAACATACCTTCCATATGGAGAGACTCAATTATAGTTCCCATTTTAAAAGAATGGAAAATCAATGACAAACACAAATAGCTATCGACCTATAGCTCTTACATCTCATGTCTGAAAACTAATGGAGATAATTGTTCTAAACAGATTGACATACTATTGTGAAAAAACTCGTATTATTCCCGCAAACCAGGCCGGTTTTAGAAAGGGCAGGTCTACTATTGATCATCTTGTAAAGCTCACTACGCAAATTAAACACCAGTTTGCTAGAAGACAAAACGTTCTCGCCACATTTTTCGATATCAACAAAGCATTTGATCAAGTTTGGCATGATAGGCTTTTATAAAATTAAAAACTATAGGTCTCTCTGGTCATATTTATAAATTTGTTAAAACATTCCCTGACCAACAGAAGTATTCAGACAAGAATAGGTCATACTTATTCATCCAAAAGATTACTAGATATGGGTATCCCTCAAGGCTCTGTGATCGCCCCTCTTCTCTTTAATATTTAACTAATGATTTACCTAATACATTCAAAAAACGTAACTTGATTCAATATGCGGATGACATCTGCTTATGGTTGAACGCCACATTAAAAAAGAACACATCAAAAGATCTGTTAATTACATTAGAAGAATATATCAAAAAGAGTTAGACAACATGCGAACTTCATGTCAGATAATGGCTTATGCCTGTCGGCTGAAAAATCCGTATGATGTTATTTTGATGCAGGTGGGTCTGCACACAATAGCCTAACTTCAAAGTACATAATACCACATTGAGCTACACTTCTGAGATTAAATTCCTTGGTGTGCATCTTATGTCAAATCTTTCTTGGAATTTTCACTTGGAACACATAATAAATCAAGCGAGAAAATCTCTTAATCTGCTCAAAGTTATAAGCAAACAAAGTTGGGGCCAGGAAACAAAAAGTTTAATACATCTTATCTTCTAGCTTTAGTTAGATCCAAATTGTCATATGCACAAGAGGTCTTTTTTAGTGCCCCTAAGTACTTATTAAAAAAGCTTCAGTGTATAGACTCTAAGGCATTCAGATTAGCCCTTGGTGTTCCATTTCATGCTTCAGCTTAGGAACATACCATGAAGCTGGTGTCTTACCTCTTGATGACCATCGTGAACTAGCCTGCGCTAAGTACATTCTTCGCTGCTCAACTATTGAAAGTGCTAACCAAATGGAACTGGATATGAGGTCTGATGTAGACTTTCCTAAACGTGCTAAAAACATTCGAGCCACTAAAACGATACTCACATATTCTTCTCACTTGTTGACAAATTCAGGTATCAATCATAAACAGCTTGCTGTGCGTTTTCCCCATAAGTCCCGTACCAAACTGGGAGCTCCTCAAAACCAGTGTTTGATATAACTATACAACTATATCTAAAACTGAATAACATTAATATTCTAGCTTGCGAAGCAAAATCACATATCAATGATTGTTATCGTAACTTCGTAAAAGTCTATACTGAATGGGTCTCTATAAACATTAATGCTGGTTGTGGCTTTGTCATTCCATTTTTAAAAATTGAGAAGTCCTTTCATCTTGGGGCAAATCTGTCCATTTTTACAGCCGAACTTATAGCAATATTAATGGCCGTAGAGTACATACATGATTTATCATTTGACTGTTAATGGTATTCTCTTTTGTGTAGATTCTAAGTCAGTTCTTCAAGCTTTAGAATCTACAAATTCAAAAAATCGTGCTGAAATCGTATCAGAAATTAAAATACTTATCACAACATTAATGTCAAGAGGTATAAATAGTTAAGTTTTGTTGGGTTCCTTCCCATTGCTTCATATCCGGAAATGAATGGGCTGACAGGATTGCTCGAGCAGGTGCAAAACAATTCTGACAATACGGCTTCTATTCATATTACCTGAGCTTACATGAAGGATATTCTCTCTTACAAAGAGCCTCTTTGAAAAATTTGAGGAATACTACAAGAAAGTGTTCTCCCCCGAATACATAAACCCGACTCTTCTATACTTTGTTGTACGAGCTCTCGAGCAAGTAATCTTTTAAAAAGGGCTTCCTCAGTAAATCCAGTAAACCGTAATAATAAACATAGGATTATACCCAAGACACAGTAGACAACTTGCCTCCTTATTATTTCGGTTAAAAATAAATGCATTCAGACAAAATATGTCAAGAATAATTCGATTGCTTGTGGCGCCCTTGATAATTGTACAACAACACACGTTCTATACTTTGCCCCTACTTTGATTCCGATTTGTCAGAGTTTTCGAAAGGATGCTTCAAAGTGCATATTTCAGGATACCATGACTCTCTTAAATTTTGTACGAATTCTTATGTTAGAGCCCATTGGCTCAAATCCTGTAATTGCTGTTTCATGATCTTGTTTCGTACAGATTGTTGTTTTTTACTTTTGATGGTTTTTTTTTTTTTTTTTTTTTTTTTTTTTTTTTTTTTTTTTTTTTACAGTTTAATTATTACATAGAGTTTCTCCTCATCACACATACACCACACACGCACACACACGCACGCGGGCGCGTCACTCACGTACGCACGCTGCACGCACACACGTACGCACGCTGCATGCACACACAAAACACACACACACACACACACACAAACACACACACACACACACACACCACACACACACACACACTCAAACACACACACCTTGTCTAATATCACATTTATGAAAAGACGTAAATTGAAGAACAACAACAACACACAGACACACAGACACACACAACAACACCACACACACCACACACACACCACACACACCACACACACACCACACACACACACACACACACAACACACACACACGAGTGCTCACCTCGACAGGCCGGTTTCAGCAATTTCTCTCCGCTGAATACTCTTAATTTCTTTCGTTCTACACCACCCCCCCCCCCCCCCCCCCCCCCCCCTTTAATGACTTTATTTCCCGCGTATCTTACCCCACATCAATATAATTCTTCTGCCACAATGGTGTGAAAAAGTATGTCATTTGATTGTGCGATACAACTGAGTTTGTAGTGTGTGTGTGTGTGGTTTTTATTTTATTTATTTGATTTCGTACTTACAGTGCACTGTACTTATGATCGTCCAACTCAACACTGAAGTGTGTGCTAGTGTGTGACCAGTGCTGTGGTGTTCTCCATTCTCCTTTTGGACCTGATTACTGTTCTCCAGAATGTACCTGTGTGTCACCTCAGTACGTCGCCATGCAACTGACTAAGTGTTGTGCACGGCCTAGTGAGTGTCGCATTGATGTGTGGGTATGTACTACCTGTGCTTTATACCAGCCGTTCAGTTGTATCTCCAGTACATTGATCAAGTAAGCTTAAACCCACTGGATAATAATAGATAATAAAACGTTGATGTGGTATTTGAAGTAATTTGGTTTATTGAAAATGTCCCTTTCGTTACTCTGCATGTAAGTGAAGATGGTCAATTCGAATGCTTGACCATTACAGTTTGGTTCTATTCTAACTTCAATCAACCGCAGCTGTGCCTGTCCTCCTCCCGCTCTCCTAGCTTAATCAGATTTCCGAGTTTTCTCCAAGCCAAATATATGTGACTGACTCTTTGTTCACGTGCAGTCAGTGATAATCAACTACTTTATCAAGGCTTTGGACTGTCTCAGAGCGCGCGCTTGCCGAGCGCGCACCATTGTGGGGGGGTGGTGGGGGGGGGGGTTGGGGGGGGGTTCGGTCGGCGAGCGCAAGTGGACAAGTGTTTGACATGTCTTTGTTTCACGCTCCCGACAATGATATCACAGCTTAATATCCTGTTAATCATTGGTTGTCATGTTCAGCAGCCAACTTTGTACTGCGTTAGGCTGTCACATTGTCCAATGGCTGCGTAACACATTAGTGAAGGCTTTGGACTCTGTGCACAAATGTATTTCTCGACCAATTATTTTCACTCATTAATTTCTCTCTCTCTCTCTCATTCTCTCTCATTCTACACTCTCTCTCTCTCCTCTCTGTCAGTCTTTAGTCTGTCTGTCCTGTAATGATCTCACTCTGTTGTGTTATTTGAAATTATTGTCGTTTGCGTTTATTTTAAGAGCGTTTCTTTTTTCTACATTTGTTTTTCTCTGTGCAGTGTTGTTTTCTTTTTTCTTTCAGAGACAAAAATATCTAGAATTTTCAGCTGACAATTTGTTCTTCTTTGATGAAGGATTTCATGCTCTCTTTTGAATTTGTGGTTAGATTATCGTTTAATATGTTGCTGTCATAGTCCTTGTGAATATCATTATCATCGACAAGTTATTGATCTGTAACTGCATGTTTTTGTGTATTGACTGCCTACCATTTGTGGCCAGAAGTATTGCGTATAAGACGCCTATTCTTGATATATGCAACTAACTTATAATCATTATGCCATCTACTTTAGACACTTGGCTTTGAGAAGAGGGACTTCGCATAGGATATTTAATTATAAACTGTGCCAGTAGAAAACGAATGAAAAAAACTGCAATTCTTCATAACAACGGGAATAACTTTCATGTGTTTTGCATAGCAGAGCCTTGGTTAACCGAAATGATTCCAGATTCTGATGTGTGCATGCTAAACTATGAGACAATCCGATTAGACCCAAAGGCACCTAAAACAACAGGGTTACTCCTGCACTGTGCTAGATCATTAACCTTCAAACGAAGAACACATCTGGAAAGATAAACATAGAATCCATCTGGATTAAATTCAGTCTTAAACGTTGTAAGCCAGTAATGGTAGGATTCCTACAAAGAAACGCAGCAGAAGCCGCTGACTAGTACAACAGGTTTAACTTGATGATGGATGCCGCAATTTTGGTGTCAAGGGAAATTATTCTGTTGGTGACTTAAAGATAGACTTGACAGTGCCTGGGACAAAATGGAATCGTACTTATACTATGTATGGGTTAGAGCAAATGATCGATCGTCCTACTCTCATCACACAACACACGGAAACTCGTATTGATCACATTTACATCAATACAAAAGCTGACACAGTGGAAATGTGTTCTGTACAAACCGGCGGGTAGTGACCATTCTTCTGTAACGTGGATGAAAAAAAGGTGTCAAAATCCCCAAGTCTGGACGTAACGAAGTTTTGTTTAGAGATGCTTCACACATTTTGATGAAGAAAAAATGCTTTCTTAAACGATTCACTTCACTCGTAATTAGATTGTTTA
>CM031598.1:85726834-85736391 GCA_018398815.1 Conus ventricosus
TCCTGTCCCCAACTCTGGTAACTCACAACTTTAAGAAGGTTAAGAGCTTTCCTTGTTTGAGTTATGATATACTCAATATGTGTGTTCCATGATAATTTTGAAGTAAGATGTACACCTAAAAACTTTATGCAAGATGTGTAGGTAAGCACTGTGTCATCCATCTTAAAAGTAGGGAGATCATGAGAATTTCCACCAGCATCAAAAAGCTCTTATGAGATTTCTCAGCAGACAGACATAACCCATTCTCAAACATAAATCTGGCGATACTGTCTAAGTCTCTTTGATATAATAATTTTTTTCATGTATGTAATTGACCTAAAAGGTGTGTTCTTTTTTAAAGTAACATTCATCCATAAACATATGTCATCAGCATATTGAACTAAACTGGAATTTTTAGAAATACTTTTTGTGAGATCGTGCGTTAGGATATTAAAGAGCAAGGGGCAATTACAGAACCCTGAGGGATGCCCATCTCCACAAATCTCTTGCTAGAATATGTATTTCCTATTTTGGTTTGAATGTTTCTGTTAGCAAGAAATTCTTTGAAGTAATCATAAATGTGACCAGAGAGACCTATCATTTTAAGTTTATATAAAAGTCGCTCATGCCAGACTTGATCATACGCCTTTTTGACATCGAAAAAAGTTGCAAGTACATTTTTTCTCCGGGCAAATTGACGTTTTATCTGAGTTGTAAGTTTTACAAGGTGATCAACAGTCGATCGGCCTTTTCTAAACCCAGCCTGAGCAGTGGCAATATGTCCGTTTTTTTCACATATGATAAGTAAGTCTATTTAATACAATTTTTTCCATTAGTTTACCAGTATGAGAGGTGATAGCGATAGGACGATAACTATTAATATCAGAGTTAGGTTTGCCCTGCTTGAGAATGGGCACAATGACAGAATCTTTCCAAACAGACGGAGTCTTCCCATCTATCCAACATTTTTTCATAATGGTATACAGAAATGTTGTAAAAATGATTGGAAGGTTCCTTAACATTTCGTTTGAGACTGCGTCTAAACCAACTGATGTTTTCTTTGTTGGCAATGACGATATAGCATTTCTTAATTCTTCTATATGTTATTTCTGCATTTAAATAATGTTCATGTTTTTCTTCTGGGTCAGAATAGATATGATTATTTGATTGGTCTTCCCTCAAAGTACTACACTTGTCTGAGAGACTAATTTTGGAGCTATTTTTGGCAAAAAAATCAGCAAACAGTTCAGCTTTTTGAGCTAATGTTGGGAATTGTTCATACGCTAATGTGATTGGATAAGCGGGTAAATTTATTCCATGTTTCATTTCGTGTATCTTTGTCCATACCTTTTTAAAATCTTTGTTATCATTAACTTCGTTTACACAAAATGATGACCGGTAATCGCTTTTGGCTTTCTCTATAATCCTAGTACTTTCAGTTTTTGCCCGTTTCATGGGGAGTAAGTCATCTACTTTTTTGTCTTTTGCGTGTATTTTGAACTTTAGATTTCTTTTTATTAACAGCATCTTTGCAGGATTCCGTCACCAGACCTTGCCAGCATGTTTAGAGGATTTTGTCTGACTAAATTTTGGGACTGCCTCGGTTGCAGCTTTCAAGACCGATTCAGAAAAGTTACAATACATTTTATCAATATCTGGGTTCTCCAGCATACTAACATTAAATGACATTAAAATGGACTTGAATTTATCCCAGTCAGCTCGTTTATAATTAAATTTTGGGATTTTATCCCTTGTATCATCATGCAAAATTGTAAATCCTCTTAGGGAAATGATAATTGGGAGGTGATCGCTACCTAAAGTGTTATTATGAACTTGCCAAGTACAGCTAGTCGCTAGTGATGGCGAAATCAAAGACAGGTCAATAGCAGATCGTTTGTGGCTAGGAACATCAGGCAATCTAGTTATGGTTCCATCATTTAAAAGAAAGAGTGCCGAGTCCGAACTATTCTCCACTAGACGATTGGAGCTAACCTTAGGGCATCCACTATCCCAAAATGGGGCGTGTTCATTAAAGTCACCGGCTATAGCCACTTTTCATTTTGGGTACCCAGGGTACGTAGCCAGTCACTGTTACAATCATTAACACCTTTAGGGAGGTAAACAGAAAGAATATTTAAGATTAATGAGTTATCAAATTTGACACAAGCTGCACAAGAGTGGATATTTGGCGCAGTCGATGGTACTGGCGTTGAAATTGGATGGTAAGATATCTTTTCATGTATATAGATGGCACTGTTCACTTTTCCTGTTTCGTCAGAGAGATGATACACTGTGTGTGTGTGTGTGTGTGTGTGCGTGCGTGCGTGCGTGCGTGCGTGCGTGCGTGCGTGCGTGTGTGTGTGTGTGTGTGTGTGTGTGTGTGTGTGTGTGTGTGTGTGTGTGTGTGTGTGTGTGCGTGCGTGCGCGCGTGTGTGTGTGTGCGTGTGCGTGTGTGTGTATGTATGTGTGTGTGTGTGCGTGCGCGCGCGCGCGCGCGTGTGTGTGTGTGTGTGTGTGAGAACAAAGTGTCTAATATCATCTGGCGATGAAAAGACATAAACCACTGCACTGAACTGAGCTGATACCGTGGAGGTGCTGACCCGCCTCATCTAGTGGCCACTACACAATGGCACCTACCAGGGAGTGATTCTGTCCCTTGACGTCTTAATGAGCGATTCTATCTCTTGCCTGCACCCTAAGTGAACACGGCACAGGCTTCCGAGGGTGGTGCAGGATTACCCCCGGCTGGTTCGTTCGGAAGTTGAGGACAGTGCTTCTCTGGGTCCCACCTTCACTTTCGGCTAAATCTTTTTCTTTCTCATCTCAAGGGACCGCCAGCAAGACAAAAATACAGTTCGTTCTCCCGCCCCGCTGCCAAAAGAGGTTAGACTGAAGTATGATTAGTCAGTACTCCTGCACTTTTGGGGACGAGAGAGAGAGAGAGAGAGAGAGAGAGAGAGAGAGAGAGAGACAGACAGACAGACAGACAGAAAGAAGAAGGAAAGAAGAGAGAGAGAGAGAGAGAGAGAGAGAGAGAGAGAGAGGAGGGTTAGGGTGGAGGAGAGACAGAAGACTAGGAGAAAAGAGAGGAGAGAGAGAGAGAGAAGGAGGGGAGCGAAAAAGAGAAAGAGAGTTAGACAGGGAGGGACAGAGAAAGAGAGAGGATTTGAATGAAAGAAAGGGGGAGGGGTGTGTGGAGAGACAGACAGAGGGAGAAAGGGAGAGTGGGTGAGAGAGTAGCCTACTCTCAAATGTCAGCAGTCAACCCCATTCTTTACACATTTGAAGCAAGACAAAATCTCTTGAGTGGAACACACACATACACACACGCACGCACGCACACACAAACGCGCGCGCGCACAGAGGCACGCATGCAGGCACACACACACACACACACACACACACACACACACACACACAGAGGCATGCATGTAAGTGCGCACGCATGCAAACACACACACACACACACACACACACACATTGTAAACTCAGATATCGATATCCTCATTTGAATATTCATGAAACAGATCTCAACAGGAGAAAGAAAAAAAGAAAAAGACGAGAGAGAGAGAGAGAGAGAGAGAGAGAGAGAGAGCAAAAACCACGAACAAAGAAAAAAAAAGTCCATCAACGCCAGCCTGATCTGATCTTGTTGGCTGTGGTTCTCCCTATCCTGTTTCACCTTTTCTTTCCGGCCGGCGTAAGATCAAAGGGATTACTGAAGTATGACCAGCGCTCGTGTCCAAAATCACCCTCACCTACCCACCCACCCACCCGTGGCCCGTCGTTAAAATCCTGTCAAGCACTTGTCTAGTGGTGCTCGGGGGATGGGGGGGGGGGGGGGGGGGGGGGACGGGCTGCGGTGAGTGGTGTGGGAAAGTCAGTTCCACTCGTTAAAGGGTCAATTTTCAGTGGAAGGTCGAAATGAAAGCAGAGCATACTACATTACCGAGATACGACACTTGGGGGTTTTCCGTAAGACCGCGGACTAGGTTACGGCCCTTAGTCAGCACGTGTAAACTCAGCTCCAACATAGCGACGCGCAAGAAGCAAGGAGGCGAAGCCTGCAGCGCTATCGGTTGTTCAAACGCTCGCAACAAAATCGATTGTGAAGGGCTGGCATTTTTTCGTTTTCCAAAGGATGAAGAAAGGCATGTACAAACTTTATTGCATTTATTAATTATTGGCAGAGTAAACCACGTAAGCAATACCGTATACGGTGTGGGACTATGCATCTGGTGCAACTTGAGTCTAGTCTAGATCAAGTTTATAGTATGACTATGAAGCCACATGGGCAGATTTTTAACAGTTTTTATATATATATGTAAGGAAAGAGCAATGCGCATACCTTGTTTCTTCTAGAAATCATTAAGCCTACTGGCTTATTTACAGTCCCGTTAGCTAAACAACTAGGCAGCGGGAAAACCAGACCACGCATACCGTGCCCTCACATGGCCAGTGATGTTTATGTTGATAATGACAGTGCCGACACACGTGTTTCATCACCGAATCTCTCTCTGTCTCTCTCTCTGTCTCTCTCTCTGTCTCTCTCTCTTCTCTGTCTCTCTCTCTCTCTCTCTCTCTCTCTCTGCGTGCAGTTGCATGGCTTGTGTGTGTACAACCTTGAGTTAATCTGACAATAAATTGGTTTCAGTCAGTGTGTGTGTGTGTGTGAGAGAGAGAGAGAGAGAGAGAGAGAGAGAGAGAGAGAGAGAGAGAGAGAGAGAGAGAGGAGAGAGAGAAAACCATTACTAACCCCCCTCCACCCCCAGCATACTCGTGTGTAAACCTACATGTATCAATGACCGTTTCATGTCTAGGCCTATCTCGTCGCAATGTCTATTTTGAGGTTGATGTGTGTATTTGAAATTGTGTGCTTCTTCTTTGCTCGTATTTTAAAGAAGACATTTTTTGCAAATTTTTGCAGACTGTTTGGAAAATGCAACCAGTTTTGTTTTAATCCATCTTGTATTGATGGCAGAACTTTTTTTCTATGTTTTGTGGGATGAGACGGACTGCATTACCCCTCCCACCCCCCACCTCCACCCCTTTCATTATGCCATTGTTGGACGTTGTTATAAACTGACACAACACAATTAAAGTTTGATTTGGAGACAAATAAATGGTCTTTTTTTTAATTTAGAACAAGCCACAAACTCTCTCTCTCTCTCTCCCCACCCCACCTTCACCCATCTTACCACAGTCATGCACACACACACACACACACACACACACACACACACACACACACACACACACACACTATACATACATAAAAATACATGCGTATGCATGCACACATGCAGTGCACACACGCACCTACATGCACACGCACACAAACACAAGGAGGGCCAAAAAATGTGTAGAGGCATTTGAATCTGTCGTCACAAACTGCTGAAGCAGTTCAAGGTAAAGTTATGACAACAAATGCGGCCCGACGGGCGTCGTTGTTTTCATCACGGCAACGTTTTCACATAGCAGCCGCGAGCCTGCAGCCCGCGCCGACTAAGGGAGATAATCGACTGAACGGACTTGTAGGCTGTAAGAGGCAGTGTCGTATCTCGGTAATGTAGTATGCTCTGATGAAAGTATGTCGCTGATTTGTTGAAGATCGACCATTTGGTATAGCGTGGTGTGGGAACTTCAGTTTTCTCCCATTAGCAGTCGGTTTTCAGTGGAAGGTGAAGGTGGAAAAATGTCATTGAATGCTTTAAGATTGACCATGTAGCATGGCATGGCGGGGAGATTCAGTTCCACCTGTTTAACAGTAGATTTTCAGTGGAAGGCAAAGATGGAAGAATGTGGTTCATTAATGTCGCGGGTTTGAAGTGGGAAATCCAGTTCCATCCATTATACGGACGATTTTCAGTGAAAGGCAAAGATTGAAGAATATTGTTGATTTCTTGACGATCGGCCACTCAAATTGGTGTTATGTTGGAAATCAGCCCCACCCATTAATGGTCGATTTTCAGCGGAAGGTAAAGAGGAAAAATGTCATTGAATGCTCGAAGATTGGCCATTTGGTATGGTGTGGTGTCAGAAATTCAGTTCAACCCTTTCACAGTCGATTTTCAGTGGAAGGCAAAGATGAAAGAATGTCATTCATTTCTAGAAGGTCGACCATTTGATAATGGTGTCGTGTGGGAAATTCAGGTTGGTCTGTTAACAGTCGATTTTCAGAGGAAGGTGAACATAGAAGGATGTTGTTGATTGCTTTAATGACCGGCTTTTGATCAAAGTCTGAATATGGTGTGGTGTATAACTCGGTGTGGGAACGAACAGTGTGTAACATGATTCAGCAAACTACGAAGGAGCTAAAATACAAATGAACACTCAGAACAAGTTGAAAAGTAATAATAATAATAATAATAATGTATAATACTTATATAGCGCATTTCTTGTTGTACAACTCAATGCGCTTACATCCACCATTTGCACTTATTCATACAATATTCATGCACACAGCAAAAAGAAAATACACAATTGCAGACGCACCAGCATGCATAAACTGCCTCACCAAACTAGTTGTGGAGAAATTTAGGAGAGATCTAGTCATCTACAGAAGAGAATAGGCCTTTTTGAAGAGGTAAATTTTGAGCTGAGATTTAAAAGAAGAAAGAGTAGGCTGATTACGAAGGTCTTCAGGGAGGGAGTTCCAAATAGAAGGTGCTCTAAAACTGAAGGCTCTTTCGCCAACAGATTTCAGAGAACGCTTAGGGATTTTCAAAAGTTTTTGTGAAGAAGAGCGAAGGGTACGAGAGCTTTGTAGGTGCATAGAGAAGAAGAGAGATAGTGAGGAAGAGATTCATTGAAGTGGCGGAAAGCAAGAACTGCCAGTTTAAATTGCCACCGATACCGTATGGGAAGTAACTCTTCTTTAGTTCACAGTACAAAAACAAAGTGACTTTTCACGTTACAGAACACAGACCAGTACAAACTACTTGTATGTGTACTCTTCGTCCATTGAAATCAAACAATTAAGAAAAAAACGAATAAAGAATAAGGAGGAGGAAGAACGAAAGTGCTGGTGTACCACGGGGAGGAGCTTGTCTGAGCAGCCACATTTTTGCCTTGATTGTCCACAGCCTTTTTTAACTGGCCGGTTGAAGGCCTTTGCCAGGTCTAGGAACGTTGTGTAGAAAGAAGTCTGTTGCTCTGCTCTGTTGCTCCGTACACTTCTCCTGCAGACGGCGTGCAGCAAACACCATAGCGATTGTGCCATGGCCCTGTCTTAAGCCACGCTGACTTTCTAACAGGCGAGTTTCAAAATGAGCTGACCGCAGGCAGAAATTGAACCAAATCTGAAAAAAAGAGGAAATTACAGTTATTCCACCAGTTGACGGGGACAAACAAATTACAAGACGAAACACGACGCGTTTCGACCTCGCAGGTCCCTGTTATCAGGCGGATTAACAGTAATTTCCACTAACAACACATTTCTAGCAGGTGTCCGTCTGGGAAGAGGGGTGGCCAGTAATGACAGACGAGATATTCATTACATAATGAGTGATGTATCATAATCATATCAATCTTCTGTGGTTGCAAGCAAGAATGCCTGATTCCTTCTTTCTTGTAGGGATGGAAAATGCAGGCTTCCTTGAGTTCCTGAGGAACGAGTCCCTGTTGCCACGTGGTTCTGTGTAGCTCTTAGAACTCTGTGCTAGAACTGGTTCCCCTGGGCGGTCAGTTTCAGCTGGGATGTAGCCAGAGTCGGGTGCCTGGCTCTTTGGCAGGAGGTGGACTGCTGCAGGAAACGCTGATTCCACTGAAGGCTTTGCCAGAGAGAAGCTGACTTCACCATGGGACATGCATTTGCCCCCTCAGCCATGCGCACGTGCACGCGTGCTCACACACACACACACCATCACACTCCCCCCTCCCACACACACACACATCATGCAATCATGCACACAAACACACACACGTATGCACGCCATGTGCACACACACACACACACACACCACACACACACACACACACACACACACACACACACACACACACACACAACACACACACACCATGCATGTATGCACACACACAGATACACATGCACACTCACACACACACACACACACACACACATGTACGCACACACACGCGCGCACACACACACACACAATGTACGCACACACACGTGCACACACACACACACATGTACGCACACACACTGCAACACACACACACACACACACACACACACACACACACACACACACAACACAAACACGCCACACATGCACAGTTAATCTCTTTCAGATGCATGTTATTCATATGGAAAGAGAGAGGAAAACGAAATGAATGAGAGAGGGAGAATATGTGTGTGTGAGAGAGAGAGAGAGCACATTCTACTCGCAGTAGTTGCCCAGTTTCTCGTTATTCCGTGCACACTAAACTAATGATACATGCCCCTACACACTAGACGCAATAGTACCCTCCTCTGAGTATTGATGAAGAAAACAGAGAGAGAGAGAGAGAGAGAGAGAGAGAGAGACTTTCTTATTTCTGTAATTATACCCCCTTTCTCCAAACATTCCGTGATGATAAAACTTATGACACATGCACCTATACAAGTACACTCTAGACACCGATACCCGTCGTCGTAATAGTCGTGAAAACAAGAGAGAGAGAGAGAGAGAGAGAGAGAGAGAGAGAGAGAGAGAGAGAGAGAGAGTGAGAGTGACAGCAATTACTAGTCTCAGTTGTTCTACCCCCTTTCTCAAAACATTCCCTGCAGACTAAACTTTGGACGCACGCACCTACACAAGTACACACTAGACACCGATACCCCTCCTCTGAACATTCACGAAAAAGAAAAGAAACCTGTATAGGACACAAAGACCCAACCAATCCTGCGCAGGGCGGGCACCACGAAGCACTCTCCCTATTCTGTTTCACCTCCCCTTTCTAGCCGCTTACAGATCAAAGGGATTACTGAAGTATGACCACCATCTCCTCGTGTCCAGTCACCTCGCCCACCCACTGTCCTGTCGTTGACATCCTGTCAAACACTCGTGTTAAGTGGTTTTCAGGGCGGGGGCGAGTTGGAAGCGAATCTGATAACAGGTCGATCGTCAAGGAAAACAAACGTGGAAAGTTAGAGCGCGACTTTAGGAGGGGAGCTGGATGAAGAGGATGAAATCTGCGCTACAGAGCCACCACACGGACAGCGTAAACATTTGACAATACAGGCACTACGCGTTTTAACCTGTTGGACTTTTTCTTGGTGGGACGTAAAACATACAAGCGCAGAAAGAAAAAGAAAAAAAAAAAAAGCAAACAGTGAGAAGAGTGATTTCAGGTTTTCACAGTTCCAGTGGTAGGTGAGAGTCATGTTATGACGAAAAGTAGGAAACGGGAACAGTGTAGACATTTGAAAGAGAAAGTGGAAGGAAGATTATTAATAAATGAACAATGTTTACAGAAATAGAAAGGAATATAATCATGAAATGAACGATCAAAATATTGATTGATAGAGTGGAGGTAAAAACGACGTAAATAAACAAATTAATGAACGACTATGGGTAACTCTAGCTCCCATGATGAATAAAGAGATGCCAATAAATCCAAAACAATGC
>CM031598.1:85736491-85748991 GCA_018398815.1 Conus ventricosus
TGCTTGCGACACCGAATCGCCAAACAGAAATGACAGCACAGAGACACAGAACAAACGAGGACACATAAATGAACAGATAAGTGAGAAGAAATAAAATCAACACGAATTTTAGAGAATGAAGATGGAAAAGTATATACACATATTCTTCACCAACAAGTGAAAATCAAGATGTCTATACCTGTGGAGTGCGGGTGGGTAGTAGAAATGAGAGAGATGTTTCAGCTATTTTGCATTACCCAGAATACAAAACACAATAAATTTAGAGAAAAAAAGAAAAAAAACAGAATAAATTTAGAGAAAAAAAATACAGACAACAGAATGTCAAGTAGTTGTATGTATACCTTCACTGACTGTGGAGACTGTATCATGACTGAGAGCTTATTTGAAGCCAACAGTTTTTATACGTTTTAATCCCAAATTAGGATGCAAATGTATGACAATTCCTTCCGTTACAGAAAGAAAGAAAGAAAAAATAAACAGTAAAAAAAGAAAAACAAAGGGAGAGAAGAAGAAGAGGAGGAAGAAGAAGAAGAAGAGGAGGAGGAGGATGATGATGATGATGATGATGAAAGAAAGATGAAAGAAGGACAGAAGAAGAAGAAAAGAAAGAAGCTCCCTAATCAGAAAAGATTGCTTGTTCCATATTTAGTCTCAGGTCGGGTAACATGGAACAGTGGGCGTTTAACATTTGGAAGTGTGTTCCAGCTAGTCCACAAGTTTACTGTCACAGTATTACTGACTCCATGGCACCCCCCATGTATTTGAACACAACCTGTACCAGCCAATGGTGTAGTGCGTCTTTATGCAAATGAATTAAATCGAGTAGGTAAGAAAAAAAAATCCCCCCCCCCCTCCCCCCGGCGTGTTTTCAGTTTCGTTGTCCTTTACCTTTTTTTTTTTTGAATTGCAGATATTACTAATGGGTGAACACAGCTTGAAGAAAACATTCATTCGTGCGCTCAAAGAACCACTATCATCATCATTCATGTGTAGGGTGGTGGCGGTGCGGAGGGACTGTCTTCCCCTTTGATCTGAGAAAGTGGTATGTCAGGGAGAGAAGGTTAGACCGGGAACATCTTTGGTTGTGGAACAACGAAGAATAACGGGAGTTAATGTCGTAGTTTGTGTTAAGGGTATAAGGGTCACGTTGCTTATAGCCCAGCCGACCGCAAAGGGCCATATCGGGGCTGTCACCACGTTAAAAATCAACTCACAAGTCATGAAAAAAGAACAAAAACACCTTTTACTCATGTCTTTAAAATACACCTTCTGAAAACGTACCAGAAACTTCGTTCAAAATGTTTTCTTCCGTAAAATCTTAGATCAGATGAAAAAATGTCCATCACTTTCAGAAACTCAAAGATCACGTCAGGTGGGACATCTCACAACAGGGTTTTCATGGAGTCTGCTGTAAAGTGTTTATGTCTCACATCATGCAAGTCCCATCAGTCTAAAAGAACATGTTTCACTGTGAGTGGAACATGACACGGAATGCACCACGGAGCTTCTTCACCTTTTAAAAGATAAGAATGGGTGTGAAACGGGTGGCCTGTATGCAAACGGCACAAGACCGTTTCGTGTTGACAGAGCGCCAGAGTTAATGACATAGGTTGTATCAACAGAGAGCGAGAGTGAACGGCGTGGTTTGAATCAAAAGAAAGATTTTAACTTTAACTTTGCAGAGATGAAATAAAGCAGACTGTCGAATCAGCAAAGACAGGAAAGGTCAGTGAAATGCATGCGCAACAGTGTGCAGCCCTGTAATACTCCAAGATGAGATTAGCTGAAGGAGCATAAATGCAAGGAGGGGAGCGGTGGGTGATGGGTGGGATATATATGTTAAAACATGTTAGAGAATATGGAGATTGAATTAGAGAAACTTTTGTGAACATTGTTCTAAACACTTTAAATCTTGACCGTCATGTGAGCTTTGTTCTTGGGGAGTGGTGGGGGAAAGGCATTGTTTGTGAGTCAGTGCAGTAATAAAGCGTGCCCTGAAGAAGGCCAAGTGCCGAAACGTTGACAGATGAAAACTTGCTTGTTTGGTCTAGTCATTTGAAAGAGTGTCTATATATATATATATATATATATATTATATATATATATATATATATATATATATATTATATATATATATATATATATTATTATATATATACAAGAATCATAATTATAATGACGGAAGATTGTTAGCCTGCACTTGTTTTCCCTCACTACTTATTGTTCAGCATCATATTGTTTGGTCAATTCAGTGGGAGATTGCATCTCTTAGGAGATCAAGTAGAGGTTGTCCTGCACAATTCATTAGCACTGACATGCATGAGTTATAGAACAGCAGAGATGACACTCAGACTGTTCCATATCTTGTTGATCTCCCTTGTATCATCTGAAGGATCCTCAGGCATAGGCTCAAGATTGTCCCTACATTTATACTGTTTGTATATAATGCTTTTAGTTCTTTAGCAACTTCTTTCCTCTTCACACTTTCGTTTTATTCCATTTACTATCCTTCACTGGCTGCTTTGGGGGTGCTGTTGGATTCTTTTTTGAACCCTTGGTGGTCAGAACACCACAGAATTATGAACTGTGGTGTGTCTCTATTTGACACCAGGAGCGCAGACACAATCAGCCGTGTCTCCCTGATGAGTCCGATCCAGCGGACGAAAGGCCTAGGAGCAGGCAATACAAATAGATCTCCTCCAGAAGGGATCACGATTGTTCCCTCAGGCAGCTAGTGAAGGGTTGTTCATATTTATAATATATTTCCCCATTTTTTTCAATTTCTTTTTTCATTTCTCTAAATTTCAAATCTTTGCAAAGTCATTATTATAATGACGGAAGAATTGTTAGCCTGCACTTGTTTTTCCCCCACTACTTAATTATTCAGCATCATATATAATATATATATATATATATATATATATATTTGTTTTAAAAAAAATTTAAATGAAGTGTTAACACTTCATTTTTTTTTAAATATTTTTTTTTAATATTCAAAAAATTTTTTAACAGATGTTGCTCCCCAAGGGGTTGAGCACCTTCAGATGTTTTAAGGACACTATATATATATATATATTATATATATATATTAAACATCTAGCTAGGACTGTGATGAAGAATGCGTTAGATGGCAATTACCTCTATCGTTTAGCTATACAAAACATATCTTTCACTGATAAATACAGTGTGCATTAACTCGCGCGCACACACACACACACACACGCACGCACGCACGCGCACACACACACACACACACACACACACACCACACACCACACACCACACAGACGAACGCTGTCCGTCCGACGTGTGAACAATTTGAGAGACCACAGTGGATATAAAACCGTCTCCTTACGTCGCAACTCGGTATAACATGGTACTAATAACTGTATTCATTCCTCCTCTGAGTTGTTTTTTTTTATAAGCAAGATGTACCCCCTCGTCATTCCCCCAACCCCCCCCCCCCCCTCCTCCATCCTCTTGCCACTCACCCACCCTACCGCTTTTCTGGAGTATGGGGAAGAGGTTTCCATACCATTAATCGCCGTTCAATGCGCACGTGATACGTCAACTGTCAGTTTTTTATTTCCGTGACATCTGACGCCCAGTGTGTAACTCTAACCCGGCACCACGCCCCGTACTGATTCTGCCCGTCAAATTATTATGTCAGGCAGTCTAAACAACCAGCGAAGTTATTAAAAAAAAAAAAAAAAATTAAGGACGATTGAGTGAGTTAAGGGGAACGAGTGGAAGGGTACGGCTGGCTCCAACATAGGGGAGGGGGCGGGGGGGGGGGGGGGTGAGAAGAAGAGGGAATGGAATGTTTGCGGGTAAAAAAAAATGCTGTAATGGTGGGAGAGGAGGAGGGGGGAGCATGGGGTTTAAGAGAGAGAGAGAGAGGGGGGGGGGAGGTAGAGAGAAAGAGAGAGTGAAAGAGGTAGAGAGGGGACGGAGAGGAAGGGAGGTGTTCGGAGTTGACACTGGTTCTGACTCCACTTCTCGAAAACTCCTTCGAACGAGACGATAAACCCAGGTTCCGTTGTGTGAAAACACACGCATGATATCTTGCACACGCGTTAAATCCCGTCACCAACTTCCTGAAGAGTAGGGGCCAGTTTGGCCGTTGGCACTGATGACACGTTACACACAGCATGCACCCAGCGTGAAAAAAAAATAATCGAAAGAATGAAGGAAGGAAAGTGACTGACTAATAATGGACTGAATGACACGGTAAACGACTGAATGAATCGCCAGCTGGCAGCATTTCGGTCCGCTCTACCCAGGTGGGCGGTCTCTGTCCAAGGATAGGCGCTAAATAGATAATCATCGTAATAATGATAATGATAACAACAATGATAATAATTATAAGGATAATAATGATAATGTCAATAATAATAATGACAACAACAATAATAATGATGATAACTACTATGAGAACAGTAACAATAATCAAAAGAATTGGACAGTAGAATGTGAAATGGTACCGTTAACTGTACGCGTGAGTCCTGCCGAGGCATGTAAAGAGACGGAAGTAACATGATTTTTTACCCCCCTAAAAAAAAGCTAACGATTGAAGTGTCAGTGTACCATCGTGTTCAGCAGTCATCTGTCAACAAAACATACAGAAGGCAGCCGTCTCGATGTAACGACAGCGATTACAGTGTTACAGTCCAGACTACTGTAGTTTTTACATGTTGGCATGGGTACTGTAGCTTTTACATGTTAGCGTGGGTACCGTAGTTTTACATGTTGGCGTGGGTACTGTAGTTTTTACATGTTGGCATGGGTACCGTAGTTTTACATGTTAACGTGGGTACCGTAGTTTTACATGTTGGCGTGGGTCTGTGTTTACATGTAGGTGGTATGTGCTTTACATGTTGCGTGGGTACTGTAGTTTTACATGTTGCGTGGGTACTGTAGCTTTACATGTTAGCGTGGGTACCGTAGTTATACATGTTAGCGTGGGTACCGTAGTTATACATGTTAGCGTGGGTACCGTAGTTTTACATGTTAGCGTGGGTACCGTAGTTTTACATGTTAGCGTGAATACTGTAGTTTTACGTGTTAGTCGTGGGTACTGTATTTTTACATGTTAGCGTGGATTCTGTAGTTTTACATGTTAGCGTGGATACTGTAGTTTTACATGTTAGCGTGGATACTGTAATTTTACATGTTAGCGTCGATACTGTAGTTTTACGTGTTAGCCGTGGGTAACGCTGCACTGCCACATCTTAGGTGGTAGGGTGGTGCATTGTGGCATTTTGCGTTGCGTCTCTGCTATAGTGGTGCATTGTGGCATTTTGCGTTGCGTCTCTGCTTTTGTGGTACATTGTGGCATTTTGCGTGCGTCTCTACTGTAGTGGTGCATTGTGGCATTTTGCATTGCGTCTCTACTATAGTGGTGCATTGTGGCATTTTGCGTTGCGTCTCTGCTTTGTGGTACATTGTTGCATTTTGCATGCGTCTCTACTATAGTGGTGCATTGTGGCATTTTTCGTTGTGTCTCTACTATAGTGGTGCATTGTGGCATTTTGTGTTGCGTCTCTGCTATAGTGGTGCATTGTGGCATTTTGCGTTGCGTCTCTGCTATAGTGGTGCATTGTAGCATTTTGCGTTGCGTCTCTGCTTTCGTGGTGCATTGTGGCATTTTGCGTTGCGTCTCTGCTTTTGTGGTACATTGTTGCATTTTGCGTGCGTCTCTACTATAGTGGTGCATTGTGGCATTTTGAGTTGTGTCTCTACTATAGTGGTGCATTGTGGCATTTTGCGTTGCGTCTCTGCTATAGTGGTGCATTGTAGCATTTTGCGTTGCGTCTCTGCTTTCGTGGTGCATTGTGGCATTTTGCGTTGCGTCTCTGCTATAGTGGTGCATTGTGGCATTTTGCGTTGCGTCTCTACTATAGTGGTTCATTGTGGCATTTTGCGTTGCGTCTCTGCTGCAGTGGTGCATTGTGACATTTTGCGTTGCGTCTCTGCTATAGTGGTGCATTGTAGCGTTTTGCGTTGCGTCTGCTCTATTGCTGGCAGCGGTTACTGAGGCACTTACCTGGGGAACGTGAGTCGACTCAAGTCAAGCGGAACACCTGGTGCTTCCGGAAGATACAATACATTCAATGACTCCTGTAATTAAGCTGTCACGGAAAGGTTCGACATGTTACAAGTACATATGTTTAAACCCCGTCTTCTCCACTTTCCTCATGTTCCCCTTCCTTCTGCCCCCTTCCCCACCCCTCACCCCCCTCTCTGTCTCTCTGTCTCCGTCTGTCTGTCTGTCTGTCTCGTCTCTCTCTCTCTCTCTCTCTCTCTCTCTCTCTCTCTCTCTTTCTCTCTCTCTCTCTCTCTCAGGAACATTCATCAGCTCAATGAACACTAGGGATCCTCGTAAAATGTTAGAAATAGCTATTAGCCAGATTGATATAAACATTGATTTAGCATTAGAGATTGATATAAACATTGATTTAGCATTAGATACCTTTTTTAAAAAAAACTGCATTAAACAAAGTGCCGAATGTATGAGAGAAAAAAAAATCAAAATAGGATCTGGTCAGAACGGAGACGACTGGTATGACACAGAATGCAGAACATCAAAAACTAAGCTGAGAAGGTGATAGAGATTAGCCAGGTGTCCCGGCGACACAGTGGATCAAAATGCATGTTGCACAGCACGAAGAGAGTATAAACACGTGTTGAAGCGCAAAGAAAGGGAATTCCACACGGCTTTGGTAGATGAACTTCTGTCTTCAGTTGAAAACCAGAAACAATTCTGTTCTGGGATGATGTAGATAAACTATCACTTAAGAGGAAGCGCATTAGTAAATCATTTCTGTTGATGATGATTGGTGTGATCATTTTAAAGTGTTTCTGGAGAAGGAAGTTCGCGGAGAGGATGTGAACACGGTGGAGGAGTCCAGTGGCTGTTTCAACAGACCAGTTTCAAGAGAAGAAATTATGTTAGCACTGAAAAAGATGAAATCTAAGAAAGCTGCTGGCCCAGATGGAATCAATGGAGAATTATTTTAAAAAATGCAAGTGAGTATGTCATAGAATTTTTCGTTGTGTTCTTTTAATGCCTTGTTTCAAAAAGGCGTTGTTGTTTTTTTCCAGAGAGTTGGATGGAAGGAATTGTGCTACCATTATACAAGAAGGGTGATGTCAATAATCCGAACAACTATAGGGGCATTACTTTATGTGATATCAGTAGTAAAATTTATAGCACAGTCATAAATCGTCGTTTACAAGAATGGGTTGAAGAAAATAACATTACTGGAGAGTACCAAGCTGGTTTTAAAAAGAATTTTTCAACGATTGACGACATGTTCACATTGTTAGCATTAGTACAAAAATAGTTTTCTTTTAATCGGAAATTGCATGTGGCCTTCGTAGATTTTGAAAAAACGTTTGATTCTCTAAAAACGAAAAAATTGTATGGTGTGTTCTCGTAAAGAATGGAATAAAAGCCAAACAGTATCATTGTATCCGAAGCATGTACAGTAAAGTGGATCTAAATTAACATACTATATCAAATGTACATGTGGTGTAAAACTGGTGACGCATGAACCCCAATCTTCTTTCCCTTTTTATAAATGAACTTGCTTTGGAGGTTATTGAAAACAGTAAGCATGGAGCTTTATTCACAACTGATTATTTTTAGCTATTCATTTTAATACTTGCAGATGACGTACTGCTATTAGCAGAAACAGTAACGGGTCTACAGACACAGCTGAATAGTGTTCAAAGAGCTGCTTCTAATCTTGATCTGAAGGTAAATTTGAGTAAAAGCAACATTATTGTCTTAAGAAAACGTGGTCATTTATCAGCAAAGGAAAAATGGACATATAATAATACAGATATGCCTCCTGTGAATTCATATGAATATATAGGGATATTGTTTTCTACCAAACTCAGTTTCACTTCAGCATGTAATGACCTAGCAAGTAAAGCAAAAAAATGCGGCGTTGTGTATATTGCGGAAATTTCCTGTTTTGAATAACAATAGTGAGAATCTGTTTTTGAAACTGCTTGATTCTCAAGCCCAGCCCATAGTTTTGTATGGTCCAGAACTTTCGGGGTGGGATAATGCAACACGGCTGTGCGAACAAGTACGTTGCACACAGTGAATACGGCAGTTGGCTTCAATTAACTGACCAAAGTTGCGCGTCTCTTAAAGGCCTTG
Organism: Conus ventricosus; assembly: GCA_018398815.1. Lineage (NCBI taxonomy): Eukaryota > Metazoa > Mollusca > Gastropoda > Neogastropoda > Conidae > Conus > Conus ventricosus. The sequence goes on from CM031598.1 coordinate 85,744,665, forward strand.
TATAAATATACACATATGGTCTTCAGTGCTTTTTTCATTTTCATATTGCCTTGAGCAAATCAGGTCGAAATAAGCAAGGGTTTTCTAAGAATTTCCAGGGAATGCATTCATATCGTAAATCCTTCAGTACAGGACAGCAAAGTAGGAAATGCAAATCGTCTTCATTTGCGTCTTTGCATAAAGGACATAGCATGCTAACGTTACTAGTATTTGCATATTGGTACTAGTGTGCTTTGATATCAGGCACAGCAACTCTGCTGAAATCTCTGTTACAGTGCATCAATGGGTGGCTACTGAGAGGGAGAGAGAGAGAGAGAGAGAGAGAGAGAGAGAGAGAGAGAGAGAGAGAGAGACAGAAGACAGACAGACAGACAGACAGACAGACAGACAGAGAAAGAGAGAGAGAGAGAAAGAGAGAGAGGGAGTACAGACGTTTAGCCATGAAGAGGGATCGTTCAACTCATTGTTGAACTGTTCAAAAACAAATCTCTTTAGAGAAGTTTTGGGGAGTTGAAATGCGGACACCCAATGACTTATAGGAGAAACTGATGGATATCCGATTTCTAAAAACTGTGCAATACGTTGTGTCCGTTACTGGCTAAAATTAACGACAACGAATGGTAACAGACTACCACCACAGAAGGCTTACAAAATGTGATTCGATTTAGATACACGAGGCAAAAGAAACTGGGTATCAAATATCCGTTGCAAGCTGTATCAGCTTGGTTTTGGATATGTATAGGCAAACCAAGGAGTTCAGAATGTTAAACACTTTTGACACGAATTTAAAGACAGACTGATTTCATGTCGATGGCAAGACTGGGATTTCCACGTTAAAAACAGTGAAAGATTTTATATGTATAGGACGTTTTGCACCATACATGATGTCAAGCCGTATTTGAAAACAGATTTACACAAACATCTGAAATTTATAATGACAAGGTTTCGATGTGGTATTTCAGAAATTGTTGCACATTATCATCGTTATAAGAAACACACTGAGACAGATTTACGTTGTTCTCTTTACAAAAATGGAAATGAAGATGAATTGCACTTTGCTTTGTGTTGTCCTGTATTAAGTGATTTAAGAACGCGATATATACCACAAAATATTACAATCATCCTAATGAGTTTCGCTTAAGTATGCTTTTAGCTTCTAGAAACGACAGAGTAGTCAGAAATTTATCGATTTATTTATGCAAAACATTTCAGTTGCGTTCTGTAACGATGTCATGACGGACAGCGTCTAGTGCTCTCTAAAGTTGCAAATGATGCTGTGTTGTACATTTTCTACTTTGTACCCGCTTCTTGAGTGGCAAAGGCTTTAATGAATAAATCTTCATTCATGTATTCATTCTGTCTCTCTCTCTCTCTCTCTCTCTCTCTCTCTCTCTCTCTCTCCCTCTCTCTCTCTCCTCTCTCTCTCTCTCTCTCTCTCTCTCTCTCTCTCTCTCTTGCCACATACACACTCACTCATACACACAAACACAAACGCAAGCACGCATGCGCGCGCGCCAAAAATGGGTGTGTGTGTGTGTGTGTGTGTGTGTGTGTGTGTGTGTGTGTGTGTGTGTGTGTGTGTGCGTGTGTGTTTTAATGGATAAAGCATTGCTCATGAAGCGATCGATCTGCTACGTACAATGTGCCTATCTCTGATCGATTTCAATAATCCCTTCGGTCAGCTTGGCGTAGTCCACTCCTATGATAGTCTGGGTATTGTGGACCAGAACCACGATGTTTGCACCACGGGGCACGCTCTGTTTGACCACTTCTGACCGGTCCGATGGACTTTAGGCAGTCTGTCGTCCAGCCGAAGTGGACAGTCCACAAACCTTCTGGAAGGATTGGTTTCTTTCGCGGATATTCGTCGCAAGTGGTCCGGTATTCTTCTGCGGTCGATTTTTGGTTGTGTGTGTGTGTGTGTGTGTGTGTGTGTGTGTGTGTGTGTGGGGTGTGGTGTGTGTGTGTGTGTGTGTGTGTGTTTTGGGGGGTGTTGTTGTTGGTTGCGTCAGATCTTCAACCATGTCCCCATGATGAATCCCACAGTCTTCTCAAGGTCTTGACGACTGCCCCAAAGCTGCACCTGCAGCTCTGCACCCTCTGGCCAGGTTTGACGCCGTAGAACATCATGGGCTGGACAGTGTTGGAGGATGTGTTCTGGGGTCTGAGATCCAGTGCCACACGGACATTCATCTGTGTGGGCAATCTGAATTCGGCTCAGCAGTCGGCGGTGACCACTTCGGTCCAGTATGAGTTGAGTTCAGTAAGATTTGCAATGTTTCTTCAGTAGAAATATCGCATGACAAACAACTTTCTGCTTCTTTGCAAAATTACATGCAGTCCTCTGTACTCAGAGACTCTCATTTATACGGAAATTATGATTTTTTTTTTCAGAAACCGATTTTACGGTTTTGAACTGCGTGAGATTTGACTTGTTTAGTAGATGAGAGTCTATGTGCTGTCATGTCTTCTTTAGTAAGTTTGAGAAACAGACGTTTTAATCTACATTTGCGGAAGAAAGATTTTTAACGAAGTTTCTGGTGCGTTTTTAGAAGATGTATTTTAAAGAGATGTGTGAAAGGTGGTGTGTTTTTTTTGTGACTTGTGGGTTGATTTTAACGTGGTGACAGCCCTGATGTGGCCCTTTGCGGTCGGCTGGGCTATAAGCAACATTACTTGCCTTTTAATCTACATAACAATATAGCTGCGTTTGTTCGGTGTGGTGACAGCCATAACATCAGCCGTGCACGAATCTGACAAAATATGGCTTGCCGTTTTGATATTGATCAATACACAAGACCTTTCTCCTTCTAGGTTCTGAATGTTCGATGGGACAGACATCCCCAACTCTGACAGGATGGGGGTATAGACTTTCAGCCCAGTCCCTTGTTATCATCCGTCCAAAAAGGCATCACCTTGAGACGCCCACCCATCCAAAAGTTGCAGGTTCGAATCCCGGCAGCGCCCAGATAAAAATTTTATAAAAAGTTGGCAGCTGAGGGGCATCTGGGAGTCACAACCTGGATATGGCCCTGCCCCCTCGAAGTGCAAAGAACACTTGTCTGAGGAGGGGGGAGGGTATTCTCTTCTTCTTCTTCTTCTTCTTCTTCTTCTTCGTCTTCTTCTTCTTCTTCTTCTTCTTCTTCTACTACTACTACTTCTTCTTCTTCTTCTTCTTACACCTAGACAGGAACTCCAGAGGCTCTGACAAAGGCTACAGTACGGCGGAGGCCCTCCAGAGATCCTTAGAGCTTATCCCTCGTCGATGTTTCAGCAGGCCAGGTTTCTGGTCTTAGCTTTTTGTGAGTTGGACTGTCCTGGGGGAAGTGTTCCACAGTCATTGGGGGGAAGGGGGGTGGGGGGCGGCTGTACCGCATGGGCAACCTGAGGACTCGCCAATGTGGAATTTTGTGAACGTGTGATGTTTGAGTCTGGAGTGCCCTGTCCTCAGTCTCACGATGCTCAGTTGGGCTAGTCTGGGCAGCAGGTAGTCCTTTCTTGTTGAAGTCTGAGTGCTGCTCAGGCCCTGCCCTGTCCTCAGTCTCACGATGCTCAGTTGGGCTAGTCTGGGCAGCAGGTAGTCCTTTCTTGTTGAAGTCTGAGTGCTGCTCAGGCCCTGCCCTGTCCTCAGTCTCACGATGCTCAGTTGGGCTAGTCTGGGCAGCAGGTAGTCCTTTCTTGTTGAAGTCTGAGTGCTGCTCAGGCCCTGCCCTGTCCTCAGTCTCACGATGCTCAGTTGGGCTAGTCTGGGCAGCAGGTAGTCCTTTCTTGTTGAAGTCTGAGTGCTGCTCAGGCCCTGCCCTGTCCTCAGTCTCACGATGCTCAGTTGGGCTAGTCTGGGCAGCAGGTAGTCCTTTCTTGTTGAAGTCTGAGTGCTGCTCAGGCCCTGCCCTGTCCTCAGTCTCACGATGCTCAGTTGGGCTAGTCTGGGCAGCAGGTAGTCCTTTCTTGTTGAAGTCTGAGTGCTGCTCAGGCCCTGCCCTGTCCTCAGTCTCACGATGCTCAGTTGGGCTGTCTGGGCAGCAGGTAGTCCTTTCTTGTTGAAGTCTGAGTGCTGCTCAGGCCCTGCCCTGTCCTCAGTCTCACGATGATCAGTTGGGCTAGTCTGGGCAGCAGGTAGTCCTTTCTTGTTGAAGTCTGAGTGCTGCTCAGGCCCTCATCGTTTCTTTTCTGAAGGCCTCCTGCTGTCAAGGTCTCCGTGAAGTTTCTTCCTACTCTGGCGTTCGCCCCTGATGACGTATCAGTCTGAATGACGTCATGACGACCCATCTCCTCAGCTCCGCTCCTCCACTGGCACCCTGTCTCCTGTCACGACCTCCTCCCATCG
>CM031598.1:85758991-85766491 GCA_018398815.1 Conus ventricosus
GCGCTCTACCAACTGAGCTATTCCGGCCCTCCTCATTCGCTCCAATGCCCACAGCGATTGTGGCAGTTCTCTGTTGGAGGAGACTCTGATGGTTCTGACTGTCTGCTCCCCTCCTGGTGTCTGGGAGCTCTTCGGGATGGATTTACAGTCTGTCAAAAAGACTGTATAGGTGGGGAGCCTGTCTTCCTGGTTAAGGGTCTGGGCAGCAAGGAGTAGGGCGCAGGCTTCAGCTCGGTAGTTTGTGGAACATGTGCCTGGGACCTCAGACTTTCTAAAGGATCTGCCATCTGGGAACTTGATGACAACTCCACCTCCACCGTGTTTCACAGCCCGTTCTGCTCACCCATCCGTGTATGCTCTAACCCAGGTGGTAGGCGGGTAAGAGGGGTGGAGAGTTTCGAGGGTCCGGGACTTGAGTTCCTCTGCTGTGTGATGTGCTTTAGTTGTTACACCGGGATACTAAAGGCGATCGGTGTATGTTATACCGGGATACTAAAGGCGATAGCTGGATGTTATACCCGGGATACTAAAAGAGATAGGTGGATGTTATATCCGGGATACTAAAGGCGATAGTTGGATGTTATACCGGGATACTAAAGGCGATAGGTGGATGTTATACCCGGGATACTAAAGGCGATAGGTGGATGTTATACCCGGGATACTAAAGGCGATAGGTGGTTGTTACACACGGGATACTAAAGGCGATCGGTGTATGTTATATCCGGGATACTAAAGGCGATAGGTGGATGTTATACCCGGGATACTAAAAACGATAGGTGGATGTTATACCGGGATACTAAAGGCGAAAGGTGGATGTTATACCCGGGATACTAAAGGCGATAGGTGGATGTTATACCCGGGATACTAAAGGCGATAGGTGGTTGTTACACACGGGATACTAAAGGCGATCGGTGTATGTTATATCCGGGATACTAAAGGCGATAGGTGGATGTTATACCCGGGATACTAAAGGCGATAGGTGGATGTTATACCCGGGATACTACAGGCGATAGGTGGTTGTTATATTGGGGATACTAAAGGCGATAGGTGGATGTTATACCCGGGATACTAAAGGCGATAGGTGGATGTTATACCCGGGATACTAAAGGCGATAGGTGGATGTTATACCCGGGATACTAAAGGCGATAGGTGGATGTTATACCCGGGATACTAAAGGCGATAGGTGGATGTTATACCCGGGATACTAAAGGCGATAGGTGGATGTTATACCCGGGATACTAAAGGCGATAGGTGGATGTTATACCGGGATACTAAAGGCGATAGGTGGATGTTATACCCGGGATACTAAAGGCGATAGGTGGATGTTATATCCGGGATACTAAAGGCGATAGGTGGATGTTATACCGGGATACTAAAGGCGATAGGTGGATGTTATACCCGGGATACTAAAGGCGATAGGTGGATGTTATACCCGGGATACTAAAGGCGATAGGTGGATGTTATACCCGGGATACTAAAGGCGATAGGTGGTTGTTATACTGGGGATACTAAAGGCGATAGGTAGATGTTATACCCGGGATACTAAAGGCGATAGGTGGATGTTATACCCGGGATACTAAAGGCGATAGGTGGATGTTATACCGGGATACTAAAGGCGATAGGTGGATGTTATACTGGGGATACTAAAGGCGATAGGTGGATGTTATACCCGGGATACTAAAGGCGATAGGTGGATGTTATACCCGGGATACTAAAGGCGATAGGTGGATGTTATACCCGGGATACTAAAGGCGATAGGCGGGATGTTATACTGGGGACACTAAAGGCGATAGGTGGATGTTATACCCGGGATACTAAAGGCGATAGGAGGATGTTATACCCGGGATACTAAAGGCGATAGGTGGATGTTATACCCGGAATACTAAAGGCGATAGGTGGATGTTATACCCGGGATACTAAAGGTGATAGGTGGATGTTATACCGGGATACTAAAGGCGATAGGTGGATGTATACCCGGGATACTAAGGCGATAGGCGGGATGTTATACTGGGGATACTAAAGGCGATAGGTGGATGTTATACCCGGGATACTAAAGGCGATAGGAGGATGTTATACCCGGGATACTAAAGGCGATAGGCGGGATGTTATACTGGGGATACTAAAGGCGATAGGTGGATGTTATACCCGGGATACTAAAGGCGAAAGGTGGATTTTATATCCGGAATACTAAAGGCGATAGGTGGATGTTATACCCGGGATACTAAAGGCGATAGGTGGATGTTATACCGGGATACTAAAGGCGATAGGTGGATGTTATACTCGGGATACTAAAGGCGATAGGCGGGATGTTATACTGGGGATACTAAAGGCGATAGGTGGATGTTATACCCGGGATACTAACAGCGATAGGTGGATGTTATATCCGGAATTCTAAAGGCGATAGGTGGATGTTATATCCGGAATACTAAAGGCGATAGGTGGATGTTATACCCGGGATACTAAAGGCGATAGCTGGATGTTATATCCGGAATACTAAAGGCGATAGGGGGATGTTATACCCGGGATACTAAAGGGGATAGGTGGATGTTATATCCGGAATACTACAGGCAATAGGTGGATGTTATACCCGGAATACTAAAGGCGATAGGTGGATGTTATATCCGGAATACTAAAGGCGATAGGTGGATGTTATATCCGGGATACTAAAGGCGATAGGTGGATGTTATACTGGGGATACTAAAGGCGATAGGTGGATGTTATACCCGGGATACTAAAGGCGATAGGCGGGATGTTATACTGGGGATACTAAAGGCGATAGGTGGATGTTATACCGGTATACTAAAGGCGATAGGTGTATGTTATACCCGTGATACTAAAGGCGATAGGTGGATGTTATACCCGGGATACTAAAGGCGATAGGTGGATGTTATACCCAGGATACTAAAGGCGATCGGTGTATGTTATACCCGGGATACTAAAGGCGATAGGTGGATGTTACACACGGGATACTAAAGGCGATCGGTGTATGTTATATCCGGGATGCTAAAGGCGATAGGTGTATGTTATACCCGGAATACTAAAGGCGATAGGTGGATGTTATACTGGGGATACTAAAGGCGATAGGTAGATGTTATATACCCGGAATACTAAAGGCGATAGGTGCATGTTATACCCGGGATACTAAAGGCGATAGGTGGATGTTATACCCGGGATACTAAAGGCGATAGGCGGGATGTTATACTGGGGATACTAAAGGCGATAGGCGGGATGTTATACTGGAGATACTAAAGGCGATAGGCGGGATGTTATACTGGGGATACTAAAGGCGATAGGCGGGATGTTATACTGGGGATACTAAAGGCGATAGGCGGGATGTTATACTGGGGATACTAAAGGCGATAGGTGGATGTTATACTGGGGATACTAAAGGTGATAGGCGGGATGTTATACTGGGGATACTAAAGGCGATAGGTGGATGTTATACTGGGGATACTAAAGGCGATAGGCGGGATGTTATACTGGGGATACTAAAGGCGATAGGCGGGATGTTATACTGGGGATACTAAAGGCGATAGGCGGGATGATATACTGGGGATACTAAAGGCGATAGGTGGATGATATACTGGGGATACTAAAGGCGATAGGTGGATGTTATACTGGGGATACTAAAGGCGATAGGCGGGATGTTATTCTGGGGATACTAAAGGCGATAGGCGGGATGTTATACCCGGGATACTAAAGGCGATATGCGGGATGTTATACTGGGGATACTAAAGGCGATAGTCGGGATGGTATACTGGGGATACTAAAGGCGATAGGCGGGATGATATACTGGGGATACTAAAGGCGATAGGCGGGATGTTATACTGGGGATACTAAAGGCGATAGGTGGATGTTATACTGGGGATACTAAAGGCGATAGGCGGGATGTTATCCTGGGGATACTAAAGGCGATAGGCGGGATGTTATACTGGGGATACTAAAGGCGATAGGCGGGATGTTATACTGGGGATACTAAAGGCGATAGGCGGGATGTTATACTGGGGATACGTAAAGCATTAGGTGGATGTTATACTGGGGATACTAAAGGCGATAGTCGGGATGTTACACTAGGGATACTAAAGGCATTAGGTGGATGTTGCACTGGGGATACTAAAGGCGATAGGTGGGATGTTACACTGGGGATGCTAAAGGCGATAGGCGGGATGTTATACCGGGATACTAAAGGCGATAGGCGGGATGTTATACCCGGGGATACTAAAGGCGATAGGCGGGATGTTATTCCCAGGATACTAAAGGCATTAGGTGGATGTTACACTGGGGATACTAAAGGCGATAGGTGGATGTTACACTGGGGATACGAAAGGCATTAGGTGGATGTTACACTGGAGATACTAAAGGCATTAGGTGGATGTTATGCTGGGGATACTAAAGGCGATAGGTGGATGTTACACTGGGGATACTAAATGCATTAGGTGGATGTTACACTGGGGATACTAAAGGCATTAGATGGATGTTACACTGGGAATACTAAAGGCATTAAGTGGATATTACACTGGGGATACTAAAGGCGATAGGTGGATGTTACACTGGGGATACTAAAGGCGATAGGTGGATGTTACACTGGGGATACTAAAGACATTAGGTGGATGTTACACTGGGGATACTAAAGGCATTAGGTGGATGTTACACTGCGGATACTAAAGGCATTAGGTGGATGTTACACTGGGGATACTAAAGGCATTAAGTGGATGTTACACTGGGGATACTAAAGGCGATAGGTGGATGTTACACTGGGGATACTAAAGGCGATAGGTGGATGTTAAACTGGGGATACTAAAGGCATTAGGTGGATGTTACACTGGGGATGCTAAAGGCATTAGGTGGATGTTACACTGGGGATACTAAAGGCATTAGGTGGATGTTACACTGGGGATACTAAAGGCATTAGGTGGATGTTACACTGGGGATGCTAAAGGCATTAGGTGGATGTTACACTGGGGATGCTAAAGGCATTAGGTGGATGTTACACTGGGGATGCTAAAGGCATTAGGTGGATTTTACACTGGGGGTGCTAAAGGCATTAGGTGGATGTTACACTGGGGATACTAAAGGGATTAGGTGGATGTTACACTGGGGATGCTAAAAGCATTAGGTGGATGCTACACTGGGGAATCTAACGGTGACAGGCGGGATGTCCGCCTGCCAGTCCTCCCAGTCCTGCAGCATCTCAGTTGGTTGATTGGAATCTGTGAGAGGCTGATAAAGGCTCTTCTTTTGAGCCTTCATAAGGTGGTGTGGGCTCTGCCGCTTCAAGCTGTTCTTTGTGAATTGAAAGAAGATTTGAATTGAAATTTAAGTGACTGATTTCTTCATAAGCATGAATTTGAGGGTACATTAGCCAAATGTGAAAGGTCGTTGCTTGAGAGGGAGAATGATAGAGAGCGTGCAAGTAGAGAGAGAGAGAGAGAGAGAGAGAGAGAGAGAGAGAGAGAGAGGAGTGAGAGAGAGAGAGAGAGAGAGAGAGTACAATGACAGAGAAAGCATGAACTTTTTGCTGAGCGAAGTGAGGCGGAAAACTGTCAGAATAACACGTCTCAGTTTACCATAGCTCCCTGTGAGTGTAACGAAAACTGTCAGAATGACACCTCTCAGTTTACCATAGCTCCCTGTGGATGTAACGAAAACTGTCAGAATGACACCTCTCAGTTTACCATAGCTCCCGGTAGGAATAACGAAAACTGTCAGAGTGATACCTCTCAATTGACCAGAGCTCCCTGTGAGTGAAACGAAAACTGTCAGAATGACACCTCTCAGTTTACCATAGCTCCTGTGGATGTAACGAAAACTGTCAGAATGACACCTCTCAATTGACCATAGCTCCCGGTAGGAATAACGAAAACTGTCAGAGTGATACCTCTCAGTTTACATAGCTCCCTGTGGATGTAACGAAAACTGTCAGAATGACACCTCTCAGTTTACCATAGCTCCCTGTGGATGTAACAAAAACTGTCAGATTGACAGCTCTCAATTGACCATAGCTCCCGGTGGATGTAACAAAAACTGTCAGAATGACACCTCTCAGTTTACCATAGATCCCGGTGGATGTAACAAAAAACTGTTAGAATGACACCTCTCAGTTGACCATAGCTCCGGTGGATGTAACAAAAACTGTCAGAGTGACACCTCTCCGTTTACGATAGCTCCGGTGGGAGTAACGGAGACTGTATATTATACATAGTCATGTATCAAACTTGTGTACTAGTTAACTAGGGAAAATTAAGTTCCCAGAAAGTGATGACGTCATTTTTGCACAATTGTGTGTGTGTGTGTGGTGTGGTCATTGTTTGAATATCGCCTGACTACTTGTGTACAAGCTTTCATGCCGTATCTACATTATCAACATAAAATAAACCTAGTCGAGTTTGGTATTAAAAGAATTGTCGGGAATTTGCCTATTCAGTCATCTCAAAAGAACAGATGTATTACATTTTTTATGACAACTACTAATTATCAAACTAACAGCCCCACTTGTAATGGCCGCTCAGCTATGCCGAACACATTGTTGCCAGACCGGCTTTACACAGATGACATTCAGTTCGCCGAGTACAGCGCGGTTAGCTGGCTGGTGGGGAGCAGCCTGCAGAAAACACCCCTTTCCCTGACCTGCATTCACGGCTTGGCCTCTGCAGCTGTGGGCGAGCTGTAAACTCCCTTACTCTCAAAACTAAGTGGCGTTGCTCTGAACAGCTGTGCCAGCTCCCCCTCTCCCCTGGCCATGCTCTTCGTGCTTTTAAAACACACACACACACACACACACCACACACACACACACACACACATCCACCACCTCACCCTCACCCCCAAGTCCTTCTCTATCACTCTTCTTAGTCGTCCAATGACAAGAGAGAGAGAGAGAGGAGAGAGAGAGAGAGAGAGAGACAGAGAGAGAGAGGAGAGAGAGAGAGAGAGACAGAGAGAGAGAGAGAGGGGGGGGGAGAGATGTTGTGTGTGTGAGAGAGAGAGAGAGAGACAGACAGACAGACAGACAGACAGACAGAGACAGAAAGAGCGCCGCTATACCCATAATTTTCAAACTGGCAGTTTTGTTTTTTTTTTTTAAAAAGGAGTTGGAGGGGGGTGGTGAGGTGGGAAGAGGGAGGGAGAGGGAGGGTGACGGCGGACGGGGTTTTAGGGAAGGAGTTGAGGGTGGGAGGGTAGAATAGTAAGAGGAGAGGGTGGGGAAGAGTAGTAGAGAGGGAGGGTCATGTGGGGGGGGGGGGGTGGTTAGGGAAAGGGGTGGGGGGAAGGAAGGTATAGAGGGATGGTCGTGGGGGAGGGAAGCAGAAAGAGGTGGGGGTGGGGAGGGAAGGTATAGAGGGATGGTCGTGGGGAGTGGGGGGGGGGGGGGCAGGGGGGAGCAGGAGGAAGAGGGGGGGGGATGTGTGGAAGGGCCTTAGGGTCGTCCAGCAGGGTGTGTTGAAAGGACCAGTGTCCTGGAATTATCCGCATGAGCTTCTTCATTTGGGGAGGGGGGGG
>CM031598.1:85771491-85776491 GCA_018398815.1 Conus ventricosus
CCTTCAACAATTGATCCCTCAATCCCTCATCTCAAACGGTGTTTCAGATGAGGGATCAAAACCTGAAGTGCTGTCCAGAGTTGCGCAAACGACAACAGAGCTAGTCAGACTAAGACCCATCTAGAATGACAGAGACATCGCAATCAGATCCAAGATGAAACTGAAGTGCTCCCTGGTCATTGGCATATTTCTACATGTCTATGAGACGTGGACTCTGACAGCTGAACTTGGGAGAGGGATTCAAGTATTAGAGACGAGATGCTTCTGCAAGATCCTTTGCATCTCATACAAAGACCACATTTACCAACTTGGAGGTCCAGACCAGAGTAAAGCAAGCCATTGGACCAAACGAAGACCTGTTGTCCACAGTGAAAAGAAGGAAAATGAGATGGTGTGGTCATGTGTCAAGATCAACAGGACTTGCCAAAACCGTTCTACCAGGAACAGTGCGAGGAGGCAGAAGGAGAGGAAGACAGAGTGAGAGATGGGAGGACATCAGTGCACGGACTGGTCTCACACTCAGCAACTGCCTAAGAGCGTCAGGGTAACGGAGTGAGTGGAGAAAGCTGGTTGCGAAGTCGTCAGTGGCGCCCCAACAGTCTTCAAGACTCCGGTACAGGTGACAGGTGGATTCAACAACTGATCATGTATTTGTCCCTAAAGCTTTAATTCATAATTTTTTTTTTCGAGGAATAAATAGAAGATCTATCGCACTATGACTATGAAAAAGCATTCGATTTTGTTTGGAGACAGGCCTAGTGACAAATTGATAAAGCAAGATATTTCTGGCGAGTTAATTCAAGTTGTAATGGATATATGCGTGCTCAAGGAAAGGTCTGTCGTTGCTTTTTCTTCTTAATGGGGAAAGTCTGGATAATTTTTTTTCAGTGATAGAGGATGTCACCGAGGAGAAGATCTTTCACTACTGTTATTTTAATTATTCATAAATATCTTTAAAATATCGTATTGATAATGGTTGTTTCACTCTTCAGTGTGACTTGATTTTTTAACGAAAACTGGAGTTTTGAAAATAACACTCAGTGTCTTGTACTTTTACATGCTAACGATACAGTTCTATTGGCTAACACTAGATCTGCGTTGCAGAAGGAACTTTTGATGTCTTGAAAATCTTTGGTGAGAAATGGAAGCTTGAGGCAAATCCAGATAAAACGAAGGTACTCGTTTTTCATGGGAGAAAATTAATGTAATGCATTTATTTTGGTAATCAGAGATGATTTTCACTCGTTTAAGTATTTAGGTAATGCATTTAACGGAACAGCTTTATTTTTCTAAGGGAAAAAGTGTGCTTACGATAAAACACTGAAGTCAGTGTTCTCCTCGTTACATACAAACAGCTGGGAAACAAAAAATCCCTCATGTTTATGTAGGGTTAGAGCTTTTCTGTTCAATGGTGATACTAGTACTGTCATATACTATTACCGCCAATGTCACTGTATGGTTGCGAACCAAAGGGCTCTGAGGCACTGGTGTTTTGAAAAAGTTACGACTGAGATTTCGTCCATACTTGTTCAGATTTCATGCATGTACTGCGATTCATGGCGAAACAGGAATCCCTCTCTTCCACAGTCTGTGTAAAAGCAAGAATGATCGGATTCTGGACTGAATTAGGAAGGCCTGCCTCTGAACAAATACTCAGCAAGCTGCATCTTATTACGTATGAATTACATATGATAGACATCTTCATTACACCGTGGCTTAATCATGCCAAATGCATTTTGGATGACACAGGATTTGACTATGTCTGGGAACCTCGATCATCTATAAACAAAAAGAAATGGATTGTGTCAATGTGTGAAACACAGTTAACAAGATATTTACTTTTGAATTTGGCGTAGCTTTCTAGAAACAGCAATAAATGTTGTTGTTTTCTTTTTCTTTGTTGTTGTTGTTGTTGTTGTTGTGTTTTATACATTTCAAACTGAATTTGGAAGAAAAATAAAAGCATATTTCCCCTTTAGCAGATACGTATGTAGGATCTTTATTTAAGTTTACTATTTAGCAGTCGCAAATCACTTTTCGAAGATGGAAAGCATCCTAATGTTCCACAGGAGTTGGGTATTTGTTGTCATTGTGAAGTGGATGTAATTGTAGACGAGTTCTATTTTATTGTGGAATGTCCAGAAATCAAAGATTTTCCACCTTCGAAGAAAAAAAAAAGTAGATTCCAAGAAAATACTGTAAACCCCAAAAAGTCTATTTTGTTTATTTTCCCACCCGTTCGAAACTTGTGGGAATTGAATTTTTTTGAACCTCAGCAAATCTCCCAGTGAAAAAAAAAAGGCAGTATAACAGGCTTTCCCTTTTCCCTTTATACAACAAAAAAAGGGTTCTTCGGTTTTTACATTTTTTTCCTAAAAAATATTTAAACCCCAACTTGGGGTCTTTGGAATTTGAAAATTTTGTGTCGGTTTGGGGTTTAAATTTTTTTTTCCCCCCCTAAAAAAAAAAGGGGGGAATAGTTTTTGTTATTTTTTTTCCCCCTTCCCCCCCAAAAAAAGGGGGGCCCGGGGGGGGGGTTGTTTTTTTTTGGTTTTGGGGTTGTTTTTTGGGTGTGGGGCCCGGGCGGTGAAAAACCCCCCCCCCGGGGGAAGGGGGGGGGGGGGGGGGGGGGGGGGGGGGGGGGAAAACTCCATGGGCCCGCAGGGGCCCCAAACCCCAACCACACACAAAACCCCCCCCCCAAAAACAGAGAAAAAGGAAAAGAGAGAAAAGGGGGAGAGGGGAAGGGGGAGGGGGGGGGGGGTCCCAAAGGGGAGAGGAGGATGGGGGGGAAAAAAGGGGGAGAAAAGGCAAAAAGAAGGGGGAAGGTGAGCGGTTTTCCCCAAAAATTTTTTGGGACCCCTTTACCTTACCATCACCCCGGCCGCCTTTGGGAAGATTTAGAAGGAAAAAAGAGAAAGGAGGGGTTTTGTGGGGGGAAGGGGGGGGGGGGGAGGGGGGGGGGGGAAGGGGGGAATTTAAGGGAGGGAAGGGGGGAAAGGGAAAAAGGGGGGGGGGGGGGAAGGGGGGGGGGGGGGGAAAACAAAAAGATTTAAAATTAAATCGTTTGGAGGGAAGCTGGGGGTAAAGGGGGGGGGGGGGGGGGGGGGGGGGGGTGGGGGGGGGGGGGGGTGGGGGGGTTGGGGGGGGGGTGGGGGGGGGGGGGGGGGGGGGGGGGGGGGGGGGGGGGGGGGGGGGGGGGGGGGGGGGGGGGGGGGGGGGGATTTGGGGGGGGGACGTGGAAAGGAAAGAAGTCCCTTTGCCAAAAGATTTTTTTTAAAAAAAAATTGGGTGGGGTGTGTGTTTTTGTGTGTGTGTGGGTGTTGTGTGTGTATGGTTGCGCCCCGGTAGGGTTTGTGTGTGTGGGGAACATGTGCTGTGGTGTGTGTGTGTGTTTGTGGTGTGTGTGTGTGTGTGTGGTGTGTGTTTGGGGTGTGTGTGTGTGTGGGGTGTGTGTGTGGTGTTCCCTATGTGTTTTAGTGTTGGCGTACGTACGTGCGTGTATGTGTGAACATGTGCATGTGCGTGTGTTGTGTGGTGTGATGTGTGTTGTTTTGTGTGGGTGTGTGTGTGTGTGGTGTGTGGTGTGTGGGGTGTCTGTGTGTGGGGTTTTGTGCTTTGCGGGGGCCGCGTGTGCGTGTGGGGTGCGTGAAATGTTGGGGGTTTGCCTTGTGTAGCCTCTTCGTCTTAAAACTTTTTCCCGCTTCTCCCCTTTCCACCCCCCCCCTACCCCCCTCCCCTCGCCCGCCTTCCCATAGCCCTCCATCCGCATCATTCCCCCCCCCCCCCTCCCTGCCCCCCAGCTTTTTTTGGGCCAAAACCGTTTCCCCCCCGGGGTTTTCCGGGTTTTCGGGAACTTCTGTCTGCCCCATAAAATGAGCGATTTTTTTTGTATTTTATAGTTCTGTCGTCTCTGTTGTCTCTGCCCTGTCTCTCTGTCTGTCTCTTTTGCCCTGTCAGGGGCTGTCTCTGTCTTTTCTTTTTTATCTGCCCCTGTCTTTCGTCTCAGTCTTTGTCTGTCTGCCCGTCTCTCTCTCCCTCTCTCTCTCTGTCTGTCGTCTGCCCTCTCTCTCTCTCTCTCCCCCCCCCCTCTCTTCTCTCTTCTCTCTCTCTCCCCTCTTTTCTCTCTCCCCCTTTCTCTCTCCCTCTCCCTCACTCTTTCTTTTCACCGCCTCTCTGTCTGTCTGTCTCCCCTCTTTTGACTGTCTGTCTGTATCTCTCCCCTTCTCTCTCTCTGTGGACTGTCTCGTCGTCTTTTCTGCCTGCCGTCGTCTCCCCTCCCACCCCCCCTACTCTCCTCTCTCTCTCTATCTTTTCCCCTCCCCTCTCTTTCTCTCTTTTCTCTCTCTCCCCTCCCCTCTCTCCTCCTTTTTTCCCATTCCTTTTTTTACCAATTATTTTTTGTTTTTTGAAATTATTATTTCCCCTTCCTACTTCCTCTTTCCCCCCCCTTTAAAACCAATTTTTTGGGGGGGGGGGGGGGGGGGGGGGGGGGGGGGGGGGGGGGGGGGGTGGGGGGGGGGGGGGGGGGGGGGGGGGGGGGGGGGGGGGGGGGGGAAATAGAAGCATTCAAAATTTTTGGGGGGTTTTCGGACTTTTGGGGCAAAAAAAAGGGGGGAAAAAGACAAAAAAGGGTGCCAAATTAAAAGATTTTTGCTGCTAAAAAGACGGGGCTTTCCCAAAGAGAACTGTTTGGGGCAAACGGATCAACCAGGTTTGGGCTTTTTTGGGGGGGGGGGGCCCTTGCGTGAGGCACCTCACTCCCAAAAAAAACGTCATCCTAACGGGGCGGGGGAAACCGTGGGGGGCGAGAGACCCAGAGGACCGCCCAGAGGGACAGACGACATCCAAGAAGGGGCAGGGGGGAAATTTCCGGGCAAAAACTGTCTCCCGCGTGATGCCAGATGGGAAAAGCTTGCAGCTTTCGTGCCCACCCCGATCTCTACCGCAGGATTGGCCCCCTAGGGCAGGGTCGGTTTTGGGGGGCCCCTAAAAGGGGT
>CM031598.1:85781491-85788925 GCA_018398815.1 Conus ventricosus
ACAACCCACCCCCGCTCCCCCAACAACCCACCCTCTGCCTCCACCCAACAACCCACCCCTCCCCCACCCAACAAACCCCCCCTCTCCCTCCACCCAACAACCCCCTCTCTCTCTCCTCCCCAAAAACCCACCCCCTCCCTCCCAACCCCAAAAAACCCCCCCCCCCTCCACCCAAAACCCATCCTCCCCCCCACCCAACAACCCCCTTCTCCCCACCCAACAACCCACCCTTCCCTCCACCCAAAACCCATCTTTTCCCCCCACCCAACAACCCACCTCTCCCTCCACCCACAACCCACTTCTCCCTCCACCCAACAACCCCCCCTCCCCCCACCCAACACCTCCCCTCCCTCCATCCCAAAACCCCCCCTCTCCCTCCACCCAACAACCAACCCCCTGCCTCTACCCAACAACCCACCCTCTCCCTCCACCCCAACACCCCTCCTCCCCCCAACCCAACAAAACCCCCCCTTTTCCCCCCACCCAACAACCCCCCCTGTCCCCCTCCACCCCAAAAACCACCCCCTGCCCCCCCCCCCAACAACCCCCCCTCCCCTCCACCCAACAAACCCCCCCTCTCCCCCCACCCAACAACCCACCCTCTCCCTCCCCCCAAACCCACCCTTTTTTCCCCCAACAACCCACCCCCTCCCCCCCCCAAAAACCCACCCTGTCCCCCCCTCCCCCCAACACCCACCCTCTGCCTCCACCCAACAACCCACCCTCCCCTCCACCCAACCCCCACCCCCTCCCCCCCCAAAAAACCCACCCTCTCCCTCCACCCCAAAAACCCACTCTCTCCTCCTCCCCAAAAACCCCCCCTCTCCCCCCACCCCCAAAAACCACCCCCCCCTCCACCCAACCCATTCTTCTTCCCCCCAACAAAACCCCCCCTTCCCTCCACCCCAAAAACCCACCCCCCCTCCACCCAAAACCCTTCCTCTCCCCCACCCAACAACCCACTCTCTCTCTCCTCCCCAACAACCCACCCCCTCCCCCACCCAAAAACCCTCCTCCCCCCCCCACCCAACAACCCATCCTCTCTCTCCACCCCAAAAACCCACCCTCTCCCCCCACCCAACAACCCACCCTCTTTCCCCCCACCCCAAAAACCATTTTTTTTTCCCTCCACCCAAAACCCCCCCCCCTCCACCCAACAACCCACCCTCTCCCTCCCCCCAACAAACCCCCCCCCCCCCACCCAACAACCCACCCTCTCTCCTCCCCCAACAACCCACCCCTCCTCCACCCAAAAACCCATCCTTCCCCCCACCAACAACCCTCTTTTCCCTCCACCAACAACCCCCACCCTCTCCCTCCCCCCAACAACCCACTCTCTCCTCCCCCAACAACCCACCCCTCCCCACCCAACAACCCATCCTCCCCCCCCCACCCCAAAAACCCCCTCGTCCTCCCCCCAATAACCCCTTCCCCTCCCTCCACCCAACAACCCCCCTCTCCCCCCACCCAAAAACCCACCCCTCCCCCACCCAACAACCCCTCCTCTCCCTCCCCCCAACAACCCTCCTCCCCTCCCCCCAACAACCCCCCCTCTCCCCCCCACCCAACAACCCCCCCTCCTTCCACCCAACAACCCCCCCTGCCTCCACCCAAAACCCCCCCTCCCCTCCACCACCCCAAAAACCCCCCTCTCCCTCCACCACCCCCCAACCCACCCTCTCCCCCCTCCACCCAACACCCCCTCCTCTCCCTCCACCCAACAACCCCCCTCTCCCTCCACCCCAAAAACCCACCCCCCTTCCCTCCACCCCAAAAACCCACCCTCTCCCCCCACCCAACAACCCACTCCTCTCTCCCCCAACAACCCACCCTCTCCCTCCACCCAACAACCCCCTTCCTCCCCCTCCACCCCAAAACCCATCCTCTCCCCACCCCAAAAACCCACCCCTCCCCCACCCCAACAACCCACTCTCTCTTCCCCCCCAACAACCCACCCTCTCCCCCCCACCCAACAAACCCCCCCTCCCCCCCACCAACAACCACTTGTCCCCCCACCCAAAAACCCACCCCCCCCTCCCCCCCAACAACCCACTCCCTCCCTCCCAACAACCCCCCCTCTCCCTCCCCCAACAACCCCTCCTCCCCCCCCCCCCAACAACCCCTCTTTTCCCTCCACCCAACAAACCCCTTTCCCCTCCCTCCACCCAACAACCCATCTTCTCCCTCCAACCCCCCAACCCACCCCCTCCCTCCACCCAACAACCCATCCTCTCCCTCCCCCCCAACAACCCATCCTCTCCCCCCACCCCAAAACCCCCCCTCCCCCACCCAACAACCCACCCTCCCCCACCCAACAACCCACCCTGCCTCCACCAACAAAACCCCCCCCCCCTCCACCCAACAACCCATCCTCTCCCTCCCCCCAACAAAACCCCCTCTCCCCCCACCCAACAACCCCCCCTCTCCCTCCCCCCCCCCAAAAACCCACCCCCTACTCCACCCCAAAAACCCCCCCCTCCCCCCTCCACCCAAAAACCCATCCTCCCCTCCCCCCAACAACCCACCCTCTCCCCCCACCCAACAACCCCCCCTCTCCCCCCACCCAACAACCCATCCTCTCCCCCCCCAACAACCCTCCTCTCCCCCCCCCAAAACCCATCCTCTCCCCCAAAACCCAAAACCCATCCTCTCCCTCCAACCCCAAAAACCCATCCTCTCCCTCCTCCACCCACAACCCACCCTCTCCCCCACCCCAACAACCCACCCTCTCCCCCCCACCCCAAAAACCCCTCTTCTCCCTCCACCCAAAAACCCCTTTCCTCTCCCCCCACCCAACAACCCATCCCCTCCCTCCACCCCAAAAACCCCCCCTCTCCCCCCACCCAACAACCCATCCTCTCCCCCCCCCAACAACCCACCCTCCCTCCACCCAAAAACCCCCCTCTCCCTCCTCCACCCAACAACCCATCCTTTTCCCTCCACCCAACAACCCCTCCTCTCCCCCCACCCAACAACCCACCCCTCCCTCCCCCAAACAAACCCCACCCCCTCCCCCCACCCAACAACCCACCCTCTGCCCCTTTCCCAACAACCCACCCTCTCCCTCCCCAACAACCCCTCTTCTCCCCCCACCCAAAAACCCACCCTCTGCCTCACCCAACAACCACCCTCTCCCCCACCCAAAAACCCCCCTTCTCCCTCCACCCCAAAAACCCCCCCCTCTGCCCCTACCCAAAACCCACCCTCTCCCTCCCCCAACAACCCACTTTTTCCTCCACCCAACAACCCCACCAGCTTTTTTGATGTGGAGAGAACAGAGACAAAACAGAGAGAAAAGAGAGAAAGAGAGGAGAGAGAGAGAGAGAGAGGAGAGAGAGAGGGGAGGAGGAAAAGAGAGAGAGAGAGAGGGTTCAGAGGTGTAAGAGTCAATTGCCAAAGTTGACAAAGAAAAGAGGATAATGCATTTTAAAAAAACTTTTTAGGACGCTTCGTTATCTTTAAAAAATTGTCAAGGGCCTAACAATTTCTTTCCCATCTGCAAACCTATTTTTAGCAACTTTAGACACGTTTTTTGTTTTTTGTTTTTACTTCGTTACGGGCCCAACTATTGCCGAAAAATGTGGCAAGCCCTAGCGCTGTTTCCTTTTTGCGTTCATTTTGATGTGAAGAAAAAGGTATTTCCACAAAGTGACCCATAGAATCTATAGAAGTGAAAGTTTTTTTGCTTTTTTCATTCGTTATCGATTTTTTCTGTTTCTGAAGTAAAACAACCTTTTTCGTTCAGTAATCTTAAATGTACTTAACGATCATAGGAAATCTGAATTAATTGAGGAGGGAAGGGTCAACGGTAAATAACAAAGAAATAGGGCGATTCTTGCTCTCACGGTGAAATGATGACAGGCCTGTAGCTCCAAATGAACGTTACTTAACGACACTAAATCGCCTAGCAGACAATGAGAACACAGAGCACAGAAAGCAGACGAGGAGACGTCCTCTGGGATGTTCCCATGCTTGCCCGAATGCCAGTGCACTAATACGTTTGTTCTGTGAGCTCGGTGCTGTCGTTTCTGCTAGGCGATTTGGATGTTGGAAGTAGCGTTCGTTTGGAGTCACGCGCCTGTAATGATGTGATCGTGGGAACAAGAGTTGCCCTACATCTTTGTTATTTGTTGGCAGTGTGCTCAGCAAAGATGGAGGTACAGATGAGGATATCAAGAGCCGCATCAATAAAGCCAGGCACACCTTTACTACGCTACGGCCTATCTGGAATTCCTCTGCCCTCTCACTCCACAACAAGATCAGAATCTTCAACTCAAATGTGAAATCTGTCCTTCTATATGGTTCTGAAACGTGGCGAACAACAAACACTCACAAACTTCAAACATTAGATTTTATCAACAGATGTCTGCGAAACATTGTGAACATCAGATGGCCAGATCTTATTGCCAACACAGAACTGTGGAACAAGACCAAGCAAGTTCCAATAGAATCAGAAATCAGAAAACGGAAGTGGGGATGGATTGGCCACACCCTCAGAAAGCCTCCATCCAACATCGCAAGACAAGCCCTTGAATGGAACCCTCAGGGCAAAAGAAAAGTGGGAAGACCAAGACAGACATGGCGAAGGAGTACCGACGCGGAAGTGAAGGCCGCCGGAATGACGTGGGCCGAGCTGAAGAGGATCTCCCGAAACCGTGTCCGCTGGAAGAATGTGGTTGCGGCCCTATGTTCACCAGGGAATTCAGAGGACTAAGTCAAGTAAGTCAAATTTGTTGTTTATTGAAGATCAGTTCAGATATGTTCATCTTGGAGTCCTCCCCTCTGCCTGTGATGTGTCCTCCCACGCAATATCCTACTGCCCCCTTCCTCTCCTACCTCACCCCATCCCGCCTCCCGCATTTCTTTCTCTTTTTTTTTCTTTCAGGACAACTTTCTGATATTGTGGAAAAATATATCTTTATCAAAATTATTGTCTGCGATCAGCTATAGAGGCGACGGAACGTTAAACATGATTCTTTCCTTCCTCACAAAAACATACCATGAAGTGTGGTGTGTGTGTGTGTGTGTGTGTGTGTGTTGTGTGTGTGTGTGTAGGTGATGGAAGTGCTCTTTGAATGGCCAATGACTGTCGCGTCAGCTTGACCTCTTAAAGAAAAGATACGCCCGAAGGTGCGGGTGAGCAAGCGCTTTCCTCAACTGGCGAACAACAGAGCAGCTGGGAGCAACCCTGTACCACCCTTGGAAGCCTGCGCTGTGTTCACATGGGGTGCAGGCACGCACAGGGCATACCATGAAGACGTCAAGGGACATAATTGCTCCCTGGCAGATGCCATTGTGTAATGGATGTGACACGACAGAACCTCCACGGGAGCGTTCCCATGGGGTGTACCAGCCCATACGACGGCAGAGCCTATCGGCGAAAAACGCCACCGTCGAGCGACTGCCGTGTGCATCCCGCAGCCGCACTCGTTGCTGTTCTACAGACAGGTGCAGACAGTACAACTCCAGACACGGTCAAGCTTTCACCGTGAGGTCTTACGTAGCCTCCGAAGAGAATCCCGGGGGACAGTCTTTTCCGCCGTCAACAGGACTTTCCCTGCGGTCAGTGGGTCTTTCCTCACCGTCACCGGGCCGTTCCCCAGAGCCGGCCAGAAGGCGTCAAACAGGCTTCCTCCCTTCCTGACAAAACAGACCATAAATTGTATGCAGACCCGATGGAAGTGCCCTTTCAATGACCAGTGACCAGCTGCCACGTCAGTTTGACCTTCTAAACGTATGGACGGTCATAATCGTGTTTACTTCTTCTTTCTTGAAGTGTCCACCTTCATCGAGTTGAAGATTCTGACACTTTTGTGTGTATGACCGTTCTTTTATCCCGCCATTAAGGCAGCCATACTCCAGCTTCGGGAAGGTGCATGCTATGTGTAACGTGTCGTCCATACCAACGGCCAAACTGGCCTTCTCCTCCGAAAGTTGGTGATGGGATTTGACGTGTGTGCAAGATGTAGTTGCGTGCGTTCACACACGGAACCTCGGTTTATAGTCTCATTCGTATGGGGAATGGAGTTAGAACCAATGTTAACTCCGAGGAAAAATCCCCCTGTACCGAAATTCGAACCCGTAACCTCAGGATCACGAGTCCGGCGCTCTCTACCAACTGAGCTGTTCCGCGCCTCCCCCCCCCCCCCCCCGCCCCCCCCCCCCCCCCCCCCCTCCCTGTTGATGTTGGTGAATCTGATGAGCGTGGGACAGAAGTAAGGTACAAGATCGTGCATTGAAAAGGAAAAAAAAAGTTGACGGTTTGAATTCCTAACAACCTGGGGATTGCTTTATCGTGTCTGAGACTGGAGAATCACAGCTTCCTTTCCCAGAGCGACGAAGTCAGGAGACTGAGGATCGTTTGCCGGGGTGGAAATGAACGGGTTCGGATTCTTTCGATGTCGTAAATCCCAAAGGTAGGGCCTTTTGATGTCGTAAATCCCAAAGGATAAAGTCGCCGTGCAACATATTGTTCGTGAAGATCCCCCAAGCCAGTCTCGGTCATTTGTCGGGACTTTGGAATCTTCCAAGTTTCTCTCCGGTCAACAAATGGGGCTGGTTTGGCTCTCTGTCTCTGTCTCTGTCTGTCTGTCTGTCTGTCTCTCTGTCTCTCTCTCTCGTCTCTCTCTCCTCTCTCTCTCTCTCTGTATCTCTCTTTCTCGCTACTCTGTGTGTGTGTGTGTGTGTGTGTGTGTGTTGTGTGTGTTGTGTGTGTGTGTGTGCGCGCGCGCGCGCGCGCGCGCCGCACGCGCGCGCGCGTGTGGTGTGTGTGTGTGTGTGTGTGTGTGTGTGTGTTGTGTGTGTTGTGTGTGTGTGTGCGCGCCGCGCGCGCGTGTGTGTGTGTGTGTTGTGTGTGTGTGTGTGTGTGTGTGTGTGTGTGTGTGAAGGGGGGGAGGAGAGAGAGTGGGGAAGGGACAGTGGATGAGCAGATCTCCCTCAAAAGACACAACGTTAAAGGATTTTTTCTGCTCTGTCTCGTGGGCGTTTTGGAGGGGAAGAAAGACCCACGATGTTTGAGAGAGAAGAGAGAGAGAGAGAGAGAGAGAGAGAGAGAGAATCGTGTCAAAAGACACAAGTGTCAGGGAAGGGCGAGCACTCGCGACACGTAGCGTGGCACCTGGGGGTCAAAAGAGACAGAACTCTGCGGCCCGCGGACTCGAAAAGAGAGGATGATCTCCCGTGGAGAGAGAGAGAAAGGGGCGACCTCTGTGGCACAATAGCCAAACAAGATTCTTGCCCTGCGGTTTGGCCTGTCGTGTCTATGCTCCTCTCCCCCCTCCCCCCCTCCCCCCAACTCTTCCCCCCCCCCCCCCCCCGCTCCCGCCATCTCCCCTTTGTTTTGGCCATGCCTTTTTCGTAGACCAGCTTTTCACTACCGTCCATCCATCCGATTTTTTGTGTGGAAAATAAGCTCTATTTTTTTTCGGGGGGGGG
>CM031598.1:85789925-85792425 GCA_018398815.1 Conus ventricosus
GATTATCAAAAGCGTTGCACTTTATTTTCCTTTTCTACTCTGCGACAGACAATGAGTGCTCGGAATCCAGACACTCACGAAACTGTCACGCACACAACCAGGCTCAGAAGGATGTTCATGTTGCGTGGCTGGAAGTGGTTTTAAAGATTAAATAACCCGAGGAAGGTTTCCAGCAGCGTAGGAGTCCTGAAGTTCTGAGGAAGTCCTGAGGTAAGTTGTACATTATCATCTTCCCAACGAACCAACAGTAGTTCATGGCTGTACAGTATCTGTCTTCCTGGCTGAGCCTACAACACATGGTTGTACAGTTGTCTCCTGAGGTGAACCTACAAACATGGTTGTACAGTTGTCTATCCGGGCAGAGCCTACAACACATGGTTGGTACAGTTATCTGTCTTTCTGGCTGAACCTACTAACACATGGTTGTATAAGTTATATTCTGTGCCTGGCTGAACCTCCACACATGGATGACAGGTATCTGACTTCCTACTAGAACCTCAAAGCCACATGTCCGTAGCAGTTTCTTTCTTCTTACTGAACCTAAAGCCACATGGTTGTACAGTTATCTGTCTTTCTTACTGAATCCCTAAAGCACATGGTCGTACAGTTATCTGTCTTCCTTACTGAACCTAAAGCACAATGGTCGTACAGTTGATCTTCCTTTTCTTACGAACCTAAAGCACATGGTTTTGTACAGTTATCTTCTTTCTTACAGAACCTAAAGCGACATGGTATACAGTTATCCACCTAATGCGCTGGCTCCATGACCTCAGTCCTTTGTGTGTCTTGTGTCTGTGTGTCTGTCTGTGTGTCTGTGTGTCTGTCTGTGTGTCCGTGTGTCTGTCCTGTTGTCTGGGTGTCTGTGTGTCTGTCTGGGTGTCTGTCTGTGTGTCGTCGGTGTGTCCTGTGTGACAGGGAGTCGTCTGTGTGTCTGTTGTCTGTGTGTCTCCACTCCCCCCCCGCCTCTCTCTCCTTCTCTTCACCACCTCGCCTCCTCTCTCTCTCTCTCTATCACTCACTCTCTCTTCTCTACTCATCACCTCTCTCACTCTCTGCTCTCTCTTTCTCTCTCGCTTCGTCTTCTCTCACCTCTTCTCTTTCCTGTTGTGGGGGGGGTGGGGGTGGGGGGTGGGGTGTTTGTCTCTCTGCTCTTCTCCTCTCGTCTCTCCCTTCGTCTCTCTCGTCCTCTCTCAACGGTTCAGAGCACCATCCCCTCTTTTTTTTGATGATACCAATACTGAAGGTGGCATCCAACAGCCGCATGGAAGAAGCAAACCACCCTCATAGTCTGCAGCACCGGGCCTGCTGCTGAACCACAGTCAGAGTGCGCCATCGGGGATTAATTTGCACTCAAAAGGCATACAAAACGGTGTTAAAAATAAATTAAAAAAAATGAGTGTGTGTGTGTGTGTGTGTGTTGTGTGTGTGTGTGTGTGTGTGTGTAGTGTGTGTAGTGTGTGTGGTAAATACAATCTGGACAGACCTTTGAAAACCTCTTAAATGCAAACTGTTTACTATCTTCTAACACGAAATTCACTAAAAGCTTTGTTATATTTGGGGTGGATTATAGTTTTGTAAGACTGAACCAGGTATAACGTTCTTCTTTTTTTTAATTCTGTTTGCTAAACAATGTTAGCTTCAAGCGCAAAAGAATCAATATACTTCCTACGTGTTTTTTCTTTCATTATAAATGAACAAGGTATTGATACAAAATGAAGAAAATTGATATGAAATCGCTGTGGTAAAGAATCGAAAACGCATAAAAGGTTTGGACTTTTGATGTCCTGTGTTTTGACTCAAAATGTCCGAAGTAGACACCTAATCATTGAATCCTGTATAATATTTGTGTATGATTATTCACTGATTATTTTTTTTATACTGATGCAAAACGAACTGCAAAAGCTAGTGAATTTTAACATCCAATCAACGGCGGTATAGACCTAAAAAGTGGTGTTTGTAATGGTTGCTGCGAATAATATCTACAGTTGATTGTTTGGACCTTAAAACATATCTAAAAAGGAGGGGGGGGGGGGGGGGGGGGGGGGGGGGGAGTGAGAACAGAGGAACAAGGGTGGTGAGGGGGGGTTGCAGGAAATCACCTATGAACAAACACTTCCATCGACGCCCCTCAATCCACCAATCGTCCATCGAAGCGTGACCTCAGCGAATCGCTGCCTGAGCGAGCCAGACTGCATGCAAATCTACTGGTAAGGGAAGCAAGAAGGAATCGTCCATAGACAAAACCGCCGCGTTCCTCGGTGACTCAATCATTCTGTTTATGGTGGTGCACAGATCCTTGAAATGCTACTACAAAACCTAAATGAACGTCCTAAGTGGACAAACGTCTCTCTCTCTCCTCCTCTCTCACGTCTCCTCTCCTCTCTCTCCTCTCTCCCCTCCCTCACTCTCTCCTCTCTCTTCTTCTCCTCTCCCTCATCTCTCTCACTTCCCTCTCTCTCTCTCTCTCTCCCTCTCTCTCTCTCTCGCTTCCTTCCTAAGC
>CM031598.1:85797425-85814925 GCA_018398815.1 Conus ventricosus
CCCTGATATGGCCCTTTGCGGTCGGCTGGGCTATAAGGCAACATTACCAAACCTTAATCTACAGAGAATTGACAGTGAATGCGTAATAGGAGCGTTGTCATCATCCACTGACGACCGCAATGCAGGGTACAGTGTTCATTGGGGGTAGCGTTCCATCTTGCCTTCGTGTCCTAAACTGTTAGAACTAAAACCCCGCTTGGTGAGGGGAATAAGCAGTGGTGCCTTTGTCTAATCATGTATAAATTCACTCATTTCGGATTTTCAAAAAAGAAAAAAAATATCAATATGATTTTTTTTACTTTCACTTTCTCTGTACTGTCTGATCCTGTCTGTCTGTCGAGGAGGGGGGGGGGTACAAGCGGCTCTCCTACTCTGAAAACAATAAGTATTTCTCCGTTATTTCGTTCTTCAGTGCTTCTTCTTCTTCTTCTCTCTTCTTCTTCTTTCTTCTCTACTCTTCTCTTCTTCTTCTCTTCTTCTTCTTCCTCTTCCTCCTCTCTTCTTTCTTCTCTCTTCTTCTTCTTCTTCTCTTCTTCTTCTTCTTCTTCTTCTTCTTCTTCCTATTTTTTCTTCTCCTTCTTCTCACTTCCTCTCCTTCTCCTTCTTCTTCTTCTCCTTCTTCTTCTTCTTCTTCTTTTCTTCTTCTTCTTCTTCCTATTTTTCTTCTCCTTCTTCTCCTTCACCTTCTCTTCTTCTTCTTCGTCTCTATTCTTCTTCGTCTTCTTTCTTCTTCCTTTCCTTCATCGCGTCGTCGTCGTCGTCCGGTCGTCGTCATCCGTCGTCTTCGTTTTTCTTCTTCTTTCTGCTTCATCTTCTTCTTCTCTTTCTTCTTCTCTTCTTCTTCTTCTTCTTCTTCTCTTCTTCATCATCATCTTCTTCTTTTTCTTCTTCTTCTTCTTATTTTCTCCCGCCCTCCTCTTTTACATGTTTATATTAGAAGTACAAACCCCGAGTAACACGAGTTGCCTTCAGCAAAAAAATAAAAAAAAAAGAAAAAAGAAAACACGAGATCGATCATTGTATTCCTTCCTGAATTTATTTTCTCCCAGACGGCAGACGGTCTGTATGCAAACGTGGCAAGACCCTGAGGAAACACAGCCTGCTGTCCCTTTGTCCCAGTCCTCTCCTAGCGAAACCTCCAGCAGGTAAGGCCAGACTGAGTTACTGTTCGTCACTTACAGGTTGTTTTTTAGTTTGTTTTATGTCCTTTGTGTTGATGTTCAGGGTATAGTGGCATAGCACGGTTTACACACGCTGTCGTCTGAGTATGGCCTACTTGAATTTGAAAAAGAGTTGGACGCCTGGTTACTTTTTTTGCTTCTCCTATCTCTTTCTCTGTCTCTGTCTCTGTCTCTGTTCCAGTCTGCTGTCTGTCTGCTGTCTGTCTTGTCTCCTCTCTCTCTCTCTCTCTTTCTCTCTCTCACTGCTCCCACCCCTCCCCCCCCCCCCCTCTTTTCTCTCCCCGTGCATGTACTACTTCTGTCTCTCTATCCTCCTCCTCTCTCTGTCCTCTCTGTCTGTCTGTCCTGTCTCTCTTCTCTCTCTCTCACTCCTTCTCTCTCTCTCTCAATCGTCTCTCTCCTCTCGCGTCGGTCTCTCTCTCTCTCTCTCCCCTCCCTCCCGTCGTGTACGCCTCTTCTGTCGCTCGCCCACCCCCCCCCTTTCCTACTCCTTCTCTGCTTTTCTGTCTGTCTGTCTTCTGTCTGTATATGCTCGCCTTTTCCTTCTCTGCTTTTCTGGTCCTGTCTGTCTGTCTGTAATATTCTCTCGCCTTTCCTAAACATATCGCTTCCCTTACCAAGAGTTTGCAACCTTTCAAAAACCTTTTTCCCCAACTTCACCACTGTGTTTCTCAAATGCCTTGTCTGAGAGTTCACATGGTCCCACCACCCTTTTACTAGTACGCGTCAATGCCATGTTTGTTGGTACAAGGGTCTTAAGCAGAGTGAAACACACTCAGCACATCTTGCCGCATCGCAGTACTTCCATTCATCAATATACTCACGTTTGTTTCCAAGTTATCCGCCCCCGCCCCCGCCTGCTTCCTCTACCAACCTTTTCCACCTTTCCCCAGCAACGTTTCCATCATGTCCGCATTGCTTGGCTTTTCTCCTAACATAATACCCCCCCCGTGCCGCCTCCCCCTCACCCCCCCTCCCCATCACTCCCCTACAAAAAAGCACCCCCCCCCCCGCCCTTTCTTAACTAGCAAGTCCCCTTTTGACTGACTGAACCCTTTTTCTTCCTGTTATAGTCCTGGCTGGTACTTGTATACATCCCGCGTCTATGCGACGCATGAGGCAGTTAAAGGCACTCCACTGTCACGGTCCTCAGCCCCATGTTCCAATAATACTTTTTTTTGTTCTTACTGCTTTTACAGCATTCCTCCAAAAAAGTGTCCAGAATACTCGTCATCTTTACATAACTATCCTTCAACCCGTTTCAGCAAGTTCTGTTTCAGAAAATTTGCCTAACCCTCTTCGCTCTCTCTCTCTCGGCACTCTCGCTCTTCTCGTCTCTCGTCCTCCATCTCTCTCTCGTCTTCGCGATCTCTCGTCCCGTCTCTCTCATCTCTCCTTCCTCTTCATCGTCGTCCTCTCTCGTCTCTCATCTCTCTCTCTTTTTTTTTTTTTTTTTTTTTAAACAGCTGGTTCTGTCTTTCCATGCGCGTAGCTACCGCATATATAACATTTTCAACCTATTCCAGCGTCTTCCCCAACACGTAGACGTTCGGATCCAACCACATTCTTACATTTGTCAACATAATCGCTATTACAACTGGTTTATCCACTGTTACCTGTATATTAAACCAACACGAGCGATTGAGTTTTCAACATTTGCTCGCTAGGTTCCTCTTTTGCAAACGCGCCCTGTCTCTTTTAACACTGAAGTGACGTCTCCTCCAACTCTGTGTCACAACTTTTTTTCCCGTCAAAATAATGTTTGTTGTTTTTTATTTCCCCGTATGTCGCGCCGTTTTTGGGGGTTGTTGATGTTTTGTTTTTTGTTTTTTGTTTCTTTGGTTTGTTGTTTATAGAAAATTCTCCATTTTTTTAACCCCAGGCCATAATCGACCAATTGCTATTGGCTCTCATATTTTTTCTTTAATTAATATGTTCTACTCCTCTGCGGCAATATGTTAGTTCGTTTCTGCTATATATCCTGTTTTTTGGGGTTTGTGTGTGTGTGGGTGGTGTGTGTGTGGGTTGTGTGTTGGTGTGTGTGTGTGTGTGTGTGTGTGAGGTGTGTGTGTGTGTGTGTGGTTTTTTTAGGACACTTTCTTCACCTTCCAAACGTTTTTCCTCCTCAAGGTACTCAAAATAGGACTTGCATTTTCAAACACATCAATAAAAGCAAGCGCGTAGCGCGGAGTATGGTGTGCGTGTGAGTGTGGAGTGTGTGTGTTTGTGTGTGTGTGTGTTGTGTGTGGTGTGTGTGTGGGTGTGTGTGGGCGTGCGTGGCGTGCGTGCGTGCGTGCATGCGTCGTGCGTGCGTGCGTGCGTGCGTGCTGCGTGCGTGCAATGTGACGAAGTCGACGGTATAGTTGTGTGTGGGTGGTGTGGTGTGTGTGGTGGGGGGGGGTGCAAGCTGAGGGAGACAGAAAGATAGAGGAGAGAGGGAGACAAGGGAGGAGGGGGGGCAGTGAGTGGCTATGGAGAGAGGGGAGACAGGGGGGGGGAGGAGTAGGAGTGAGAAAGAGAAGGAAAGAAATAAAGAACGGGGAGAGAATGTGAGAGAGAGAGAGAGGGAGAGAGAGAGAGAGAGAGAGGGAGGGAGAGGAGAGAAGAAAGTGAAGAGAGAGAAAGTAAGAGATGAGACAGCAAAACAAGAGAAAGTGTGAGACAGAGAAAGTTGTGAGGAGAGACGGAGAGACAGAGAGTAAGTAAGAGAGAAGAAGGGAAAGGAGAGAGTAGATGAGAGACAAGCGAGAGAGAGAGGGAGGAGACGAAAGGAACGAAGAGGAGGGCGAAAAAGCGAGAGAGGGAGAGAGAGAGAGAGAAGAGAGACAGCGAGATAGCGCAGCGCGACAGACATGCGAGAGACAGAGAGCAAGCAGACAGAGCGACACAGAGCGCCCGCCAGGACCCGGAAAGCACCGACACACACACACACACTCACACCACACACAGCCGGGACGAGGATACATGAGAGATCCCGAGAAGATCGCGAGCGAGAGAAGAGAGAGAGAGACCGACAGACCGACCGACAGACGACAGACAGAGAAGACAGAAGACAGACCGATAGAGAGAGAGACAGACATCGACCTAGAGAAGAGAGTAGAGAGAGCGAGAGAGCGAGCGAGAGAAGAGAGAGAGAAACAGGAGAGACACCACACACAGACATAGACAGAGACAGATCCTTTGCTTTCTTTCTTTCTTCCTCAGCAACCGCACCTTCATCACTCTCCTCCCTCCTGTCTTTGCCTCCGACACATTCCCTTGCCTCTGTCAGTCTGCTGTCTGTGTGTCTGTCTGTGTGTGTGTCCTGACTGTCTGTCTCTCTCTCCTCTCTCAGCACATCTCTCCCTCCCGGTCGCGATCCGTCATCACTCACGGATCTCTCGTCTCACCTGTCTCCTCTCTCTCTCCTCTCGGTCTCTCTCTCTCTCTCTCTCTCTTCTCTCCCTCCTCCTCTCGTCTCTTCTCTCACTCGTCTAGCCTGTCACGCATATCTCTTCTGTTTTTCTCTCTCTCGTCCTCCCTCTGTTCTCTGTCTCTGACTCTCCCCCTGCCGCCCCCCCCGCCCCTCCCTCCCCTCCCTAGGTTAGCACAGGATGTCTGTCCTTGCATCATAGTGTGACCTTGTGTGTGCTAAGTGCAGAACGACCTCTCTCTCCCCGCTGCCTGCCTCCCACCCTGTCCCCTCGCCTGGCCCGTGGGTTAACGCAGGATGTGTGTCCTTCATATTATGGTACGCTTATGTGCTCAGTGCAAGAATGACCTCTCTCTCCCCCTGCTCTCTCTCCTCCCCTGCCTCCCTCCCGCCTCCCTCCCTCCCGCCATTGGTGAGTATCGGATGGATGTGTGTCACTGTATGTTGTATGGTATAAGGTAGGTGATTAATTGCTGATCGACTCCTCTTCTCTCCCGCTCTGCTCGCCCCTTGACCGCGCTCTCTCGTCTCTCGCTCTCTCACTCTCTCCCTCCCTTCGCCTTCAGTCCCTCTCGCTCCCCCCTATCCTCCCTCCCTGCAACTCACCGGGTTTGCACAGAGATGTCCGGTCCTTCATAACATATATGGGTACAGTTGTGTGCTCAGTGCAGAACGCTGACGTTGATATGGGGGTATGCCTGAGGTGCTTTGGGGGTTTTTGGTATACCGTCGTAAATCACAGTGCTCAATTTACCTTCATAAACGAATAAAAATAAAATTTATAAAGCATAAGCAGCCATTGGATTTCTGCACGCTGTCTCTGTCTCTCTCTCTCACCTCTGACAGAATAGTTTTGTCTCCCATCTGTCTCTCTAATCCCTAATAAGATATCTCACCTCCCTCTGGTGTGTGGGTGTGTGTGTGTGTGTGAATAAGAGAGAGGGAGAGAGAGAGAGAGAGAGAGAGAGCGAAAAGCGTGTGCGTGTTGAAGAGAGGCGTGTGTTTTGTGTGTATTTGGGGTGGGTAGGGGGTGTGTTAGTGGTCGGCGCGGCAGTGTGTGTACTTGTAAAACGCACACGTAGATTTCCTGTCATATAATTTAGTATTTGATATAGTATGATAGATATATATATAGTTATTTATTGTATATATATTTATATGAAACGTTATTCAAAATAGAATTTCCATGGATAGTATGAGTGTACCGAGGCGACGCCAGGTTTTCCTGAGCATCTTACAGAGCAGCTTGGTGTTGCAAAAAATGTCGGCATAGAAATATTTCAATTAAATACAAAGGTTGCTTATTATGTCTTTAGATTAAGAAATGAGGGGGAGATACAGCATACATATTCTGCAGTGGGGTAGAATGATTCAGCAAACTAACAGTATTCGTGAGTTGGTGAATGGATAGATATTAAAGGCTTACTCTCTCGAAAATGAGAGGGCCTTTCATGCACGCATATTGGGCTCCGAAGGGGGCTACTTAATCTCTCATTTAGGGAGGGAAAAGTCCTTACTGTGGACCTCTAGATGTTATAACCTTCCGGGGTCGAGATCCCGGTAACGTTGGTTTTGTCGACCGCCATCAGCTTTCTCCTCAATGTGACTATGCCTCCGCATGCAGTTGGACGAGCGGTAAGAGGTGGTTCAAACATGAGCTCCATCAAGACTTTGACTCTCCGATGTCATGGTCAGCTTTCTCCTGGGCTGATCATCTCTTCTGAGGTCTTGGTCTCTCTCGTGTCCTTTTGTTGGGTGTAGTCTTGCTTATTCGTTTTTTAAATAAGAGTGATCACTCGCCCCGCCGCGACAAAAAAGGCTGGGAGGTTTGTGGCGAAACAATCCGTCTACTGTTAGGTGTGTTCAGGTGTTTCCGGGTTTTTCACGTGTTCACAAACAGGAAACTAGACAAAAGGTGTCGAAAGCAACCCGAGCGAATGGGTAGCGCCTACAAGAAGGCCCCAACTACGCCCAGCTAGCGCCAAGGACGACGGCCCCCCCCTCGAGCAGTAGGGCTGGTCACCTAGTTATTATCGGCTCCGGTATTCGCCGTGGTTGGTGTTCCCGTGCGGATGTGTGAAGTAAGTGTGGGAGTGGGGAGAATATATTAATTATAGGAGGGGATTTACTCTGCTATGGTTAAGAGGGGTGGATTCGATGACACCCAAAACAAAGGGTGTGCTGGCTGTGAGGGGGCCCCAAGTCTCCTTGGGGACATGATCGCAGGAGCAACTGGATGATGCCTAAATCTTTACAATACCCCTAATTTACAATTCCAAGGATAAGTACCGACATGCACAGCATTCCAGATCAACGTACAGAGCAGCTAGGAGTTGCAATGACTGATGCGAAATTAATCAATTATAAAACAAAGCTGTGCTCTTGATGTCTTAGATTGAAGGAAATAGGTGGAATCAGCAGACAGAATCAGCAGTGGTAGATGGATTACTGCCTAACTAACTAACAGTATGAGCATGCGTGTGGTGAATGGGGAATATTAAATGGCTACTCTCAAAATGAGCCTTCATGCAAGCTTATAGTCTCCAAGGGGGAGACAATCTCCAATGGGGAGACACTCACTCCATATCTCTCTTGGTCAATACCCGTATTTCGAAACTGATAGTTTCTCTTCAGAGACCCTACGCAGGGGGGGGAAAGTGGTAGACTTGACTGCCTCTTGGCCTTTTCGGTTTTTAAGAAGACTGTCTATCCCATAAAAAAGCTGGTGTGCAATACCGTAGTATGTTTTTTGCTGTATTCAAAAAACCAACCTGAAGGTGGCCACTAAGAAGCAAAAGAAAATCATGAAAGAGCCAACCAAGCATACATTTTTTCTGTGCAAAGTAGAAATATATAATTATAGTTGTCTCCCCTTGGAGACTAATAAGCTTGCTGACGGTTCATTTTGAAAGCATTTAATATTCCCCTTCCACACTCTAAACACATACTGGTTAGGCAGAATCATCTACCACTGCAGATATGCATGCTTATCCCGCCCCCCCCCCCCCTAATTTCTTCGTCCTTTTGTTCCCTTCCTTGTCTTTCTATTCTTTTTTCTTCCCTTTTTCCTCCTTCCTCGCGTTCCTCGGCGGACGCTCTAACGACGGCAGCGAAAGCAGTTTGGATGGGTCCCATGTTCTGGCGTCACGCCACAATGTGCAGCCCCTACTGCCCTCGATTACAGGGGAGAAAACGGTGCTATACCGGAGAGAAGAAGAGAGAGAAGAGAGAGAGAGAGAGAGAGAGAGGAGAGACAGACAGACAGACAGAACATATAGACAGACAGACAGACAGACAGCCAGCCAGACAAGCCCAGATAGTCCAGAACAGAGACAGACCAGACAGACATACAAAAAGTGAGAACCAAGATTTGACAGAGATAGGAAAATGGAAGAGAGGGAGAGAGAGAGACAGCCAGCCAGCCAGCCAGCCAGCCCAGCCAGCCAGTCAGCCAGACAGACAATCCAGATAGCCCAAAGAGAACTATACAGCAGACAGCCAGAGACAGAGACAGATGACAGACAGAAAGATAGACAGAGTGATAGAGACATAAAATTGAAGAGAGAGAGAGAGAGAGAGAGAGAGAGAGAGAGTAGAGAGAGAGATAGAGAGAGAGAGAGAGGACTGACAGACAGACAGACCCTGTCAGACAGAGACTGAGACAGACCTACAGACCGATAGAGACAGAAACAGCATACAAACAGACAGAAAGAGAGACAGAATTGCAGAAACAGGAAATTGGAGAAGATAGAAGATAGAGAGAGCAGAGCGAGAGAGAGGAGAGAGAGAGAGAGAGAGAGAGAGAGTGACAGACCCGATAGCTGAAGACAGACAGCCCGTCAGTCAGAGTAACAAGACAGTGACAGAGAGAGAGAGAGAGAGAGAGAGAGAGCGCGGAGAGAGAGAGAGAGAGATGAGAGAGAGAGAGAGAGAGAGAGAGAGAGAGAGAGAAGAGAGAGAGAGAGAGTTAGGGAGGGAAAGAGTGAGAAGGGTGGGGAAGACGAAACGGAGGGAGGGAGAATAGGGGAGAGGGAGAAAGAGACGAGGTGGGAAATTAAACCACAGTTGTTCCCATTCCCTTTACGACCTTTCCTTCAACCTAAATACCCCCCTCCGTCCCTCTCTTCTCTGTATCCTGGTCTGTGTGTCTGTCTGTCAGACTGTCTGTCTGTCTTCCTCTCCTCTCTCCCTCTCTCGTCTCTCTCTCATCTCTCTGTTTGTCTGTCTCTCTGTCTATCTCTCTGGTCCTCTGACTGTCCGTCTGTCTGTCTGTCTGTCTAGTCTGTCGTCTTCTGTCTGTCTCTCTCTCACTCTCTCTCTCTCTCACTCTCGCTCTCTCATCTCTCTCTCTGCTCTTCTCTTCTCTCTCTCTCTCTCACTCTGTATGTGATTGCGTGTGTGTGTGTGTGTAGTGTGTGTGTGTGTGTGTGGAGTGTGTGTGAGTGTGTGTGCGTGCGTGTGTGTGTGTGTGTGTGTGTGTGGTGTGTGTTGTGTGTGTGTGTGTAGTGTGTGTGTGTGTGTGTGTGTTGTGTGTTGTGTGTGTGTCGGTCATCGATCTGTCCCCGTCTCTCCTCTCGTTCTCTCTCTCTCATCCCGCTCTCGCTGGCTCACTCTCTCCTCTCTCATGCTCTCCTCTCTCTCTCTCTCTCTGCTCCTCTCCTCTCTCTCTCTCTCTCCTATCTCTCTCTCTCTCTCTCTCTCTTGGCCTCTCTCTGTGTCTG
This sequence comes from Conus ventricosus, assembly GCA_018398815.1. Lineage (NCBI taxonomy): Eukaryota > Metazoa > Mollusca > Gastropoda > Neogastropoda > Conidae > Conus > Conus ventricosus. The sequence goes on from CM031598.1 coordinate 85,806,740, forward strand.
TCTTCCCTCTCCTCTCGCTCTAGTAATGTGTGTGCGTGTGCGTGCTGCGTGCGTTTGCGTGCGTGCGTGTGTGTGTGTGTGTGTGTTGTGTGTGTGGTGGTGTGTGTGTGTGTGTGGTGATGTGTGTGTGTGTGTGTGTCGACTATCTATCTGTCCATCTCCTCTTTCCTTTCCTTTCTTCTCCTCCTCTTCTCTCTCTCTCTCTCTTCTCTCCCTCTCCTCCGATCATCTCGTCCCTCGTTCCTGTCTCTCTCCTTCCATCTCTCTCTTCCCTTCATCACGACTCTCTCTCTCTTCTCATCTTTCTTTCTTTCGTTCTCAACTGTCTCGTACCTCGCTTTTCTTCCCTGTCTGTCTGCACATTCCTCTCATGCTCTCTCTCTCTCTTCGCTCTCTCTCTCTCACTTCCTTCCGCTCTCTCCTCCTCTCTCATCTCTCTCACTCCGTCTCTTCCTCGGGGGTGGCATCCACTCACCAGCTGCTCTCTGTCTCGTCAACTTCGTCGCGCGGTCCTCTCTCCCTCCCTCCTTCTCTCCCTCTCCTCTCATCTCTGAGACTTCTCCTCACACGCATCTCTCTCTCTCTCTTGGCTCCTCTCTTTTCTTTCTCTCTGTGACATTAAAAAAAAATTCACTGCCACAAAATATCATATCCGGTGAATGCATATGTGATCATGTTAAGATATTATTAAAACAGAAACTAGCGTGGGTATTTTTTTTTTGATGAATGTTTCAGGAGATGAAGTTTAATGACCCTGCCTGACAGACCATATCGAAAGGATGAATTAATGATAGCAATTAACAGCAGAAAAATGCTAAATATCGGCTGGTCTGATGATTAAAATCGGAGAATACTTCCAAAAACGCAGGAGATATTCCGGTGGTACGATTCAGTGGAATGAATCAAAGATACTGTTTTCCAGCTCGTTAGCAGATGTTCATTCCAGATGACTGGAACTGATTCCAAGAGTCTCGTGCATTTTAGGAAAGGTAGAGCGAATGACGAGAAGAGTTACGGCTCTATATCATGGTGTGATGTAAGTAACAAATAACACAGTTCAATCCATAATCAGTAGTAGACCACAAGTTTGGGTAAATCTACATCAAATACGTTTGGAGAAAGATTACTGCACAATAGGTCAGTTATTCATGCCAGTAAGAAACGGGTTGTGGATGATCAGAAATTAAATGTGGCATTCGTAGAGTAATCCCCCCCCCCACCCCCGCCAAAAAAACAAACAAACAAACAGAGAGACAGACAGACAGACAGACAGACAGACAAAACCTTATGAATCCATTTCTAGAAATAAATTGGCATGGCTCGTGTTGCTAAACATAGAATCAAAAGTAAGGGTGTAGATGCTTGACGAGCATGTGTAGGGATGTAAAGGCTAAACAAGAAGCAGAATATTTTGTATGGAGGGGCGATGTGTAGGGGTGTAAGGGCTAGATAAGAGGCAGAATATTTTGTATGGAGGGGCGATGTGTAGGGTGTAAAGGCTACACAAGAGGCAGAATATTTTGTATGGAGGTGCCATGAGACTGGAACTTAAAAAAGTAAATATAGAAGGGAAAAAAAAACTTCGTTTGTATTTGGTGCTTCGTATTTCACTCTCTCTCTCTCTCTCTCTCTCTCTCTCTCTCTCTCTCTCTCTCTCTCTCTCTCTCTCTCTCTCTCTCTCTCTCTCTCTCTCTCTCTCTCTCTCTCTCTCTCTCTCTCAGTAATGCCGATCTACAAAACAGGTGATCACACCGATCCGTCTAACTACAGGCCCATTTCTATTCTGTCTGTGCTGTCTAAACCATTGGAAAACCATCTGAATAAACATATTCTCGATCACTTCAATTTTTTCAATTTATTTCATCAAGACAATCCGGTTTTAGGGCTAATCACTCGTGCCAAACAGCACTGACAAATCTAGTTGATCAATGGCTCACTAATATAAATAACGACAAAATTACAGGTGTTCTCATGGTAGATTTTATGAAAGCCTTTGACGTTATTGACCGCAATCTTCTTCTTAAAAAGCTTAAGGTATACAACTTATCAGAGAATTCGTTAGAACTCCTATCTTCATATCTTTCCGGTAGAAAGCAAATGGTCTCAGTAAATGAATCTGTATCTCCTACATTATCCATTAGTCATGGTGTGCCTCAAGGGTCAGTACTCGGACCTATCTTATTTTCCATATATATAAACGATTTACCTCTATTCATTGATAGTCTCTGTGAAATGTTCGCTGATGACACCACAATACACTGTAGTCATAAAAGAATTGAAAATGTATATGCAAGTTTACAAGAAAGTATAAACAAATTAATCATATGGTCTGAACTCAATCACATGTGTCTCCATTCTCAGAAAACGAAGTACTTGATAATAACCACCAGACAAAAGCGTCAAAATATTTCTTATGATTCCCTATCTCTTAGTATAAATAATGAAATAGTTGAAGAAGTTGATCATCATAAAGTCCTTGGTGTCATTGTAGACAATAATTTGTCATGGTCTTCTCATGTCACAATGCTTTGCAAACGTCTGTCTCAAAAGATTCACCAGCTTTCAAAACTAAAATATTTCTTAGACCAACATTGTCGTAAACTGTTTTTTACTTCGTACATTGAATCTCATTTGAATTACTCTTCTACATTGTGGGATTCGGCCAGTTATAACGTATTAAAACCACTCTTCAGTCTTCATAGACGGGCTGTGAAACTCGTTCTTCTCAAATCTACAACTGTAACTCCCTCTGATCATAAACGTTTAGACATTTTGCCTCTAAAATGGACACTCACTTATAACAAAGCAATTTTCATGTTTAAGATAATGTCCAATCAAGCACCACCAACTTTGAAAAATAAATTTAAAACGAACCTGATTCGCAATGTCAGAAAGATTCAGATACCCCTACCGAGGATTGATCTTTTTAAATCTAGCCTCATTTACTCTGGTGGTTGTTTGTGGAATGACCTAGTGTCTTCATTTAATGTAATTTCTAGTCTAAACGTTTTCAAAAAACAATACTTCTTATATCTGATGCTACGCTTCCTAAACAGTGTGACTAATGAGAACATCATATAACCTTCTTTATACGTATTTCAAAATTATTGTTTTGATTTAAGTACAAATGATGTTTAAATGTATTTGAATGTTCATTTGTATTCCTTCGTTACCCCTTCTCTATACCTTGTCATGACATACTGTTCACCTGTCCACCTTTCATTGACGTCCTTCATTTCTCTTCTTCTCCTTTATTTTTTATAATGTTTTTGCTGGAAGTTGTTTTCTCTTTGTGTGTGTGTGTGTGTGTGTGTGTGTGTGTGTGTGTGTGTGTGTGTGTGTGTGTGTGTGTGTGTGTGTGTGTGTGTGTGTGTGTGTGTGTGTGTGTGTGTGTGTGTGTGTGTGTGAAAAGTTGACTGTCATATTTTTGGATTGCCTTTTGTATTTCAGGCTAATATTCTTTTCACTATTTAGATGGTTGGTTGATTTTGAAGTCACATATTGTTATTTTTTCTGCTTCATCGAGGGCAAGATGTAAAAAAGCCTGTATTGTGCTTATTCTTTATCCCTCATTAAAAAAGATTCGTTCGTTCGTTCGTTCGTTCTCTCCTCTCTCTTCTCTCTCTCTCTCTCTCTCTCTCTCTCCCCTCTCTCTCTCTCTCTCTCTCTCTCTCTCTCTCTCTCTCTCTCTCTCTCTCTCTCTCTTACCCAACTGAGGTCAGTAATTCTCAGTTTAACTTAGCAGGGTCATGAACGAACATGATATTTTGCTTTTGATCTGCCATGTGTACCTTGAGTACTCGGTGCAAAAAGCTCAAGTTGGTCAGGGATCACGAGTGACTCTTGGTTTAAAGTATAAAGCCCTCTGCCTCTGTCTCTGTCTCTGTGTCCGGCTCTCTTTCCTGGTCAGTACACATTTCTGCACTTACGCGTAAACTTTCTCAGAATTATTTTAGAATAAAACAGAATAAACAGATTAAAACACTTTCTCAGTCAACAGACTAGAAAATTATTTTTCCATGCATATTTACAACCAGATTTCGACCATGCATCTACAATATGGGATTTGGCTAGTAAAAACTGTCTTAAACCCTTAGAAAGCATTTACAGGCGTTCTATCAAACTTATGCTTCTAAAATCATCTTCCCTTCTAATTCATGGCTACAAAACATTACATATTCTTCCCTTTCAATTGAGATGTCAATTCAATAAAGCTGTATTTTTCTACAAAATAGTTAATGGACTTGCTCCATCATATCTCTACAAAACATCCCCGAAAGACTACACTCCGCGACAAAGAGAGAATACAACTTCCCCGTCCTAGAACTGATCTGTATATGACTTCTCTTATATACTCAGGCGGTAAACAATGGAACGAAATTCCCGATGGCATTAAAACAAAGAATTCCTTGGCATCATTCAAAAGCTGCTACCAAATTACTTATGCAAGCTATTGTAATTATAATTCCATTGTTTATTGTTCATGTAAATGGCATATATTTGCAATGTATTCAGATTATCCAGATGATGACACCCCCCCTCTCTCTCTCTCTCATCTCTTTCTCTCTCTCACTCTCTCTCTCGTCTCTTCTCTCTCTCTCTCTCTCTCTCTCTCTCTCCTCTCTCTCTCTCTCTCTCTCTCTCTCTCTCTCTCTCTTTCAGTTGTGCTTATATGTACAAGTAGGTAAGTGCACATGTATATGTGTATGTATACATATATAGATATTATGTCTTTATTTGTATAATGTACTCTGTCCCTTTTGTTTTTATTTTGTTTATTGTATCCCGATCCTTTCTATATTTAATATTATTTCCTGTATTGTCGTAGCTGATATTATTGTTAACATACTCTTACCGCCCTTTTCTGGTCTTTGTTTAATGTGTGACGTGGTTTTGCTTTGTTTTTGAAGACCTGATGATAAAAAGTATTGAAATGCTTATTCAGTTATCCTCATTAAAGATTTCAGATTTCTGTCGCTCTGTCTCTATCTCTCTGTCTCTGTCTGTCTGTCCGTCTGTCCGTCTGTCCGTCTGACCGTCTGACCGTCTGTCCGTCTGTCTTTCTGTCTGTCTCTCCCTCCCTCCCTCCCTGCCTCCCTCCCTCTCTCTCTCTCTCCCTCCCTCTCCTCTCCCTCTCTCTCCTCTTTCTCTCTCTCTCTCTCTCTCTCTCTCTCTCTCTCTCTCTCTCTCTCTCTCTCTGTCTCGCTCGCTCGCTCACTCATGCACGCCCATATTCACTTTCTGGCATGACTTCAATACTCAAGAGGTCTGTCTATCTGTCTTATCTATCTATCTATCTATCTATCTATCTATCTATCTATCTGTCTTCTGTCTTCTGTCTGATCTATCTATCTGTCTATCTGTCTATCTGTCTCTATCTATCTCTATCTATCTCTCTGCCTCTACTCTGTATGTCTCATTCTATCTTCTATATTTTCGTTCTTCTATCTAGTTGTTTTATGTTTGTTGTTGTTGTTTTGTTGTTGTTCTGTTCTGTCTGTTCTGTTCTGTTTTCTGTCTGCGTGGTGCGTGCCTGTCTGTCTCTGTCTGTCTCTCCCTCTCTCTCGCTCTTTATGTGTTGTGGTGTGTGGGGGGGCGTGCGTGCTCGTCGTGTGTGTGTGTGTATGTGTGGTGTGTGTGTGTGTGTGTGTGTGTGTGTGTGTGTGTGTGTGTGTGTGTGTGTGTGTGTGTGTGTGTGTGTGTGTGTGTGTGTGTGCGTGCGTGCGTGCGTGCCTGTCTGTCTCTGTCTCTGTCTCTGCCTCCCTCTCTCTCGCTCTTTATGTGTGTGTGTGTGTGTGTGTGGGGGGGGGGTGTATGTGCGCGTGCGTGCGTGTGTGTGTGTGTGTGTGTGTGTGTGTGTGTGTGTGTGTGTGTGTGTGTGTGTGTGTGGGTGTGTGGTGTGTGTGATTGAGAGAGAGAGAGAGAGAGAGAGAGAGAGAGAGAGAGAGAGAGAGAGAGAGAGAGAGAGAGAAAGGGAGAGAAAGAGAGAGTGTGTTCGTTCGTTCTTTAATTTAATGTCTATCCACTTTACAGTGATCTTAGACAAAAACAACAGACAAACGAACAGGCATACAAACAAATAAAGACAAAACAGAAAAACACATGTAAAAGGGGCCGGTGTGTGTATGTCGGGGGTGTGTGTGTGTGTGTGTGGTGGGGGGGGGGGGGGTGGTATAAGTGTGTGTGTTGTTTTAAAAAAATGTCATTAAAAGTGTATGGAGTGTGGAGGTAGTGTAGTATACTAATCTTTGCATGCTATAGTCTATTTAGTTAATGGATACCAATAAGTGACTATCACATTAACCCCATTCTAAGCTACCGGCCATAACGGTAAACTGCTTTAGCCTGGATTCATATCTGAACATTTTTAAAGAAAAAAACATTTTAACCATTGAAATAATAAGAAAATAAATCAAACAAATAACTCGAGAATCAAAGTAAATGTCCAACTGGACTCTTAACAATTGCCCTACCAACTTCTATAGCCTTCGCTTCGTTCCCAAAAATGTCCCAAAAATTCGCGATTGATGGGTTCAAACTTAATAACCAAATAGGTAAATATTTTTGAGTATTTCTGCAAAGGAAGATGACATGGAATAGTGTAATATTATGGCCACAAATGCAAGTGACATTTTTACAATATTTTGTTTTGTATGCATCAAGTCTGAGTCTAAAGATCAGACTCTTCAAAAGTCGTTCCTGGTGGAGATTGTGTCCCGTTTTATATTTTACAAGCTTCTTAAAGAATTTTCCCTTGTTGTCCTTTGTTATGTTTGGACACTCTTTTTGTCTTCCTATCACCGAATCCCATGATGCTTTACCTAAAAGGCTATAATTTTCATACAAGGATAAAGGAATATTTATTTTTGTAAAGCTCTTTTCCTTAGCTGCACCATTTTTGGCTAACCGATCAACCCTTTCATTTGCTGCTAAACCACAATGTGATGGGATCCAACAAAAGTCAATAGAAGAACCACGTAAAGACAAAAAATGAATTAAATGGTATATCTCAGATATCATTTCTCCTCTCACTCTTGTGTGAGAATATTTTAAAGCTTGTAAGACAGATTTTGAATCGACACAAAAATAATATTTGATATATCGAATATGGAAAAGTAAGAAGATAGTTCAGTGCCATAATAATGGCAATTAGCTCTGCTGTGAATACAGAGAAATTTTTCCCAATGTGATACGATTTCTCTATTTTTAATGATGGAATAATAAATGCAGCACCTGATAATTGGTTTTCAAGTAGAGAACCGTCTGTATATATTTTAAGATGATTTATATAATTTTCGTTTATATGTGCCTTGACATATGTTGGCAGCATGGTCCCATCACTTTTCCTTAAATGTGTATAATTAATATCGAAATTAGCCTTACTAAGCTCCCATTGAGGAATATTACTGTAACTCGTTTGAGGTGCTACTGTTTCGGGTTCAACACCAGCATCTGTAAATAATTGTGACGTATAGGAGCCTATAGTTTTTACAGAGTCAAAACTCTGTGCTCGCTTTGGAAAATGTATTTCTGATTTTAAACCAGTTTCCTTGATACATGAATTTTGCGTTGAATGACTCCTTAATATATATTTTGCTGAAAGCAAGTTTCATATTTTCGGCTAAAGGCAAAATTCCTATTTCTGTGTAGGTTTTTAGTGTTGAGGCATGGACAGGGACACCGAGAGCTATCTTATAAGCTTTGCTATCGATGCTTTGCATCTTTGTTATCAAATATTTTGGAGCTGAAAAGAATATTTCCTGAGCGTAAGATAAATTTTGATCTCACGAACGCAGTTGCTAAATGAATAAGTACCTTACTATCTTTCCCCATGACTGTCGACTTATCATTTTTAGTAAATTTAATCCTTTTCTGGCTTTGTCAGAATATTTTCCAAATGGTAGTTCCAATTCAATTTTAGAAGTCAGGCTTACTCCTAGAAATTTAACAACTTTCTTATATTCAAGCGGCATTCCATTTATTGAAAAGAGGGTAGAGGTTTAGGATCATACCCAGAGTTGAAGAGAACCATATGCGATTTTTCATATGAAAGGGTTATCTCCGTTTTTCAATCATGTATTTTCTGATTTTGTCTAGTTCATTTTGATATACCTTTTTAAATAGTTAATTGATCTAATTCGTGTAAGCTTTTTTAGATGTGTGTTATCGTTGTGCGTGCGTGCGTG
>CM031598.1:85821388-85839425 GCA_018398815.1 Conus ventricosus
AACATACAACTTCCAGAAGATGGGAAATCTGTCTGTTTATAGCCACCTCTGTTAACCCCACAAGAATGGGATGTGTCTATAGTTTGCTCTTTATGCAACTAGTAAAGAAATCCTTTCTTTGTTTTTGTTCTTTTTCTTGTTTTGTTTTTTACACCATGCAAGGAAAGCAACATACTTGAAGATGAAGCTGAGGTAGGTACAAAGCAGAATCGTCAGTATTCCTCCTCTTCACTAGAACTGGGAATAAACTCATGCCCTGAGCTGTAGGCACCCTCTGATGAGTCTGTGAAAAGAAAGCGATTTTTTTTTTTTTTACAAAATAATCACATACAAAAAGGTACTGATATGTGTGTAAACCTACATTTCATTGATATCACTCACTACTGACAAAGTGCAAAGCAACATTCACTGTGTTGATCTTATTTGGCAAGTAATGTTTATTTTTCTGCAGAATCATCTAGCTGTTTAACACACTGCCAATTTTATACATTGTAGTGGCGTCTGAAATAACTTCCCTTGATGTCCTAAACACCTACAATAAATCTGTAAAAAAAACAACAACAAGAAATATAAAATGATATTAATAATCCGTGTTCAAGATCTGCCATGCAACAATATACATGAGTGTTTTATTTGCACAACTTTACATATCATGCCAGCTTTATGATTCTGCTTGAACAAAACAAATAAATTGAACAAAAGCAGACAAAAAACACAAAATGTGACAATATACTTTTGTTGTCACTACAAGAAATTCAAATTTACATTCACACAGGAAATTAAACCGCATACTCCCTGAGGATGATATGTGCCTGCTTTAACTGCGGGGTTATAAACAGTCACACACACAACTCCAGTCCCTTTGTTAAGTAGGCATGGATGTTTTTCTTGCTTGTCTAGATAGGAGTGTCCGCAGGAGTTACAGTCTGTTTTTTTGCGAAGAAAAAAAACCGTACACATACCTTCAGAATCTGTAGCAGATTCGGATACCGAAGACGGATTTCTGTCAAAAACAAAAGAAATGGTTATGAACATAGAAAACCAATACTTCTATCAAGTTTCTAAAGAAGAAATTTCTGATCAAGGTTTACTAAATGTTACAACCTGGAGTGGAACATCATGAAAATGACAAACATGTAGACAGACAGACAAAATTTCTTCGTTCCGAATGTAAGTACAAACAAACAAACAAACAAACAATGAACAGAAAAGAAAGTCTTGCTGAAATATGTGCAAGGCGAAGGTATCAGTGTCTCCCTTCATCTCCTCCCCCCTCCCAATCATTTCGTCCCTACCCTCACCACCGCCCGTGCTTCTGCTATCCACCTTTTGCCCCTTTCCACTTTCCCACTCCCCAGACCAAACAAGATATCGTGAACACCAGCTGACTGCACTTTCTTTGCAGAACTGTCGAAGTCGTCTGGATCTTCGTGAAAATCAGCGTCCAAAATATTGGCCCTAAACATAATAATAAGCTTTGCCAATATTAGATCAAATCTACTGCAGTATTCTTTGCTTAAACATAACAGTAAAATAGCAGGAATAGCAATGTCGCTTTAATCACACACAAAAATAATCAAGTATCTGGAAGGAATTAACCTATTGTTATGAAGGTGTGATGTCCTCTACGTGTTTAAAATTACATTAGACATAGGCTATTCTGAATAAACTCACCTCTGTGATTGTTCCGACATCTTTTTTGTGATCACGTGTCGCGTTCATGGTCGACATGCGCAGTGAGACTACCGTGACGTCATCTCATTAACGCGCCGCCGGCAAAACTGGAAGCTGGGCCGATGTGTGCGTGGAGTGTGTGTGCGTGCTCATACGCATTAACAGCGTTTTTGTGGGGATATAATTAAAAACACGTTTAACAATATCAGAGCAGCATTAGGCTGCAGGTTATGGGGTTTGCGTTGTGGGGTCATAGGAAAAATTCCCCACAATATTTGGGTACCCCACAGCCCCGGTGAAGGAACACACACACACCCCACAACGTCAGGAAAGTGAACACACACCACACACACACACACACACACACACACACTCAAGACTGTATTTGGACAAAATGTTCCCGCTGAAAAAAAAATCACACAAACAAAAAAGAAAAAAAATAAGCCCATGTGAGGATCAAAAGACAGTGCACCATTTGCCAGGGCAGACAGAACGCCGTTGTTCAAGGCCTTCAGCTGCTGATGACGCAGATGCTGGACAGGATTGTCAGGTGACAGCGCTACCTCTATCTGTTTGAACTGCTTCACCTGGCATCAGGCAGCACCGACATACGCAGGTGTACGAAATGAGACTGGTCCCCCACTGTCTTGTCCAGCACCTTGGAAACACAGCAACATGACTACACATGATCCAAAACATATTTTCAAGAACATACAGTATAGAAGAATGGTCAGATTCTTTGATATACTACAAACCATTTTTTTTCCCCAGGAATCTAGTTCTCACATAAAAGATAGTTACTAGACTGTAACACGAACTTAATGAACAAATTACAAGATCGTAGCAGACAAACATTCAACATTTCACCATGCACGGTGCAAATGTACTAAAAAGTCCTATACTTTCAGGTCAAATGTAACTTCAAGGTATCTGTTATAATCCAGTCCACGTGTAACATCAAATACTGCATAATTCAGTTCAGATGTAACAAAAATGTTTTCATGATTGAGTTCACATATAATACAAAAAATATAATTCTGTTCAGGTGGAACATAAAATGGTTTATAATTTGGTGTCGCATATACCATGAAAGGCATTATAAATCAGTCCTGCTGAAACACATTTCATAATTTGGTGATATATGAAAATGACAAGTTTCATTATTTGGTTCAGATAGTTCTTTTATTTCACGATTAAATTTTAAAGGTCAAAATGTGCTTAAGAACAAAGGTCAAACTTGCTGGATGAGGAAAAGTGGATACTGGTAGATGGAGAAAGGGATAGACATGAAAAAGGAGGGGTTTGCTGTGGAAAAGGAACAGTTATGGACAAGGACGAATATCTGTGGAGAAGCAGCAATTGTTGTGAAGAGGGGGTACTTGTGGAGAAGGTGAGACAGCTGTGGATATCAAGGAATAGTTGCAGAGGAGGAATAGTTCTAGAGAAGAAGGAATGGTAGTAAAGTAGGAATAGTTATGGACAAGGAGAAATGATTGAAGAGGAAATGGTTGAGGACAATGGTTAAGAACAGAGAAAAATGAATGTTACAACAACAACAAAAAAGAAAAACGTGTGGTTGTGAGCAAGCAGGGATGGTTGTGAAGTAAGAGGGATCGGGATAGCTTTTGTTGTGGACATGAAAGGATGATTGTGGACAAGGAAGGATAGCAGTAGATGATTGATGGATGTATACAACTATGTACAAAAACAAAAGTTGTCTTGCTGAACAAGACAGCTCTAAATTTATTGAAATAGAGAAACAAACTGGATTCAGTTAATGAGTCTCATGTCAGTACCTACCCAAGGGATGATGAAATGATGAGAGGAAAGGTTAAAGGGGGCAACAGAGAGCGGGGAAAGTATGGTCACTGCACAGTTGGCTGTGTGCTTTGTAAAGTTGCTGATTTATATGTTACCTTTTTTCACATTTAGCTTGAAGGAATCTGGCTTACATGCCAAAGCCTCTACCACTGAGGTTAGAAAGAGGGGGTTTGAAGGCACATCTGTCTTTTGATCTCATGAAACAACCTCAAATTGTTGTAAGAAGACCACTGCCTTACACGCAATGGCAGTAACAGCTGAAAAGAATACCAGCTGGGTTTGTTTGAAAGAGAACAGAATCGAAATTTTTAAGGCTTCAAACTCCCAGCTTAGAACAGGTGTCATAGCTATGTAGGTCAGAAATTCTTCTGAAGGCACTCTGGCCTCTGGCGACTGATCATCCAGGAGTTGCAGGTTTGAATCATGGCAGTATCAAAGGGGAAAAAAGGTAACAACAGAAGGCATCTGAGGGTCATGACCTGGATGCACCCCGGCCTCCTTTGAGTGTAAGACGTCAAAGGCTGAAGCACTTGTCTGAAGGGGGCTTCCTAAGAATTAAACAGACCGATTTCCTCTAGAGTTTCTTCCTACTGTCTAATCTCCTATGTCTTCTCAAAAACATTACAACAACATCATGCATTCCATCTCCCCAGCATCTGACCAGACCAAGGAATGCTCTGTACTACTTAATCATCACAGTCCACAAAGAGCTATCCATACATGTTTACACTGATCAGCCATCTTCTAAATATGGCTCAGCCTTGAAACTTATGCAGTCTTATTGATGTTTCATGCCTTTAAAAAAAAAGTTTGTAGGGGGGCTGTAGTACAGAATTTAGTGGGCCCATGGTTGAATGGTTAGAGTGTTTATCTGCGGAGTTGACAGATGTTACTGCGCACCACCCAAGGGGGTGGATTTTTTCTGCTTGAAAACCCTCTTTGTCCATCCAACAGTTAATGAGTACCTGATTCAGTTCATAGAAGGCTGAAGGCGGTAGAAGTAGAGGGTGGGCTTCGCTTTCCATCATGCCATGCCTTGGACATGGTAAACCTCTGACAAATAACTGCCTCTACAGCTAATAAGGACACGGTAAACCTCTGACAAATAACTGCCTCTACAGCTAATAGTCTATGGAACTCTTAACTTTTTTTTTCCCCCCTTTAACTTGGTACAGAGATTCGCAACTGCAAAAACAAGTTTCTTCAACCGTGAAAAAGATAAGTCAATCTCCTGACCTTGCCATTCAAGAAGGGTGAGGCATTTGCAGGACCTTCATCAAACCACTGGAAAACACATCACAATCCCACTGACCTCTGTGACCTGAGTGGGCTGAGTAATGGCCTCCTGGTAGGCGATCTGCAGGGTCCCAGGTCAGCGTCGATGCCGTACTCCTTCACAATGCGGGAGTGGATGATGTCCAGATGCAGCTCCCCCATCCCCGACAGCACCGTCTGTCCTGTGTCAGCGTTCACCTCCACCTGACAATTGCACAGGGTTTTTGTTTGTTTTTTTCACCTGTATTGTCTTGGGTGGTGATGTATTAGAAGTCGAGACCATGGGATAAGGGCTGAGGTGGGAGATTGTGGGTTAGGGGTGTCTAGGAATGGGGGTGGGAATGGGAAGTAGGGTTGAGGAAGTATAAATGCCACAAGAACATCAGGACCGATATTTTTCTCAGGCAGTGTGGTGGGTCTATCATCATTTAATTGTGAAAGACACTGAAGATACAGCACATCTATGCATGAACACAGAATAGTATGAGAGACATGAAAGACAAAAAAAAAGACCTGATGAAATTATATTCAACAAAATTATTTCCAGCTCTTAGCCTTAAGTTCTTTAGGAGTATTATTTCCCCATTCATGTTCTTGTAGTTGTCATTATTGCTGGTGTATTTGAACTGTGTGAGAATGTGCATGTGTATGTATGTGAATATTGTGTGTGTGTGTGTGTGTGAATGTGAGTGAGTGACTAACTGAGAAATTGATTGATTGTGTGTGTGTGTGTGTGTGTGTGTGTATGCGTGCATGCGTGTGTGTGTGTGTGTGTGTGTGTGTGTGTGTGTGTGTGTGTGTGTGTTCCTGCATATACCTATAAGATGAATGTGTCAGGGGTATCAGCACGACGTGTCAAACAGTGAAAGTTTCCCAGACAAATAACAAATCCTCCTTTTCCTCTCATCCTGCCTTTCCCCATTCCAGACTAACCTACACACCCACACCCCTCTCCCTCCAGCCCATCTCCAGGTATCCCACTGAGGAAAACCAAAAATCTGTGGACATTCTATGGGGATCTGAGAGCATGCCCACCCCCACCCCCCTCACCCTCCACTTCCGCAGGGGATATACTCACTGATCTTCTCTACACCTACACCCCCCATCCCCATAACTTCCCTGCTTCCTCCGTCGAAAAATGTTCAAACTTCCATTCAAAATGGTACAGCCTGGTGCAAATCTAAGCTCCAGGTGATGTTTCGTTTACTTTACAGTCCAGCTACAACAAGTACTACTTGTTCCTACATTTTTTCTCAGTCTCCCTTTCACTGTGTCTTGCCAGTGTGTGTTGTCTGAACATAACATTATTTTGCCTTTTGCCAAACAGACAAAATCACTGAAAATGGGGGCAGCCCATTCTTGCGAAGAAGTTCACACAAGAATTCATAAAGTCAGTCATCTGCAGGCATACTGAAAACACTTCCAGCACCATACAGATTCCACCAACTCTTCTTTTTTGGGGGGTGGGGTGGGGGTGGGGGGGTCTCCCGCACCCCACCCCTTTTGTTTTGTCATATTTCATTTTCACAATACTCTAAAATGTCCACATTCACTAAAAAGAAGGGACCCAGATCCCCTCTTCTCCTCACCCCTCCATCCCCCCCCCCCCCCCCCCCCCCCCCCCTCCGAATCCTTTCCCAGCAGTGCTGCCCACCTTTAGACTGGGGTCCTCTTTCAGCAGACACTGCAGCGATTCGTCCAGACCCTTCTGACTGGCCAGCGATGGCGGCTCTATGGAGCAGAAAAACACAGGCTCAGGAATGTTCAACCCTGCCAGGATGGGCAGCCCAGCCTCCGGCTCTTCCTCCTCTTCGTCTCTGTGCGTCTGTTGACCTTTTGACCCCTGGTCTCGTTGGTCCTTCTCCCAAGCCTTCAAGGCTCTCTTGGCAGTGGTCTGGCTGGTGGTCACCGTGTCACCGGTGTAGGTCTGTGTCAGGTGGACAATGAACGTAAATCCTTTCATTTTTCTTTTCTTTTCTTTGACTTCTTTTTTACACAATGATTTCTGGATAATAGTGGCAACCAGTGTAGTCTGTATGAAAGCAAGGGTACAGGTATCATACTTACATCTTTTTGAGTTTGCAAACCTCTTCAAGAGAGGGTGTACTTGTGTGCGAGAGTGGGAAAATAAAAAGAATTCTTATGAGCACACACACCACATATTTTTGTGGGAGACAGACTGACTCAGTACAAAAGCTCCAAGTTCAAGGTCAAATGTTGCGAGTTCAAATCCAAATCGGTGCCCAACAAAACAAGTCCTTCGTCCACTGCCGGTCTTCATATATAGTTATTCTAGTGGTGTCAGAGTTAGGCTGGACCCTTGCCCCACTCTCCTGGGATATTTTTCATCAACCATGTCACCTTTGGCTGGTGTGACATCAAACTTGAAGTAAATTCTAGCACACACACACACACACACACACACACACACACACACACACACACACACACACACACACACAGAGATTAAAAAGAAAACCACACACATGAATACACATACTCTCACAGACATATATTTCCATAACCTATGATGCCACAGCAATCAACTGATGTATGTTGTAAATCATGTTCATCATCCACACTTCGCCCATCCTGCAGACTCACCCGTTTGAGGCCTGCCACAGCCACAATATTGCCTGCCACGGCCATGGAAACATCGTGCAGCTCATCAGCATACACCTGTAAAATGCGACTAGTTTTCTCCGTGCTTTGACGATTGATATTGAACAGGGTTGCTCCGCTTTTCAGGGAACCAGAGTACATCCTCAAGAAGGTCAGAGGTCCTCTGTGAGGATTGTGGGACACTTTGAAGGCCAGAGCGCACATGTCAGTGCCATAATAGTCGGCAAAGCCATAAGAAATGTCTTTAGGACTCGGCAGGAAAGAAACGATTCCATCCAGCAGTGGCTGCACGCCTATATTCCTCAGGGAGCTTCCGCACAACACGGGAACCAGTTTTTGACCTAGCGTCACTCGTCTGACAGCAGACTCCAGATCTTTGACGGCAATGTCTTCTAAGCTCACTTCCCCTAACACCAGATCGGCGATGTGTTCGTCACAGTCTGCAAGCTGACCAATCAGAGTTGCTCTGGCGGACAGCGCCTGTTCGTACAGTTCTGACCCATCCGACAGAGTGAGAGGTTTGGTGGTGAAGGATTTCCCATCACGACTATGAGAAGAATCCCATGTCACGGTATTGAAATGAACGAGGTCGACGACACCGCTGAAATCTCTCTCCAGCCCTTGGGGGAGCTGCAGAAGCAAGGGGGAGACGTGAAGTTTGTCCTGCAGGGATTGTAGGCAGTGCTGCACACTGGCGCCTCTTTTGTCCATCTTGTTCAGGTAGACGATGCTGGGAACCTGATAGTTGGCGGCTTGTCGCCATACTGTCAGTGTCTGAGCTTCTACACCTAGTGAATGAACACAAAAACACATGATCACAACATGTTCACAATGAATAAATAAAACTTGTTCCTAACACGTGAATAAAACATGTTCCCAACACATGAATAAAACATGTTCATAACACTAGTCACCGACCGCCTTAATATTGCCATTACTAACAGTGCGTGCGTGCATGCGTGTGTGTGAGGCGCGGGTGTGCATGTGTGTGTGCATGCATGGTGCATGCGTGCATGCGTGCGTGTGTGTGTGTGTGTGTGTGTGTGTGCGTGCGTGCGTGCGTGCGTGCGTGCGTGCGTGCGTGCGTGCGTGCGTGCGTGCGTGCGTGCGTGCGTGCGTGCGTGTGTGTGTACACATGTGTGTGCATCATAGTACATTACCCGTTCCATTTCTTGTACTCATTTACATGCTCACAATTTTGTTGATTTAAAAACAAACAACAACAATAACAAAAACCCTACACTAATATTGATTGTATGGCAGCCACATTTCAACATGTGGCTGTGTCGCATGGTTGATGTTACCTGCTGATGCGTCCAAGACTGCTACAGCTCCGTCCAATACACGCAGTGCTCGTTCCACTTCAATGGTGAAATCCACATGTCCTGAAAATAATTTGAATTGAAATATTGAAGTGATCATAAACAAAATTGAAAAGAGCTTGGAAAGTGTAACCATTATTTCAGGAGTCATGGAAAATGGCAGCTCAAATACAGACAGTGAGGAGATGAGAGAGGGGAGAAAAAAGCTGCTCTTCTTAAAAAAAAAAAAAAAATTGGTATTATTTTCTTCCTCATAGTCTAAATCATACTCCAGAAGAAACATAAACCAGAACTGTGATTTTCATTTCCTTACATTGACAGAATCATTGGCTCATCTTTAAACCTTAAAAAGAAAACACCACAAATCAAATAATAAAATTCAGTTTTCATTTAGAGCACAAGCATTATGGTGGGCAGAAATTTATATGAATAATTCTCAGAACTTACCAGCTGTTACAATGAAGTCTACTCAGCAAGTCTACTCAATAACAAAAGTGTGATGATAAGAAATAGCTCAAAGAATGCTGGAAGATGGACATGATTACTGGAAAATTACAACATATTCTGCAATAAAACTCACACTCTACCACTTAACTTAAAATTGGGCAACTCAGAAAACACTGCTCTTTAAATTCTTTCTTTCTTCTCTTACTTATTTCTATTTTCTTATGCTACAAACATTTCAATTACTTGGTCCAGACAAACTTTTTATTTTCTATAAAAGTCTGAAATTCTGTAGTCACGATCACTGACATTACCCAGATATCTATATACTCTCGGCAGACTATGATTTACCAGGAGTGTCAATAAGGTTGACCTTGTGGCGATTCCAGTGGAATGTAATGGCTGCAGAGTTGATGGTGATGCCTCTGTCTCTCTCCTGTTCCATGTAATCCATCACCGTGTCACCACGGTCAACATTGCCTGCGACCACACATACTGGCTTTGTAGAATAGATCAAGGTGAAGGTTGCTTATTTTGCACGCTTTCCTAAACATCTTCCTTCTCCTTTTTTTTTTTCTAAATTAAGTTTCTTTTAATTTTTCTTTTTGTCTGTGTGTATGTTTGTGTGTGTGTGTGGTTTTTTTTTTCATTTGTAAATTGCATGTACCATAAGCTGATATGGTGCTTGACATTTCATTTTCTACCTTCTTCTTTCTGTCTTTCCCTCTCTTTTTTCCCCCAAGTGTTTCACATGTTTTTCTCAACTGCAATTTTCCTGTCAGGAAAATAAAACAGTGGGTTTACTGTAAAAAATAATGACCATTTGTTTGCTTAAATTGTGAAAATTAAGAGTTGGCCACACCCTGTTGTGTTTACTCTGTTTGAACTTTCATTCAAATTTATAACTGAGTCTTGGCAGATCTTTAAATGTATAACTTAACATCTGATCAACCTCCAGATGATGCTGTGATGTCATGGTTAGTGCCACTGGCTAGCAGGCTGGGAGGTCATGGGTTTGAATCCCTTCAGCACTATCATTTCTTTTCAAACATATTTATTCAAATTACATGACATAAAGTTCAGTCTTATAATTCTTTTTTTTGTATTTCAGGGATTTTTCATCCCCAGCTCCCAGCCAGACTTAAGTATGCTGATGGTATGAGGTCAAATGGGAAAACCAGAACCACACAGTTGACATTTCTCTACTTAATGGATGTATCCCCGAGAATGTTGCTAAAATTTTGTGACTGGTGTCTGTGCTAAAATATCGTGACTGATGCTGGTACATTCTATTTAAGGAAGAACAGAGTATAGCCTTGTCATGTCATCTCAGCCCAGAATGACACTAGACAGCATCATCATAAAAAGACATCTCAATGATGATAGTAGTTTCAATTTCCTTTCCACATCCACAGCCATGGGTCAATGGTGAGTTTACAAAGAAGTGGGCACCAACAAGTTCATTGGGACTGTTGTTGGTTGAATACATGGCGGAGACCTCCAACTGGAGAAGTTCACTTGGCATTAACTCTGTGAAATGCTTTGTAACTGAGTAATTACTGTCATCAGTAAAGGGCTTTGTAATTAGTGTCCTTTTCATATTGGGGTAGAGGTGAGGGGGGAAAAAATAAAAATATCTCAACTTCTAGGCATGTTGACAAAATATGAAAATGACTCATTTGTATGGCATTCTAAACCTGAAAACAGTACAATGTTTCATAAACACTCGAGTTTGGGTTCGCTCAGACTGGCGTGATACAGTCTTGGAATCGAATCACAGATCTGATAGATGATGGCGGGTTTATAATGTCAAAAAGACAAATGAGAATGAGGCACTTGCAGACTAAGGACACTCATGGCTACTGGCTTTAAGCAGTCATCTGACCCTCATAAGAGAAGTCTGCAGCAGAACAGGGTTATCACTGTGCATATGATTTGCTTCATTTACATTTTAACCATGTATCCAAGAAGCACAATTTTGCCTTTTGTTCAAACATTCTATGTTCATCTTGCCTTGTATGGGGTGTACTGCATGCAGGGCTATCTGCGTTTGGCTGTATCAAGAAATGAACAGCATCTCTTTCGATTTTATATTTAGTGGGAAAACCCTATAAACAATTTTGCACTTTTGCAGGCTGGTGCAGCAAACTTTGTTCTGTTATGGTAAAGTGCACTGAAGAAGTTTAAAGGGTCTACGAAAATGACTGCTGTTTTACAATTCTTAAAAGGCAGACTGTTGCCTAAACTCACTAAAAACATATTTTCAGAGTTTGCTTGTTTGTTGTCTCTTAACAGATGTTATAATACACATGATGCACATCAATGGCAATGCTGAGATATGGGGACACCAAGAAGAGTAATGTAAAAATACACTTGAATGAAAAAAAAAATCAACACTTTTGAATAAAATTTTATCTTCTTTCATTTGACTGACGTGATTGGTAATTTTAAGCATATGGGTTGATTTGCGATCATTTCTAAAGCATATTTTTGTCGTCTGGTATACTCTTAAGAAACTTTTATTTGTCTACACCCCCACCCTCCATTCCCAATGTGTGCGCGTGCACGCGTGTGTGTTTTTGAGTTTTTTTTGTGTTGTTTTGTGTGTGTGTGTGTGTCCCCTTCATTTAACGTCTATCCATTATTCGTGATATATTAGACCAAACAAACAAAAAAAAAGTGAATGTGTAGGGGGGTAATTGCGGGCGTGCACATAATGTGCGTATGTGTATATGTATGGGTGTGCGTGCACGTGAATGTGTGTGTGTGTGTGTGTGTGTGTGTGTAAGTGCTGTGTGTGTGTGTGTGTGTGTGTGTGTGTGTGTGTGTGTGTGTGTGTGTGTGTGTGTGTGTGCAAGTGTGTGTAGTATGTGTGTGTGTGTGTGTGTGTGTGTGTGTGTGTGTGTATGTGTGCCTGTGTGTGTGAGTGAGAGAGTTGTGGATGTGTAAGTGTGTGAATATCTTTACATAAGTCATAAGTGAAGATTAACATGAAACAAAATACTTATAACCAACAACTAACTAATCAATTAAAGTCAAAACGGATGACAGTATTACAGAAAAAAATATATAAACAAACAAAAAACTTTGCTTTCCCCCCCTGCCCCCCCCCCCCCCCCCCCCCAATTTTATCCACCCCACCCCCCCTTCCTTTCTTATCCCCCGCAAATAGAGTTTATAAAAAATATTATAAGTATTTTCCAACAGGGGTGCGTTCTAAGTGTACAAAGAATTTGTACGTTAAAGCTGGTGACTCAAAAATGGCCTGCACAGTATTTTGCTTCAATACTGGAATGATTTTTTTCATATCATTGCATGAAACAATATGAACCGGAGTAATTTTGTTTCCACATATATATGCAAACTATGTTTTTTTACATATTTTGTTTTAAATGCATTAAGTTTCCACCTGTGCATTAATGAGAGTAATTTTCTATTAAGATTAAAATGCTCTTTGATTCTTTAAATACCAAACTGTTCTTTGTAGACGTGATCTACCATACTATATTTGAACGCTTTCCAGATATGCGACTTAACTAAGTTACACTGTTCATGTACTGATAAGGGGAAATCAAACAATTCTGAATCAAAACTATTTTTGGCTCCACGTTTAGCTGCCCTGTCTACTTTTTCATTATAATGAAAAGAACAATGTGAAGGAATCCAACAAAAAGCCACATGGGTTCCTCTGTGTGTGTGTGTGTGTGTGTGTGTGTGTGTGTGTGTGTGTGTGTGTGTGTTTGTGTGTGTGTGAGTGAGTGAGTGAGTTAGGGAGCTGTGGACTGAGGTCTATCCCTTGAGGAAAAGGCCGTCGACAGAAATGTAAACGAAGTTTGCACGCCTTTGCATCTGTGTGTGTGTATGTATGTGCGTGTGTGTGTGTGTGTGTGTGTGTGTGTGTGTGTGTGTGTGTGTGTGTGTGTGAGCGCGCCCGCGTGCGTGTGTAACTTGCGTGTGACAGTGGTTGAGTATGAACATGAACGCTAAAAAAGGGTAGCAAAATGGATTCTGAATGTCTGCAGTACCTAGACGCCTTGAAAATCCTGAATAATACAGCATCCGTTCAGACGTCGTTGTTTTTCCGGCATCAATGTGAGCGATGATGCCGATGTTTCGGATTGCTTTCATGTCTTCGTGCTCCGGCGACATAAAAGTTGAAAGTGGCCGACATGCAGGATCAGACGATCGAGAGCCCTCTCTCCATGCCATGTTGAAAATGACCCGATCAGAGTGGCGTGTACGCATACTGACCCACGTATGCCAACCACTCTGCCGAGCAATACACTTACAAAACATAGCGATTATGAATCGGCGTTGTTCCTCCTTTCCAAAGAGAAAGTTTACAATAAGGAGGCTGCCATGTTTGACCTTGAAAACAGGAAGTTCACACTGCTTTCAAGGGTTTTAACTCCCAAAAACAAATTCACAAAGCGAGCTGGCAGGTAATCCCTCTCTTCAGCTGACTTGTTTTCTTCTCTTGCTCCCCACATCACCTACCACCCCCTTGTCCTCCTCCCCACACACACCACTCACACTCCCTCCCATCCAACACCCACCCTATCCCTAAAATAATCGTGCGGGGCTGTGTACATTGAGCAAGTAAACTGCCAGGATAGACGAAAATGGTCCGACATCTATCTACCTATATATCTCTCTCTATATCTATCTATCTGTCTCTCTATCTATACTTATTCTTTTGCCTACTCTGTCCCTGCTTCTGTTTTCTTCTGTCTCCACTTTCATCACGTGAGCGCGCGCGCGCTTGTGCGTGTGTGTATGTCTGTGTGTTGTCAATCGGTTCCCATTTATAAGTGTGTGTGTGTGTGTGCGCGCAAAGATTGTAAAGATGTTTTTGTATATGAGTGCAAGGTAACCTACCCACCCACCTCCACCTCATGCTCCCCCTCTCCACTGTGGAAAGACGTTAAATTGAAGACAACAACAACAGCAACAACAACAACAACACACACACACACACACACACACACACACACACACACACATATATATATATATATCTGTGTGTGTGTGTGTGCGCTCGCGCGCGCGCGTGATATGTAACTATTATCATGATTGAGTAGCAGCTTATCAATGTTGAGTTGAACTTAGTAAGCAGTAACTTGTCCATGGGGCTCAGCCGAGCACGTGAAAGATGCGGAATGTGAAAAGTCGGGGTTACACGTTGTTCACGTGCGATACTCATTGATGAACAGGTAGAATGGGAACTAGAAGTGTAAAATATACTGACGAAAGGACACGCCCTGACCAGCAGTTCCCAAACCATGATGCTCATCGCCTTATACACTCCAAGCGCTCAGGTTTTTACGACTGAACGCGAAACAGTGTTTTTCTTTTAAAAAAAAAAATAAATAAATAAAAAAAAGAAGAAGAAGAAGAAGAAAAGTAGGCCTAAACATTCTTTGGCAAATGTATAAGCTGATAGGAATGGAGCAGTAGACATCACTCTGGCTGTAATCCAGCTGGTCGCCATGTAGAGACGTGAGAGGCCATCGCCTGTCCTCGGTCACTAAAACACGATCGGCTCTCCGTCTGTCACCGTTTCAGTCTGTCTGTCTGTCTCTGTCTCTCTCTCCTGTTGTAGTATTAGTATATCATAACTGCTAACATGCAACTGAATTTACCTGGATCGCCACGGTATCCTCCGACTCCTCCCGCTCGATAGTAACCCGGCCAACTCCCCCATATACGAGAATCATGTACTCACTGCACTCAGTACTCACTGTACTTGTCACTGCTCGATTCTCCGCCCTCTCGACAGTCCGCCTACTCTAACCTTCCGCCCACGAAGGATAAAAAGCTCTTGTTTTAGAGGAGGAGATACGGAAAGAGTCCCGCTCTTATCTGACTCGCTCAAGGAATATAGCTGTTAATATAAAACAATTCAATTTTTAACTCTTCTCTCTCACAAGACATTTTTTTTCAAACATGAGAGATATAACTACTAAATAGAAAATGTACCCTCCCTCCCCTCGTTTTCCCCTGACACCTACTCCGCCTGCAGTCCCTTGATAGCAAGGTGAGAGTAAGGAGAGATAAGGGTGGGGCGTGCGGGGACTGAGCAGGAAAGAGGAATAAGTGAAGGAACGAAAGTAAAACGTGTGAACCACGGTCAAAACGGTATGCACAGGCACACGCACGCGCACAGGCACACGCACGCACACAGGCGCGCGCGCACACGCACACACACACACACACGCACACACACACACCGCGCGCGCGCGCGCACACACACACACACACACACACACACACACACACACACACACACACACACACACACACACGCTTTCCCCTACCCAGCACCACAAGCATTCAAAGCTTACACGTAGACGGGCCCTGACTCTGAACTAACTGTGATGGTGACATCCTGCTCGTTGTCGAGGAGGCTCACTGTGATCATGCAGTCCAGTCGTCATTTAGGTGGATGGTCCAACAACGGAGAACAGGAACGAGCATTGGCACAGACATGGATATCATAACAGCTGTAAAATGAGCCCGTGGCTTCCCCCATCGCTCTAGTTGTCGCCGCCCATTTAAGGTGAGAGGACCTAATTTGAAAACGAGTTGTTAGTGAGTCCGTGAAACAACAGGGAAAAGCAAATTGCAAGACAAAACACGACGCGTCTTGACATCTTTGGACTTCTTCAGGCACTATCTTGCAAGATGCAAATTACGAGACAAAACACGACGCGTTTCGACCTGTTAAGTCTTCTTCGGGCAATATCTTGCAAGATGCAAATTACAAGAGAAAACGTGACGCGTTTTGGCCCGTTAGGTTTTCATCAGGCAAGACCGTGCAAGATGATGCAAGATCTTTGTCTGAAGAAGACCCAAGAGGTCGAAACGCGTCGTGTTTTCTCTTGTATTTTGTCCCTGTTGTTTGGCGGACTCATATAACAATTCTTCTTCAAAACTTGTTTCAGTTTCCGCCTGCACTCACCTCACTTTGAAACTGAAAAGGACCTGGTTTTGCTCAACCAAGGTGAGAGAGACCACAGTTGTTGTTGTTGTTGTTGTTGTTGTTGTTGTTGTTGTTGTTGTTGTTGTTGTTGTTGTCGTTGTTGGTGGTGGTGGTGGTGTGTGTGTGTGTGTGTGTGTGTGTGTGTGTGTGTGTGTGTGTGTGTGTGTGTGTGTGTTTCCCGGCAGGGGCAAGGCTTGGTACTGGTGGGAGTCGCCTGTAACATTTGCCAGGTTGTTCCAGAGGTGGTGCTGATAGCTGTCCTTTCACCGCTGCATGCAGAGCGGAAAGGAAAGGGTATCCACATCCCGAGGTGTTACGTCGACGTCCCTGGCACAACACTGAATCGCTTGGTGTTGTCTCTGGGGCCTTTTCTTTCCCTGGCACAACACTGAATCGCTTGGTGTTGTCTCTGAGGCCTTTCTTTCCCTGGTACAACTTTGATTCGTTTTGGTGTTGTCTCTGAGGCCTTTTCTTTCCCTGGTACAACTTTGATTCGTTTGGTGTTGTCTCTGAGGCCTTTTCTTTCCCTGGTACAACTTTGATTCGTTTGGTGTTGTCTCTGAGCCTTTTCTTTCCCTGGTACAACTTTGATTCGTTTTGGTGTTGTCTCTGATGCCTTTTCTTTCCCTGGTACAACTTTGATTCGTTTTGGTGTTTCTCTAATGTCTTTTCTTTCCCTGGTACAACTTTGATTCGTTTTGGTGTTGTCTCTGAGGCCTTTTCTTTCCCTGGTACAGCATTGATTCGGTTTGGTGTTGTCTCTGAGGCCTTTTCTTTCCCTGGTACAACTTTGATTCGTTTTGGTGTTGCCTCTGATGCCTTTTCTTCCCCTGGTACAACATTGATTCAGGTTGGTGTTGCCTCTGATGCCTTTTCTTTCCCTGGTACAACATTGATTCGGTTGTTGTTGCCTTTTAATGACAGTACCACATGACTCGGTTTGGTGTTGTCTCTGATGCCTGTCTTTTCCCGGTACAAAACTGATTCGGTCTGGTGTTGCCTCTGATACCTGTCTTGGCTCATGGAAATAGGCTGCTACGTTCATGCCTACCGTGAGGTACCAGGCTGATGGCAACAGACATGCATATGGTACCAACAGCAAGGGTAGCACCGTAGTTTTAACTAAGGAGATGCGATCCGCTTCTCGTGGTGGCTTGAATTGAAATCTGCTGTATAACGTGTTCAAACGTTTAGGATTAGGAAGCAGATTGCACGTGAAATTGTGTTGCCGGAGTGGTAAATGTCTCATGAGTTGTGCTCAGGTGAGGAGAATCAACTGACACATCTAAGCACATATTGTCCTCAGGCGTATGAGCGCTCGCGCGCGCGCGCGTGTATGTATGTGCGCGCGCGCGTGTGTGTATGTGTGTGTGTGCGTGCGTGCGTGTGTGTGTGTGTGTGTGTGTGTGTGTGTGTGTGTGTGTGTGTGTGTGTGCGTGCGTGCGTGCGTGCGTGCGTGCGTGCGCGAGCGTGTGTGTGTGTGTGTGTGTGTTTTCTCACCCGAATACGTACTCATACACACACACACATGTGCGCTCACTAGTGTGAGCGCGTGCCAGAGTGTCAACGCACACATACTAAGTTCCTGCTATTCACACACTTACATACCTGACAAGAAACAGAGACTCTGGGACTCTGGCACTGAACATGATAGTTTATTGCTTCACAGGTTGATAGCACCAGAATATCATAGAGCGACACAAAATAAGTAACCTATTATATAGCGATGGTCAGAATTACCAGTAATGATCTCTGTCTATCTGTCTGACTCTCTCTGAACGTAATACTTCATTACTTCACAAGTTAATAGTATCAAAACAACACGGAGCAACACAAAAAGTAATCTACAGTATAGACAAGGCCAGAATGGTAACCAGTGATAATCTCTTTCTGTCTG
>CM031598.1:85839525-85853397 GCA_018398815.1 Conus ventricosus
GGGGATTTTTTTAAACAAAGGAAGATCTACATTTCAGAGTTTGGTAAAAAAAAAAAAAAAAATTTAGGATGTGCTGATATGTTTTTGTGGATATTGTAGGGTTGCACACACAATGCAGAAAGCGGCGGTGGTTATTTATCGAATGGGGCTGACATGTACAATTAACAAAAGGGCAAAGATGTCCTCTTTGTCTCATGCGCGTCATGTAACACAACGCAGACTCACTATTTACTCAGAAACACCGACAGTATGAAAGCATCCTTTTGCCCCCCCCCCCCCCCCCCCACCCCCTCTCCCTGTTCCCTTTGTCACCTCCCTCCCCTTACATATCAACGTGTCTATCACTTATGCATTTTTAACAGACCGCTTTTCCATATTAGATATCACCGTTTTTTGGGCATGCGCAAAGCTTTTTTTTATCACCTTCTGTATGTAATTACATTGAATCAACATATTTTAAAGGATTTATCATCTTCTATATTAGGTCTTCAAACCATGTCACCTCACAAATTTTTGTTCTTGAATGCGTATTACTTGTCATCTTTCACATTATTTTTTCATATCATTTGACATGTCACTTTCTCTAAACATATGGGTTTACTAATAATAACCATTGTCTATATATATATAATAAAATAATATATATAATATAATATTTTATAATTTATAATTATATATATGGTGTGTGTGTGTGTGTGTGTGTGTGTGGTTTGTTTTGGGGTGTGGTGTGGTGTGGTGTGTGTGTGTGTGTGTGTTTATTATTATTATTATTATATTGGGTATTTATATAGCGCCTATCCTCGGTCACAGACCAAGTTTCTGAGCGCTTTACAATAACCACACTATCTCTCCACTCAAGGGGCCCTGCCTACCCAGGTAGAGGCCGCCGAAGAGCATCTACTGGCGCTCATTCAGTCTTTTTCCCGTCCCATTAAAATATCAGTCACTCATTTCATTTATCTCATTTATTCCTCCAGTTTCTCACATAGGATGCATGCGATTTTTTTATACATGTCCTCCATCTCCCCCGGGCACATGATGGCACACGATAACATAAGTGACAATTTTTATGGCTTGTAAGAAACACCAGGCGGCTATCTTCAATCTACACAATTTTGCCAGGGCAGCGGGGAACCCCCCTGCTCTTTTCGATTTTCAACTGCCGTGGTTCTTTAACGTGTGCAGGGGCCAGGAAGGCACACGGGTCAGACTCGCTTATAGTCCCCATCCGATGGACTGTGTGTGTGTGTGTGTGTGTGTGGTGTGGTGTGTGTGTGTACACACACATGTGTATATGTGTGGAAGGAAAGCATTACCCATGGACAAAAGAAGCGCTACCAAGACACACTGAAGGCCCACTGAAGTGCCTACATCCCCTCTGCCTCCTGGGAAGAACCTGCGCAAGATTGCTCAACTGGTGCACCATGATCAATCCGGAGTAGATACCTTACAGTAGAAACTTAACACTAGACACCTTGCAATAGGTACACACACACACACACACACACCACGCACGCACGAAACGCACGCACGCACGCACGCACGCACGCACACACACACACCACACACACACACACATGTACCCTCAAACTCTCCCTCTGTCGTCTTTCTCCCGTGCACGTGTTTAGTTTTCCCCGCGTCTGCATGTGCTCTACCTGCTGTGACTTTCTGTCCCTGACACGCTCGATCATCATAAATGCTTTTTTTTCTAACACAACACACACGCTCGCGCGCTCACGCGGGCGCTAAATGCAAGCAAGCACGCACGCACACACGCACGCACGCACATGCATACACACACAACAAACATACATACATACAAAACATAAGTACGTACGTACTTTACGTACGTACTACGTACTACGTACCTACGTAACGTACATGCATGCATGCATGCATGCATACATACATACATACATACATACATATGCATGCAGGGGAGAGAAACACAACTAGGAATAAGGTGGATTGGGGTGGGGATGGGATAATTGGGGGGGAATGAGACAGTGTCACACTGTCACTTTTGCATACCCCATTCATGACAGCATTACTCCATACCACCGCAATCTCCCCAAATTTCAACCAAAAGCGCACTAACCGAATGTTTTTTTCTCTCCCCCTCTCCTTCGGGAAAACACTTTACTAAATCACATCAAACACGTTATAAAAAAATTTTATACATGAAGCTCTTTTTCCCACTGAGAGGCAAACTAACCCACTCAAGACTTCATAAAGTCAGGGCCCTTTCACACAACATTGGCCCCCGACTTCAGACCAGGAAAATAAATGATTCTCTCACTCCTTGATGCTATGCCTGCATCCGCATTAACGTCTCTCGCCTCATCCTTTCAGGATTCCCTGTCTCTCTCAGACTCATCTCGCCCCCTCGATTTCCCCCGTCTGGAGTTATGACTTCCGATTCCTTTCCCTCGACTCTTCTGGTCCTGGAGAGATGAGTTCCAACTCCTCCCCTCGTCTCCTCCTGTCCCTGGAGAATGACGATCCCGACTCCTCTCCCTGGAGTCCTTAATTCCTGGGGCTGCCTACCGGTGTGTTCCTCACACCATGGCCATCTTCACCACCTCAGGGGGTGAAAGGTGAAGGGGTAAAGGGGCGAAAGGTAAAAGGGTGAAGGGCTAAAAACACAAATAAGGTTCGTGTAAGTAACCTTTTTAAATTCAACATATGAATTCTTTCTTTCTCTTTTCCTTAAGTTTTCCCCTGTAGCTTTCCCCAACTATCTATCGCTCACCTGGTAATGACTGGTCAGCAACGAGGACCAACGTCCTGACAGGTTCGAGTCTCAGGCCCAAATCTGCTGGGTAAAACTAATTCTTTTTTCCCCTCCTCCTAGTGAGTGCATACTCAGTGTTCAAAACACATGACCAGCCCCTTACCACCCTTGTTAAACTATCACTCAGTGGCCCACTTTCACCCAATGACCACTTTTGTTTTTTGAATGAGTCATACTCAAAATTATTTTGGGGACGCCCGCTACACTAGTCAAGCCACATGAATATTCTTCCTTTAGTTGTGGCACGGGAAATGTTTCATATCACTAACTACATGCGATGGAGCGTCACATGCCTTGATGTGGGGCTACGTCACATGACACCCCCATCCTGGATGAAAAAATTTTCTCCAGAAAATTTTTTAAAAGATATACAACTTCACTTAAACACATCTTCAGCCATGAATCTCAAATGTGGTAACCATCACACATGATTCACCAAATTAATAATCAACGTATAGAATCAATCATCATGATCCACCATAAATAGCATATTTCAAACTTTCAGTTTTTTTTAAAAAAAAAGTCATAATTGATCACCATACTTTCACAAAATACATTTCACAATTACATGGATAAAACAATTAGGGATATTAACAATTCAAAGTACAAATTGTGTTCATACATAAGATGTGAAGCACAATTTTCCCTTGATCTTTGTCTCACATCCTGTGTTTCAAAACCCTCATGAAAATGAGAATATTCCAAGTGTAAATGTTTCTCAATAGACATGTAAACAAAATAAACATAGTTGAAACAGTTTTTTCCCACATGTAATGTTATAGTCCATTGAAAAGTCACATGCTTTCCATTGCTGACAGTGACAAATGAAAACAATTGGTTTGTCTCATTGCACAATCAAAACATTTTGTATATACCTTTCTAACGAGTTATTTGCTCATCACACATATATATATATTCATCTTCACAAGAAAGTTAGACAAAATAGTACATGATGATTTTTCATTGTTTACGAAAGAATAAAGCAAAGAATAGATATGTAATACATCAACATCAAGTAGTTTTTTGCTTGTAAAACATATAGTCACTTCAACAAGAAAATTTAGCATAATACCACTTGATTTAAATCGTCAGTAGCATACAATGCACTGTCAATGTGATCACACCGTAATCATTAAAAAAGACAAAACGGGAAAGTCTTTCCCTTGAAGACAGTTACATTTGTCCATGAATTTTCATACACGTGACAATAAATCTGCCATGACATTTTGTGTTCCAGGCACTGGTTCAACAGTAAACTGGAATTCCTGCATGCCAAAGACCATCGTAATAACCTGCTGTTCTTAGTCTTTGACGATTTCAAGAACGTCATTGGCCTATGGTCAGTCTGTAACTGAAACTTTCTCCAGTCAAGAACCTGGCGAACTTCTCAATCCCCATACAATAGCCAAGCACTCTCTCTCAATAGTGGAGTATTTCTCCTGGTCTTGAGAACTTCTTACTGGCGTATATGCACTGGATGTAACAAAGCA
Organism: Conus ventricosus; assembly: GCA_018398815.1. Taxonomy (NCBI): domain Eukaryota; kingdom Metazoa; phylum Mollusca; class Gastropoda; order Neogastropoda; family Conidae; genus Conus; species Conus ventricosus. The sequence goes on from CM031598.1 coordinate 85,843,810, forward strand.
CTTTTTTTCCTGCAACAGTACCGCTCCCATTCCTTTAAACTGGCATCAGTTCTTAAAATAAAGTCTTCTGATAGGGAGGTAACAATAGAACGGGAAATGAGTTGAGGGTGTTCTGAACACACTCCAAAGCCTTCTGGCACTCATCAGACCACAATACTTTTGTTTCTTCGTCCCTTCGTCAGTTCAGTCAAAGGGCCGTCAGGGACGCAAAGTGGGGTACATATCGCTATAGTAAGACAACAATCCGATAGTGACCTGATCTGTTTCTTTGTAGGGGGTTTGGAAAGGATAAAATCTTTCCACTTTCTTTCCCTCTGGCATCTTTTTTTCCCACGAAATAGTGTGACCCAAAAACTCGAGAGTTTAAAAAACCGGCACGAATTTTGATGGTCTTGCAGTCAACCCAAACTTCTGAGTCCGGAAAAAAACAGCTCGTAAGTTAGAAAGGAGGTCACTCCATGACTTTGCAGCCAACAAAATGTCATCAAAAAAACTGACTGCCCCAAAATTCATGGAGTTCAGGGCTCGCCATCATTCGGCAAAAGGAAGCTGGGGCATTTTGCAAACCAAATGGCATTTTCGTCCAGGGAAAAGCCCAAAAGGTGTTTGAAACGCTGTCTTTTCCTTGTCAGTTTCAGCCTTTGGAATCTGCCAGTACCCTTTAGTTAAGTCTACTTTCACAAAATAATTTCCTTCTGAGAGCTGACACAGAAGTTTTTCAATGTCTGGATAGGCTCGGCATCGAACCCAGTGATCTTTTTTTACTTTTCTGTAATCGATGCGAAACGCACCGACCATCAGTTTGTCCCCAATACAACTGGTGAGCTGTACGGAGATTAGAAGGTTCTATCCCCTTAAATCCAGCATTACATTGAATTCTCTCCCCACCACCCTTTTTTGAAAATGGGAGGGGTATGGTCTGGTTCGCACTGGTATTTCAGAAGTTAACTGAATACTATGGGGGTTCAATACCAGTTACTGTACCTGGGTATCCGTCAACACATCCTGAAAGTCTTTCAAAATGTCTTTGAGCTGTTCTGTTTGACTTGTAGACAAATCATTCGACAGAACCACATCCTCATAGGTTTTCCCACCTTTTGATAGACAGAATAGGAAGGGGTACAACATCATCGGGCACTGGTAGATGTTAAACACTCCTACATTTGCTTTTTTCATAACCTTTGATCTGTCCCTGTACGTTACTTTGGGGTACAAATTCATCACTGATAATGTCTGTCATGTTGACATCATTTCTGACATAGGACATATCCACTCACTGACTGGTTGAGGCAACATTTGTACGTTCAACATACTTCTTCAACATGTTCACATGAAATACCTTCTCAGTGTTTGCCATTTTTGATCTTATAATTTACTGCAGAAAGTTTTTCGACCACCTGAAAAGGACCCTTCCACATAACACGAAGCTTGTTATGTTCATCGTAAGTAGACAAGACTTTATCCCCTACCCTGAAGGAACGTGCCTTTGTTTTTCTGTCTGCAAAGACCTTGTGCACACTGTTTTTCTATCAGCTGACTGTTGAGCCAAGCTCCAAGCACCTTCAAACGATTATGCAGTTCATAAACGTATTTGGTAACAGTTTACTGTCGGGGAGTCCTCTTTTTCGTCCATTTGTCACAATAGATCCAAAGTCCCCTTGGTGAGTGTCCGAAAAGAAGCTCAAATGGTGAGAATCCCAGCGTTTCGTTCGGGATTTCCCTGTATGCAAAAAGCAAAGCCGGTATGAAACGAAACCCATTCCTGGGGTTCTTTCCTTGCAACCTTTCTCAACATGGACTTCAACGTTCCATTGAAACGTTCAACCATGCCCTTCGATTGGGGATGATATGGTGTGGTTGAAATGGAAGAGATTGACAACAGTCTGTAATTCTCTCATGAGATCAGAAATGAATTGCGTTCCACAATCCGAGAGAATTTCGTCTGGAGACCCACTCTGGAAAAAATTGTAATAAGGCTTCAGCGACAGATACGTATCAATTTTCTTCAGTGGAATCGCTTCTGGATACCTTGTCGCTGTATCCACCAAGTCAAGATATAGCGATATCCCGAGAAGACAGTGGTAAAGGTCCAACAAGATCAATAGCTACCCTTCCCAAATGGAACGAAATGAAGGCATTTTGTGCAAAGGTGCACATGGGACCGACCTTTCTGGATGTCTTTTGGCAGATGTCCACATTGACGGGAGTATTTCCTGTACTTCTTTTTGACACCTGCCAATAAAAAGAATCAAGAACTCTCTTCGATGTTTTTTTAATCCCACAGTGACCCCGCGAACAATGCATCATGAGCCGTGTGCAGCACTGTCTCTCTAAGTGGGCTTGGGGGGGGGGCGACAACTTGTTTGTTTTCCTGTCCAGGTACACACCTTAGAGAATGTCAGATTCCAGTATGTACTTGGTTTGTCCGTTAGTTTGTCCGTTACAGTCTGTTTAGCACAGCAAGTACCGTCGTCACGTCTCCCTCTTTTTCCTGCATTTCTTTTAGATCACTGGGTAATCTGGAGTTCATTTCCCGTTTTGAGACTTTTAGCGGCTTTGTAGCCTTTCCTGCTCTACGATGTCTGATCTGGTACTCACAAAACAAGGAACAAACGATCCTCCAGCACCACCATGTACTGTAGCGACACCTGGCAAATTGCCAAGATCAAGTCGCAGACTGGGTTATCAATGACACAGGGGGTAAGAAATCCGGAGTAGTACGGTTGTCGACTGAAATTTTCGCCAGCGGAAACGTTTCCCAAACTTGCCTCCAAACGACCTACACTTTGGCAGTGTGAGATACTGGGCTTGAAGCACGAAAGATTTCCCCTACACCAGCAGTGGTGCACCCAGTGTCCCCGCAAAACCGAAGCCTGCAATCCATTGATGGCTCCGTTTTCTAACACCCGTCCATCAACAGATTGATCTGGTGCCAAAACAAACCTTCTTTACAATCATGGAACTAATGCGGGGTTTTGAATCATTTGGTTTGAAAGGGCAATTTTCCTCAAATGAACTTGCCATCACAAAAGAAACATCGCATTATCTGATCGGCAGCTGACTGATTTTGTGAACTTTTGTTTTCGGCCACGAACTGGTCCAAAGGGCCCACGTGGTGGTCGTTGTCCACGACCTCGGAACGTTTGCTGAGAAGTAACGGGTCTTTCCGGCGGCGAGTACTGGTACTGACGAAAGTCACTCGAACCACGGGAAAAATCCCTGTCCCCTTCCTAGGATAGGTATATCCTTGAGGACTCAAAAATGACCCACATTTCCTTTCCTGTAACTTCCTGTCCGATGGGGTAGTACATGACGCATGAGACTCAAAGATGGAAAATTCTCCTTTCCTAGCCACGCCCTAAACTGGGTAGCGATACAATACTGTCGCCATCTGACACCATTCCTCCACGTTTTCAAATTGCCTTTCTTTAAGGAAAGTGGGGCCAGATCTTTGCTCACGCTCTGGAAAAGTTGTTCTCTAAGAAGGAGATCTCGCAGTGACTGAAAAGTTTTGTTCGTTTAAAATAAATCGATCCATCGATCCAAACAATGACTCATACGGATCAGAAACACGGAAACGATTCTCGTTTTTCCCGGGCGCACAGAACGGAAACGTTCGTGGAAAACGATCAGCAGAACATTGAAATTCTTGAGGAGTTCTTCTTTCAACTGGGTCCCAAGTTAAATTTTGTTTCGCTGCAAGTGAGTGGTACAGTGTCAAAGCGCTACCCTTAAACAACGACGCAATATACAATGGTCCACTTTTCCTTTGGCCAACCACAAACGTTGCGTGACTTTCAATCGAAAAAGAAAACTATCTATGTCATCCGTTTTTTCCTCAAAAGGTGGCAACTTTGGAATAAAGCCGCTTTTGGTTGAGGCATGGCTGCGGAAAAACCCACTGGTGGAACTGGTGGAGGGTTTTTTGATGCCTGTATTTTTTAATTTCAGCATCAGTCCTATTCAACGCCTCAACTTAAATTGACGTTCTTCAGCTTCAGCTTCCCTCTGTAATCTTTTTTCTTCACTTCAGATTCCCCCTGTAATCTCCTTTCTTCACTTTCTAGTTTCCTTTGATTTCTTCTCTTTCTAGTTTCCTTCTTCACTTTCTAGTTTTCCCTTTTATTTCTTCTCTTTCTCTTAGCCTGTCTGCCCTATCTATGCATTGTTGAACATAGTTAGTAAGTTTTTCTCCATCAAAAACCCCAAACGTTCCGCTTGTTTAACATATTTATCAAATCATCCATAATGAATCGTCAGATATAAACACCCAAACAATCTCAAAGTATGAATAAAAATAAGGCGATATATGATAATGTTATGTTTCACAAAACCGTAATTATAGTATATACAAATACAGAATTCAATTTCCGGTGAAAAAAGAAAACCGCTTACTAAAAGGGGAGATATGAAATCCAAGGAATGTAAAATTTTTCCCAAAAAAAAAATTTTCAACTGTTATCAATTTGGAATTTACAAAACAAAATGAAGTTTAATGCAAAACTATTTCCCTAAGAAAAAAGAAATAAACACAATAAAGTTTCTGAAAATAAATTCTTTATAAAGTTTTAGTTCTTAAAAATTCTTGTTGTCAGTCTTTATTTCTTACTTAATTTCAAATGAATTTACAAAACAAATTACCGCCTTATACAAAAAATGAATATAAATTTACAAAACAAATGGAATCACAAACAATTAAAAAGAAGGGAAGAAACACAAACTAACGGAAATCTTTCCTAAAAGATGAAAATGTAGAAAAAAAAAAACTAGATAGGCGCTTATTGAGGAAAGGTTAAAAAGTGTTTTGAAAAGGGGGTGAAAAGGAAATGAAAGGATACACAGGACCGGAACAGTTTAAAAAGAAATCAAGAAAAGCAAAAGAAGCCCTCAGACAGCACCCTATGGTCACTGTCTCCCGTGAAACTGGAGACGGGAAAAACAAATCACGCACAATATACACCACACTATAGTAATAATACAAAATACTAAACAATCAATCAATAAATCACATTCACCCAAACTCAAAGAAAATCTCGCACCACACCCAGAAAAAAAATATCAAAAGATAAAGATGTTTATTTGGGCAAGCGTAACAACTCCACCACCTACACTATTAGCGGACGGAGGAGAAGTTGATCCCACACTCTGAGGGGCAAAAGGGAAAAAATCAAACTGAAACAATAGGAAAGCGAAAGAAATAGATATTTATGAGAAGGGAAAGACTATTGACTCCCCCAAAGCCATGTCCCCCGCTAAACGCAGGAAGAGGGTTTGGGGCTATCAGTCCGGGAAAGGGACAAAAAATTTTAATCCTCTAGGGAAGGACAACGACTCCTCAACGCCCTGCCCCCTTGCTGCCCGGTTCGAGCAAGAGGAGGTGAGGCTATCGGGCCTGAAGTGGGGAAGGGTCAAAAGGAATCCTACCAAAAAAAAAAAACCTTAACGGAGTAGAGCAACCAAAGAAATATCAACCACCCTAAACACATATAATAAATAGAAAAAAAACCCACACAAATGCAAATAATTATACACAATAAATAATTAAACTTTCTTCTTTTTTTTTTCTTTCCCCAAACCCTTGAGGGCACAAAAAAGAAATCCTTTTTTTTTCTTCCTCAAAACCCCTTTAGGTAAAAAATATAAATCTTTTTTTTTAAAACCCCCAAGGCACAAATAGAAATCCTTTTTTTTTGTTTTTTCCCGGGAAACAAACGGCAGCTACGCCGGTGAAACTGGAGTCGGGGTCACCACTGTCACACTGTCACTTTTGCATACCCGCATTCATGACAGCATTTACTCCATAAAGCACACGCAAACTCTCCAATCAACCAAAAGGCGCACTACCGAATGTTTTTTCTTCTCCCCCTCTCCTTCGGAAAACACTTTACTAAATCACATCAAACACGTTATCAACAAAATTTTATACATGAAGCTCTCTTTCCACGAGAGGCAAACTAACCCACTCAAGACTTCATAAAGTCACGGCCTTCACACAACATTGGCCCACGAACTTCAGACCAGGAAAATAAATGATTCTCTCACTCCCTTTATGCTATGCCTGCATCCGCATACGTCTCGCCTCATCCTTTCAGGATTCCCCGTCTCTCTCAGACATCATCTCGCCCCCTCGATTTCTCCCGTCCTGGAGTTTTGACTTCCGATTCCTTTCCCTCGACTCTTCTGGTCACTGGAGAGATGAGTTTTCCCAAATCCTCTCCCCCCGTCTCCCCCTGTCCCTGGAGAGATGACGAGTTCCCGACTCCTTTCCCTGGAGTCCTTAATTCCTGGGCTGCCTACCGTGTGTTCCTCACAACCCTGGCCATCTTCAACCACCTCACGGGGTGAAAGGTGAAGGGTGAAGGGGGAAAGGTAAAAGGTGAAGGCGGGAAACACGAAAAGGTTCGTGTAAGTAACCTTCTAATTCAACATAATGAATTCTTTCTTTCTCTTTTCCTTAAGTTTTCCCCGTAGCTTTCCCCAACTATCTATCGCTCACCTGGTAATGACTGGTCAGCAACGAGGACCAACGGCCTGACAGGTTCGAGTCTCTAGGCCATCTGCTGGGGTTAAAACTAATTCTTTCTTCCCTCCTCCTAGTGAGTGCATACTCCCGTGTTCAAAACACAAAGACCAGCACCTTACCAGGCCTTGTTAAACTATCACTCATGGTCACTTTCACCCAATGACCACATTTGTTTCTTGAATGAGTCATACTCCCAATTATTTTGGGACGCCCGCTACACTAGTCAAGCCACATGAATATTCTTCCTTTAGTTGTGGCACGGGGAAATGATTCATATCACTAACTACATGCGATGGAGCGTCACATGCCTTGATGTGAGGCTACTCACATGACAGACAGGGAGCACATGAAAGAGGAGGAGAGACGGAAGAGACAGAGATAAAGAATGCCTGAGTACTGTTTTGCATTTGAGAGTGATCCTTCGCTTGTTCAACAGTGATTTTGACTTCTGAATTTCAAATTGCAAAAGAAGAACAGCTCTGACTTTTCCACGAAAATAGATAAGAAAATGCAAATAAAACTGGACTGTGTCGCAGTTAAATAAACATTTTAACATCTACGTAAAGTTTAATAGGTGTTGTATATGTAGTAGTAATGTATGTATGTATGTATGTATGTATGTATGTATGTATGTATGTATGTATCTAAGCTATAATTCATATACATTTCATATACATATGCAAAAGCTTATGTATATAGATAGATAGATAGATAGATAGATGATAGATAGATAGATAGATATTTACGTGTCGTTTGCTAAGATTGTCCACAAGAGTTTCAAGTCATTTGCATCACTGTAACCTTTTTCCACGGAACGTAAAATGAAATAAAAGTTACGGAGAAATGGCCTGTACTAGCTCATTCAAAATTCGCTTATTTGCTGCCACTGCTACATGATACAAGAAGTAAATAGCTTTAAAAATGTCTCTTCCTATACTCATTATTTACGTGAGGAATAAGGATGAACTGTCCTAGAATTGATCTGAGATTGTCACCCAACCAAGGGTAGGGCCTGGCGGTCAGATGTGTTCGAGCACAGGGTGGAAAGAGTTAATTCGTTAATTTTTGTCACATGTGGGCAGGCGAGTTTTCATTGACTCTTTTATACATATGTGTAGTGGTAGTAGTAGTAGTAGTAGTAGTAGTAGTAGTAGTAGCAGCAGCGGCAGTAGTAGTAGTAGTAGTAGTAGTGTAGTAGCAGCAGCAGCAGCAGCAGCAGCAGCAGCAGCGATAGTAGAAGTGGTAGTAGTAGTAGTAGTAGTAGTAGATAGTAGTAGTAGTAGTAGTAGTAGTTTAGTTTTACGTCTGTTCAAAGCTGTGATATAGACGAAGAGAGAGAGAGAGAGAGAGAGAGAGAGAGAGAGAGAGAGATATGCATAAATGTCTGTGACTATGCAAGTGGTAGTATAATGCAGTTATCTAAGTGTATAGAAATGTTCCTCTTTGTGTGTGTGTGTGTATGTGTGTGTGTGTGTGTGTGTGTGTGTGTGTGTGTGTCTGTTTTGGACCAGATTTTTCGTGATGTACTTTTATGTTTTTCTATACCTGGTTGGAAGAGGGAGCTTTTTTTCCCCCCATAGACAGACCATTTGATTCGATTTTTCTTTTGGGTCAGTATGGCTTAGTGACCCCTCACTCCACATGAAACACGTGCGTGTGGCAGGGTTCTTTACACCTTCACGTGGGACTCCAATCCAGCCCGCGTGAGGTCCTTTCTTTGATCAGGGTTAGCTGTTCTACCTGACTGTCCATTGCAGAATGCACCCGACCTTCTTCCCAGGTTGTTGCCCAATTCAAGAGATGGAAGGAAGAAGGTTAAAAAGGTTAAAAAGCTTCTGTGACACACACAGCGCACAAGTAAGCAAGTCGTCGAGGAAGTTCGGTGCTCTCGTAAATCAACTCATAGGGACTTCATTGTTCTGTGAGCTCTTCATTGGCTGATCCACATCAACGCCACTTCATAGCAGTGGCGGGTAGTCCAAGGAAAATTGCCCGTTTGCCGGACGTTCCCTGTACAGTGTGTGAGGAGAACGCTGCTGGCAACCCTCAGGACCCACCATCACCTACACATGCTGAGGGGGGGGCCGCTGGGCTGCTTCCGGACGCGCCCTGGAGGTGGTCGTCCTGGGGGCTCCCCATTGACCAATATTTTTGTTTGTCTCTTTTTATTTTGCTTTCCCCTTGCACTAGTTGATGAGGTCAGTTACAGATCTGAAACGGTGTTAATTTCAGGCATTAGGGCCCCGTAAAATGCATTTTGTTTTCAGTCTCATCCTTTCACAACGAAACTAGACTGTTGGATATTGTGGAAAGTTCATTGTAAAACCAGGGCATGTGGAAAGAAGGAGCATAGAACCCAAAATGTGATTTCGTCAGAAAATACGAAATTTCGGTTGCACATACATCCAGCCGTGAAAGCGCATAATGTTAATTATGTTGGTGGGGCAGAAGGAGGTGGGCATTTAAAGTGATGTTTCAGGCGGTGTGGCAAACCTGTGATGGGGGCTCTAATTTCCCCACTCTCTCACTCTCTCTCTCTCACGTAATCTTACGGTGAGGCTGGAGAGACAATCAACGTATGGCTTGTGTGTTGTTCTCTTTTGTTATTATTAACTCCCCTTTTCTGGGCTCTTCTGTCCCTCTCTCCAGCGTTGAAATCTTAATTCCAGAGTTTGCAAGAACCGTATCCAAGGACCAAAGTTTGAAGTGCCGAGGAGACGGGATTCTATCTCTTCTAGTGTGATCTGTGACATGTGTGTTGAGCTTGTGAGGGTGAGTGGTCTCTCTGCTTTATTCTTCAGTCACTCCAGCTCCCCATTTGAACATTATGTGAACCTTCCGTGGGCCCGATCACCATCCATCTTTCACATTCTTCACCAGGTTTCCTCCAGTGCAGACCCAGTCCAAAGTAAGACCGAGGAGTGTGACGGCTGCCCAAAGCTTTCTGGAAAATCGAGCACCGTCTTCATGAACATTGACTTCAGTACGGACTTTGGTAGAAGATGAGTGTTGATAGGCGTGTGCTTTTCTTGTGTTTTTCCCACCACTTTTTCCGCACTTCACCC
>CM031598.1:85854397-85864397 GCA_018398815.1 Conus ventricosus
CACCCCCACCCCCCAAATTTCAGTTTTTTAATCTTTTTTATTCCTCCATTTTCTCACATGAGCATGCGATTTTTTTTACATTCCCCCATCTCCCCCGGGCACAGATGGCACCGATAACAGTAAGTAAAATTTTTTAGGGCGGGAAAAAACCCAGGGGCTATCTTCAATCTACAAAATTTTTTTGGGGGGGGGGCCGGGCAGGGGGGAACCCCCCCGCTCTTTTCGATTTAAACGCCGGGTTTTTTACGTGGCAGGGGGCCAGGAAGGCCACGGTCAACCCCTTTATAGCCCCATCCGATGCTGGGTGTGGTGGTGGTGTGGGGTTGGTGTGTACACACACATGTTAATTTGGGAAGAAAGTTTTCCCAGGGAAAAAAAACCACCAAACACACTGAAGCCCACTGAATCCACATCGCCTCTCCCTCCGGGGAAAACCTGGGGAAAGTTTGCTCAACGGGGCCCATGACAAACCCGGATAATCCCTTTACATGAAACTTAAACACTAACCCCTTTGAAAATAGGACACCCCACCCCACACACACACGCAGCACGCACGCCGCACGCACCACGCACGCACGCACCACACACACACACAACACACACCACACATGTACCCTCAAACTCTCCCTCCGTCTTTCTCCCGTCACGTGTTATTTTCACGCTCTGCAGGCTCTACCTGCGTACTTCTGCCCCTGAAAACCTCGACTATAATGCTTTTTTTTTCTAAAACCACACACACGCTCGCGCGCTCACGCTGGGGCCCCATAGCAAGCAAACACGCACCACACACCACGCACCACATGCAACACACAAACACCTACAAAAACATACATACTACGTACGTACGACTACTACGTACGTATAGACGACCTACGTACGTACATGCAGCTGCATGCATCATACATACATACAACATACAAAACATATGCAGCTAGAGACCAACTAGGAATAATGGATTGGGTGGGGGTGGATAATGGGTAATGAACATGTACACTGTCACTTTTGCATACCCCACAACAGCATTTCTCCCTACGCCAAAAGCAAACCTCCAATCAACCAAGCGCACACCAATGTTTTTTTCTTTTCCCCCCCCTCCTTCGGGAAAAAACTTTACAAATCACATCAAACACGTTACAAAAAATTTTTTACAAAGCCTCTTTCCACTGAGAGGCAACTAACCCCTCAAACTTCTAAAGCAGGCCTTCAACAACATTGGCCCACGAACTTCAGATCAGGAAAATAAATGAATTCTCTCACTCCCTTGATGCTATGCTGCATCCGCATTCCCGTCTCGCCCACCTTTCAGATTCCCTTCTCTCTTCAGACATCATCTCGCCCCCGCATTCTCCCGTCCTGGAGTTATGACTGCCGATTCCTTTCCCTCGACTCTTCTGGTCACAGGAGAGATGAGTTCCAACACCTCTCCCCTCGTCTCCTCCTGTCCCTGGGAGAATGACGATTCCCGACTCCTCTCCCTTCGCGGTGTCCCCCTAATTCCTGGGGCTGCCTACCGTGTGTTCCTCAAACATGCCATCTTCAACCACTCTCACGGTTAAAGGTGAAGTGAAGGCGAAAAAGGGTAAAAGGTGGAAGGGCTGAAACACGAATAGTTCGTGGTTTAAAAAAAAAAAAAGAAAAAAAGTAACCTCTTAATTCAACATATAATCTTTCTTTCTCCTTTTCTTAAGTTTCCCCTGTACTTTCCCCAACTAACTATCGCTCACCCGGTAATACTGGTCAGCAACGAGGACCATCGTCCGCTGACAAGGTTCGTGTCGCTAGCCATCTGCTGGGTTAAACAATTCTTTCTTCCGCTTCGCTCCTAGTGAGTGCATACTCAGTGTTTCAAAACACATGACCAGCACCTTACCAACCCTTGTTAAACTATCACTCAGTGTCACTTTCACCCAATGACCACATTTGTTTTCTGAATGATCCATACTCAACAATTATTTGGGACCCCCTAACACTAGTCAAGCCACATGAATATTTCTTCCTTTAGTTTTGGGCATCGGGGAAATGATTCATATCACTAACTACATGCGATGGAGCGTCACATCCTGATGTAGCTACGTCACAAGACACCCCCCATCCTGGGATGTAAAAATTTTCTCCAGAAAATTTTTAAAAGTTATACAACTTCAACTAAACACATCTTCAGCCATGTATCGCAAAATGTGTAACCATCACACCATATTCACCAAATTAATAATCACCCGTATAGAATCAATCATCATGAGCCACCATAAAATACATATTTTCAAACTCAGTCTTGTTTAAAAATATAAAGGTCAGTAATTGATCACCCCTACTTCACAAAATACATTTCACAAATTTACATGGATAAAACACTTAGGGATATACCAATTTCAAAGTACAAATTGTTTCATACATTAAGATGTGAAGCACAAATTTTCCCTTGATCTTTGTCTCACAGCCTGTGTTTCAAAACCCTCATAAAAGAAATATTCCAAGAGTAAATGTTTCTCATAGAAGACATGTAAACAAATAAACATAGTTGAAACAGTTTTCCCCACATGTTAATGTATAGTCCCATTGAAAAGTCCCATGCTCCATTTGCTGACAGTGACAAAATGAAAAATTGGTTTGTCCTCAGGCACAATCAAAAACATGTGTATAACCTTCAACGAGTTATTTGCTCATCACACATATATATATATTCATCTTCACAAGCAAGTTAGACAAAAATATACATGAGATGATTTTTCATTGTTTTTAACGAAAGAATAAACAAAGAATAGATATGTAATACATCAACATCAAGTAGTTTTGCTTGTAAAACATTAGTCACTTCACAAGCAAATTATGCATAAATACCACTGAATAAATCGTCAGTATCATACAATCACGTCAAATGTGATCACACCCCGTATCATTAAGAAAGACAAAAACAGGAATAGACTTTTCCATTGAGACAGTTACATTTGTCCATGAAAATTCATACACGTGACAATATATCTGCCAAGACATTTTGTTTCCAGCACTGTTCAACAGTACACTGGGAATTCCTGCAATGCCAAAGACCATCGTAATAACCTGCTTTCTTATCTTTGATCGATTTCAAGAACGTCAGTGCCTATGGTCAGTCTGTAACTGAAACTTTCTTCCAGTCAAGAAACCTGGCGAAACTTCTCAATGCCCATACAATAGCCAAGCACTCTCGCTCAGATAGTGAGTATTTCTCCTGTGTCTTTGAGAACTTCTTACTGCGTATTGCACGGATGTACCAAGCCCTTTTTCCTGCAACAGTACCGCCCCATCCATTAGAACTGTAGACCTGGCATCATTTCTTAAAATAAAGTCTTCTGATAGGGAGGGTAAACAATAGAACAGGAAATGAGTTGAGGATTCTGTTCTGAACACACTCCAAGAGCCTTCTGGCAATCATCAGACCAGCACACAATACTTTTTTCTTCGTCCTTCGCAGTTCAGTCCAAAGGGGCCGTCAGGGACGCAAAGTGGGTACATATCGTCTATAGTAAGACAACAATCCGAAGAGGGACCTGATCTGTTTCATTGTAGTTGGTTTGTGTAAGGATAAAATCTTGTTCCACTTTCTTTCCCTCGCATCATTTTTCCCACTGAAATAGTGTGACCCAAAAATTCGAGAGTTTGAAAACCGGCTCGAATTTTGATGGTCTTGCAGTCAACCCAAACTTCCTGAGTCCTGAAAAAACAGCTCGTAAGTTAGAAAGGAGGTCACTCCATGACTTTGAAGCCAACAACATGTCATCAAAAAAAACTGCTGCACCACATTCATGGAGTTTCAGGGCACGCATCATTCTGGCAAAAGAAGCTGGGCATTTTGCAAACAAATGGCCATTTTTCGTCCACCTGAAAAGTACCAAAAAGGTGTTTAAACGCTGTCTTTTCCGTGCAGCTTCCGCCATTGGAATCTGCCAGTTACCTTATAAGTCACTTTCACAAAAAGTTCCTTCTGAGAGCCTGACACAGAAGTTCCTTCAATGTCTGGGCATAGGCCGCATCGAACACAGTGATCTATTTACTTTCGTAATCGAAGCAGAAACGCACCGATCCATCAGGTTTTCCACCAATACACCTGGTGAGCTGACGGAGATGTAGAAGGATCTATCACCTTTAAATCCAGCATTACATTGATTTCTCTCTCAAACCACCTCTGTTTTTTGCAAATGGGAGGGGGTATGTCTGGTTCGCAGCTGGTATTTCAAAGTTAACTGAATACTATGGGGTTCAATACCAGTACATGTACTGGGGTATCCGTCAACTACATTCCTGAAAGCCTTTCAAAAAGTCCTTGAGCTGTTCTGTTTGATTGTAGACAAATCATTCGACAGAAACCACATCTCATAGGTTTCACCTTGATAGACAATAGAGAAGGGGTACAACATCATCTGCACTGTAGATTTAAACACTCCTACATTGTGCTGATTTCATAACCTTTGAGCTGTCCCTGTACTTACATTGGGTACCAAATTCTTCACTGATAAGTCTGTCATTTGACATCAGTTCTGACATAGGAACATATCCACTCCACTGACTGGTTGATGGCAACAGTTGTACTTCCAACATACTTCTTCAACATGTTCACATGAAATACCTTCTCAGTGTTTGCCATTTTGTGATCTTATAATTACTCAGAAGTTTTTTTCGACCACCTTGAAAAGGACCCTTCCACATAACACGAAGCTTGTTATGTTTCATCAGTAGTAGTACGAGAACTTATCCCCTACCCTAAGGAACGTGCCTTTGCTTTTCTGTCTGCAAAGACTTTGTGCACATCTGTTTTCTATCAGCTGACAGATTAGCAAGCTCACATGCAATCCTTCAAACGGATGATCAGTTCAAAACGTGATTGGTAAACAGTTTTACTGTCCGGGTATGTCCGTCTTTTTCGTCCATTGTGTCATCAATAAAGATCCAATACGGTCCCCTTGTGAGTGACCCCGAAAAAAGCTCAAATGTGAGAATCCCACGGTGTGCTTCCATTGCCCTGTAGCAAAAAGCAAAGCCGGTATGCATACATTCCCTCCGGGGGTTCATCCATTCAACCTTTCTCAAAACATGGACTTCAACGTTTCATTGAAACGTTCAACCTGCCCACTCGATTGATGATATGGAGTGTGGAAATGGAAGAGATTGACAACAGTCTGTAAATTTCACTCATGAGATCAGAAATGATTGCGTTCCACCACAATCCAGAGAATTTTCGACTGGAAGACCCACTCCTGGAAAAAATTGAAGTAAGGCTTCAGCGACAGATACTGTTATCAATTTTCTCATGGAATCGCTTCAGGATACCTTGTCCGCTGTACCCACCAAAGCAAGATATAGCGATATCCCGAAGAAGACATGGTAAAGGTCCACACGATCAATTAGCTAACCTTCCGAAAAGGAACGAAATGAGAGCATTTTGGCAAAGGTGCACATGGGACCGACCTTCTGAGATGTCTTTTGGCAATGTCACATGACGCAGTATCTGTTACTTCCTTTGTGACAACCTGCCAATAAAAAGAATCAAAACTCTTCTTCGTGTTCTTTTAATCCCACATGACCACGAACAATGCATCATGAGCCTGTGCCACTGTCTCTCTAAGTGGCTTGGAACGACAACTTGTTTGTTTTCCTGTCCAGGTACACATAGCCAGTAGAGAATGTCAGATTCCAGTATGTACGTTGGTTTGTCCGTTCGTTAATTGTCCGTTACAGTCTGGTTACAGCAGCAAGTACCGTCGTCAGCGTCTCGACTTTTCCTGCATTTCTTTTAGATCATCTGGGGTAATCTGGAGTCATCCATTGTGTAGACTTAGCGGCTTGTAGCCTTTCCCTGCTCATACGAGGTCTGATCTGGTCACTCACAAGACAAGGAACAAACGATCCTCCAGCACCACCATGACTGTAGCGACACCTGGCAAATTGCCCAAGATCAAGTCGCAGACTGGGTTTATCAATGACACAGCGGTAAGAAATCCGAGTAGTACGGTGTGTCGACGAAATTTTCGCCAGCGGAAACGTTTTCGATCTTGCCTCCAAACGACCTACACTTTGACAGTGTTGAGAACTGGTCTTGAAGCACGAAAGATTTCCGTACACCAGCAGTGTGCACCCATGTCCTCGCAAAAACCGAATCCCTGCAAATCCATTGAAGGCTTCCGATTTCTAACACCAGTCCATCAACAGATTGATCTGGTGCCAAAACAAGGCCTTCTTCACAATCATTGGAGACTAAAGCGGGTTTTGAATCATTTGTTTGAAATGGCAATTTTCCCTCAAATGGAACTTGCCAACACAAAAGAAACATCGCATTAATCTGATCGGCAGCTGACTGATTTTGTGAAACTCTGTTCTGGCCACGAACGGTCCAAAGGTCTACGTGGTGTCGTTGTCCACGACCCTCCGAAACGTTTGCTGAGAAGGTAACGGGTCTTCCGGCGCGAGTACCAGGACTGACGAAAGTCACATCGAACCACGGAAAGATCCCTGTCCGTTCCTAGAATAGGATAATCCGTGAGGACGTCAAAAATGACCCAACGATTTCCTTTCCTGTAACTTCCCTCGTACCTGATGGGAAAGTACATGACGCATGAGACTCAAAGATGAAAATCTCCTTTCCTAGCCACGCACTTATCTGGTGAGCGATCAATACTGATCACCATCTGACACATTTCCTCCACGTTTTCAAATGCCTTTCTTTAAGGAAATGGCCGAGATCTTAGCTCACGCTCTGAAAAGTTTTTCTCTAAGAAGGAGATCTCCCGCAGTGACTGAAAAGTTTTGTTCGTTTTAGATAAATCGAATCCATCGAATCCAAACAATGACTATACGGATCAGAAACGACGGAAAACGATTCCGTTTTTTCAGGGCGGCACAGAACGGAAACGTTCGTGAAAACGATCAGCAGAACATTGAAATTTCTTGAGGATTCTCATTCACTGATCCAAGTTAAATTTTGTTTCGGCTGCAAGTGAGTGACAGTTCAAAGCGCTGACCCTTAAACAACGACGCAATATCACCAAACAATGTACACTTTTCCTTTGGCCAACCCAAAGACGTTGCGTACTTCAATCGAAAAAGAAACTATCTATGTCATCCGTTTTTTTCTCAAAAGGTGGCAACTTTGGAATATAAGCCGCTTTTGTTGAGGCATGGCTGCGAACCGAGTGGTTGAAACTGGTGGAGGTTCTCTTGATGCCCTGTAATCTTTAATTTCAGCATCAGCTCTAGTTCGAACTGCCTACCAACTTAAATTGACGTTCTCAGCTCAGCTTCCCCTGAATCTTTTTCTTCAACTTCAGATTCCTCAGAATCTCCTTTCTTCACTTTCTAGTTTCCTTTGATTTTCTTCACTTTCTATTTCCTTCTCACTTTCTAGTTTCCTTGATTTTCTTCTCTTACCTTAGCCTGTCTGCCCTATCAGCATTGTTGAACATAGTTAGTAAGTTTTTTCTCCATCACAACACAGCTTTCCGCTTGTTTTACATATTTATCAAAATCATCCATAATGAATCGTCAGATAATATACACAAACAATCTCAAAGTATGTATAAAAATAAGGCCATATATGATAATGTTATGTTTCACAATACCGATTATAGTATATACAAATACAGAATTCAATTTCCGGTAAACCGAAAACCGCTTTACTAAAAACAGGGTAGAAATAAATCAAAGGAATGTATTTTCGAAAAATAATTTGCAACCGTTATCAATTTTGGAATTAACAAAACAAAATGAAGTTTAATGCAAACTATTTTCCCTAAGAAAAAAAGAAATAAAACCAATAAAGTTTTCTGAAAATAAATTCTTTAATAAAGTTTTAGTTCTTAAAAGTTCTTGTTGTCATCTTTATTTCTTACTTAATTTCAAATGAATATACAGAAACAAAATGTACCGCCTTATACAAAAAATGAATATAAATTTTACAAAAAAAAATAGGAATCAACAAACAATTTAAAAAGATGGGAAGAAAACACAAAACTAACGGAAATCTTACCTAAAAGAGGATATGAAGAAAAGAAAACTGATAGCGCTTATTGAGAGAAGGTTTAAGAGGTTTTGAAAAAGGGGTGAAAAGGAAATGAAAGATACACCGGACCGACAGTAAGAGAAATCAAAGAAAACAAAAGAAGCCTCAGACAGCACCCTAGTGGTCACTGTCTCCCGTGAAACTGGGAGACGGGAAAAACAAATCACAGCACAATATACACCACACTATAGTAAATAATACTAAATACTAAACATTCAATCATAAATGCACATTCACCCCAAACTCAAAAAAATCTCGCCACACCACAATCCCAGAACAAAAATGATCAAAGATAAAAGGATGTTTAATTTGGGCAGAAGCGGTAATCAACTCCACCACTACACTATTAGCGTGACGGAGGAGAGTTGATCCCACACTCGAGGGCAAGGGAAAATCAAACCTGAAACAATAGGAAAGCGAAAGAAATAGAAATTTATTAGAAGGGAAAGACTATTGACTCCCAACGCCATGTCCGCCGCTGCTAAACGCAGAAAGGTTGGGCTATCAGTCCTGGGAAAGGGGACAAAAATTCAATCCACCTAGGGGAAGGACTACGACTCCTCAATCGCCCTGCCCCTTGCTGCAGGATTCGAAGCAAGAGGAGGTTGAGGCTAACGGGCCTGAAGTGGGGAAGGGTCAAAAGGAAATCCTACCAAAAAAAAAAAACCTACGGAGTAGACAACCCAAAAGAAATATCAACCACCCTAAACACATATATAAAGAAAAAAAACCCACAACAAATGCTAATATGATACACAAAAATAATTAAACTTTCTTCTTTTTTTTCTTCCCTCAAACCCTGAGGGCACAAATAGAATCCTTTTTTTTTGTCATTCTCAAACCCTGAGGTACAAATATAAATCTTTTTTAAACCCCAAGGGCACAAATAGAATCCCTTCTTTTTTGTTTTTTTCCGGGGAAACAACGCAGCTACGCCGGTGAAACTGAGTCGGGGTCACCACTGTCACACTGTCACTTTTGCATACCCGCATTCATGACAGCAATTACTCCATACGCACACGCAATCTCTCCAATCACCCAAAGGCCGCCACTATACCGAATGTTTTTTCTTCTCCCCCTCGCCTTCGGGAATACACTTTACTAAATCACATCAAACACGTATCCAACCAAATTTAATACATAACTCTCTTCTTCCAATGAGAGCCAAACTAACCCACCAAGACTTCAAAAAGTCACGGCCTCACAACAACATTGCCCATCGAACTTCAACCAGAAAATAAATGATTCTCGTCACTCCTGGATGCAATTGCCTGCATCCGAATTACGTCTCGCCTCATACCATTCAGGATTCCCTGTCTCTCTCAGACATCATCTCTCCCCCGTCGATTTCACCCGTCCTGGAGTTATGCCTTCCGATTCCTTTCCCTCGACTCTTCTGGTCACTGAGAGATAGTTCCAACCCTCTCCCTCGTCTCCTCCTGTCCCTGGGAGAGAATGACGAGTTCCGACCCCCTTCCCTGGAGTCCTTATTCCTCTGGGGCTGCCTACCGGTGGTTTCCTCACACCATGGCCATCTCAACACCTCACGGTGAAAGGTGAAGGGTAAGGCGAAAGGTAAAAGGGTGAAGGCTGAAACACGAATAAGGTTCGTGTAAGTAACCTTCTTAATTCAACATATAATTCTATCTTCTCTTTCCATTAATTTAAGTTTTTCCCCGTAGCTTTCGCCATCTATCTATCGCTCACGCTGTAATGACCTGGTCAGCAACGAGGACCAAACCCCCGGGTTTCCCCCCCCCCCCTTAAAACCCAGGTTTTCGAGTCTCTAGGCCATCTGCCTGGTATAACTAATATCTTTCTTCCCTCCTCCAGTGATGCATACTCAGTGTTCAAAACACATGACCAGCACCTTACCAGCCTTGTTATACAAACACTCAGTGGTCACTTTTCACCAATGACCCACATTGTTTCTTTTGATAGTCATACTCCACAATTATTTTGGGGACGGCCCGC
>CM031598.1:85888232-85893232 GCA_018398815.1 Conus ventricosus
CCTTCCACCAACCCCAGCGTCCTAAGAGAGATCAGTTAGGATATCATCCTCGCAACAACAACCATCAGTCGGATGGTGGATTTATTGCTTGACTGATTGTGGATTTTTTTTAAAGAGAAGGAGCCCCATTTCCCTCTCCGGTGTTTCATTCCGGCCAGTCAGAGAGAGAGAGAGAGAGAGAGAGAGAGAGAGAGAGAGAAGAGAGAGAGAGAGAGAAGAGCACATACACACATACGCACGCACGCACGCACGCACGCACGCACGCACGCACGCACACACACACACACACACACACACACACACACGCACACACGCGCGCGCTAAAAAGTAAGAAAGGGAACACACACACACACACACACACACACACACACACACACACACACACACACACACACGAAAAAGAAAGAAATGGAACACACACACGCACACACACACGCACGCACTCACGCACGCATACACACACATACAAACACACACATACACACATACACGCACGCACACACACACACACACCACACACACACACACACACACACACACACACACACACACACACACACAGAGGAAACAGAAAGAAACTAGGGTGGATGGGGGAGAGGTGGGGGGAGTAACCTACCTTTCTTCAGCATAGTTTTAATGACGAGGTTCCCACGGACAATGAAGCTATTTTTGTAGACGCCAATCACCCACATAATGACACAGGATGGTCCGAAGGAGGTGAGTCACACATGTAATGATAGGTACAGGACATAGATATCCTAGCATTACACTTAGCCCGCTTTCAATAAGGGTCAGGATGATTCTAGTTCACAGTCTCTGAAACCTACATTCACCCAGCCTATATGAACGAAGCATTGCATAACTACCATGCTTTAGCGCGCGTATAAACCAGTCTTAATACAAAAAAAATGAATGATATCTTTTGTACTAACAGACGTATCAGAAAGTACAAACCAATGCGGCTCGTATGATTCTTAGACAACCCAGATCTTCTCATATGACTCTCTTACTTCTTTCTCTTCACTGACTACTGGAAAAACGAATAGATTGCAAACTGTCCTTACTCTGCTTTAAATCTTTGAATGGCTCAGCTACTTCGTACCTTTCTGATTTCCTTCATCTCTATATGTTCCTTCTGGGCAGTTGCGTTCTTCTGCCGACAACACTCTGCTCAAAATCCCTCGATTTCGAACTAAAACCTATGGCGATCGTTCTTTTCCTTTTCAGGGTCCGGTTTCTTGGAACAAACTCCCAATATCTTTACGAAGTTCAAACGCTGTCTTCCTTCAAGGCATCTCTTAAAAAAAAAACCTCTTCGCCTATAAATAGCAGTTCTTTCTTTCCCTTCCCTTGCCCATCAAATTGATTCTGCAACTTGCGTGTGTGTGTGTGTGTGTGTGTGTGTGTGTGTGTGTGTGTGTGTGTGTTCACGCGTGCTGTTGTGTCCGTTGTTGTGAGATAGTGTGTGTGAGATCGCGTGTTGAGTGTGTGTCCGTCAATATGTACCCTTCTTTGTAGGTGTATGGTACTTACTGCAATTTCATCTTATTGATTTCATTTATGTTTTCTTTAACAATTTCTGTATTTGTAAGCGCTTAGGGCTTATGGTGTAAGATTAAGCGCCATAAATAATAATTATTATCATTATCATTATCTACGGGTATGTTACTCAGATCTCCCTACCAACACTGCAGGTATTTGTGTCACTCAGGTCTGGTTGACGTAAGGATGTAGCAGAGAGTATGATAGAATACAGCCGTGTCATTTAGCATCAGACCATAATAGATCTCCATAACGTCCTCCTCCTCCTCCTCATCATCATCATCATCCTCATCTTCACCGTCCTCATTGATCATCATAAAAAGAAAAGCCTCAAACTTGATGGCCCTTCGTATCCTGTTCTCGTGTTGACCTCAGGTTTTACCTGTCCACGTCTGCGTCCTCGATGAGTTCATGTCCGGGTCGACAGTCTCGCCAAGTTCATGTGGACTGCGTTGTGGCGGAAGTGGTGGCGCCCACCGGAAAGGGACGACAACTCACGCTAGCTCCGTGATACACGGATATTGTGGCCACACGCCACATTTTGGATTTTGCACTAAAATACTATATAATCCTTAGAAAAGTAGTTAGACTCAGAATCAAAAACTTACTTGGAGAATATTTCGACAGGGTCGCCCTGTCTTCATCAGCTCACTGTTGCTGTTGTGGCAGCGAGGCCTGGTGGGGCGACTGTTGTGTGGGGTGAACGGTTGTCAGGATTTGATTGTAGATGGGGGGATGTTCAAAGCCTTGATCCCTGTTCAGGTTGAAGCGTCTGGTCTTGATTTCGATGGCTTCTTTAACTTTTCTTTTTGCGAGGAAGGGCTCTGTAAATCAGATCTTTTTTGGGGGTGGGTGGGGTGGGGTGGGGTGGGGGAGCTGAAACTGTGGCCTGTGGCTTGTAGGTGTTCGTGTATGGCAGAAGTAGATCGGTTTTGGTGTTCCTGTAGACGGGTGGTGAGTGGTCTTGCTGTCTCGCCAGTGTAGGTATGGGTACAGTCTTGACAACCTACCTGGTACACTACACCACACTGCTTGTGGGTGGTGTCCAGCGTATGTTGGATCAGAACAGGCACCACCGAACAGCACCGAAATGACTCGGCAGCAGTGCAGCGTGTCCTTTTGTGAGTGGCCTCTTGAAGACACAACATAATCGATCGATTACCCAGAGAGCATTGTCTGTGCTGGGGCTGCGAAAGGACGAACCTGTGTGTGGCTGTGTGCTGACTGTGTGCTGACTGCTGACACACACATACACACACACACACACACACACACACACACACACACACACACACACACACACACACACACGTACGCACGCAGACAGACACACATACCTTCTCCCACCCACCCACCCTTCGCTCTTGTCTACTTCTGTCTGTCTGTCTGTCTGTCTATCTGTCTGTCTGTCTCTCTGTCTGTCTGTATGTCGCTCTCTCTCTCTCTCTCTCTCTCCCACTTGCTCTCTCTCTCACAACACACACACACACACACACACACACACACACACACACACACACACGCGCGCGCGCGCGCGCGCGCCCACGCACAGAGAGAGAGAGAGAGAGGGGAGAGAGGAGAGAGAGGAGAGAGAGAGAGAGAGAGAGAGAGAGAGAGAGAGAGAGAGAAACGGAAAGTTTATTCATGTATAGGCCATTGCCCCTCATGAAGGGGTACATAACTTTTATACACAAATGCATAATTAACAACATATTTAGTATCTAATCAAGAAACAAGAACAGAACGCAACTTGAATGCTTTATAAAGATAAATGGACAGTTGTTTCACAGCTTGTTTATGCTCTGTTACCATAAGCAATGCAAGTCCTAATTTATTTGGATCTGCATAAAATTTACTAGGTATATACTGGGTTCTTAAGTCACTCAAAACAGGACAACATTAGACAAAATGAACATCATCTTCTTTTTCATTTTTGCAAAGCGGACATTTTACGTCAGCATTACTGTGTATTTTGTAACGTAGACGATGTTGCGCTATTTCAGAAATGCCAAATCGAAACCTCGTCAATACATATCTTAAATGCCTATCTAAATTCATCAGTAAATAAATTTTTACCTCAGGCACCTTGCAAAACGTTCTGTAAACATTAAACCTTTCACTATCACTAATATGAGAGTCCCACTCTTGCCATCTACATAAAATTAACCGTTCTCTGAAAACTTGCAGAAATCTGTCTATCTTCTCAACACCTTGGTTATGCCATACATATCCAAAACCAAACATATATATACTCAGAGGCATAAAAAACGCGAAACAAACTGTATAGAAATGTTGATGTAATTTGGCTACCGATTCCTTTGAACTGGTAATAGAAAGTGAGAAAAAGCAATCGAACACCGCAAAAGTGTCCTTTCAAAGTTCATTCTGGTAGAAAATAAGGTCACATGAACTTGACCTTGACCCTGTGTTAACAGCAGAATGTCAGTATCTGGTGTGACCACCTCGAGCATTGATCACAGCTGTGCACCTGCGGTACATCGAGCGCACCAGAGTGTTGGTCTGCCTCTGGGGGACTTGCCACCACACCTGGCCCACAGCGACAGCAAGCTGAGCTGCTGTCTGGGGTCTGGGGTTGAGCTGGTTCAACTGCCTCTGAAGGGCATCCCAGAAATGCTCTATTGGGTTAAGGTCGGGAGAACGGGCTGGGTGAGGCAGCAGATTGATGTTGTTCTGCCTCAGGAAGTTCTGCGTAGCACGGGCAGTGTGCGGCCTTGCGTTGTCCTGCTGAAACAGGTTCTGTGGATGCTGCTGGAAATGCGGCAGGATGTGGGGCCTCAGAACTTGGTCGATGTAATGAACAGCAGTGACCCCGTTACCACGTCCTGGACCCACATTCTGGAAGATGACTGGCCCAATACGGCGATTTATGCCGATAGCCCCCCAGATCATGATGCTTTCACCACCCCATGGGTCCCTTTCGGTGATGTTGGCATCCGTGAAGCGTTCCCCCGCTCTTCTCCAGATCCGGATGCGGCCATCGCCTGGGTCGACGCAGAACCGGCTTTCATCACTGAAGAGGACTCGGCCCCAGTCCCGATGGCGCCAATGCACGTGGATCTGTGCCCACTGCAGACGGTTCTGGCGATGCTGGAGTGTCAGGATAGGTCGCCGGGCTGGACGCCTGCATTGGAGACCAACTGTGTTCAGTCGGCGACGCACGGTCCTGTTGCTGATTGGCCTGCCATGGTTGCCGACGGTGTTCCTGGCTGTGTTGGCAGCGGTTTGGTAAGGCTCCCGTCGATGCTGACGAAGAAGATGGCGGTCTTGGGCTGCTGTGGTGACCTTCGGTCTGCCGCTCCTCGGTCTGTCATCAGTGGTGTTTCTTGCTTGAAAGCGGTCCAGAAGGCGATAGACGGTGGAAATGTGGACTCCGAATGCGATAGCGACCTGCCTCATTGGAACCCCGGCCTGCAGTTGCCCCATTGCTATGCAACGAT
>CM031598.1:85898232-85905732 GCA_018398815.1 Conus ventricosus
CTCTTGCTGCTGCTTACACTGCTGCTGCGGCTACTGCTACTACTACTACTACTACTACTACTACGCTGCTTCTATTGCTTTTACTACTTTTACTTTTCTCTACTTTTACTACTGTCACCATCGTCACCCCTACCACCGCCACCTCCACCACCGCCACCACTATGAGGACTTTACGAAAACATGACAACGGCTGACTTAAATGTTGCTCTTCAGCATCGTCATTGTTCTAGGATTATTCGTCGCTGTCGTTCTCATCGTCATCAGCATCACCATGTTATTGTTACTGTTATTCACGTTCAGGGGCCCAAAATCATATCACCAGTCAGCCACACACCATCTTATCGTTACTGTTATTCACGTTCAGGGGCCTAAAATCACCAGTCAGCCACAGTCTCTGGACGTGAACAATCCTGGGGACAGTCCTGCTGGTTGCCAACACGTGAAGAAGATTCCCTTCAACACAGTGACGCATGATGGGACAGGTCACGTGGTCTCCAGACCACCGCTGGACTGCTTTCAGTGCGGGCAGGACGTTGCCGCCATTTTGTCTACACAACTTTCCCTTGGAGTTAAAACAGGTAAACGACCCTTTTCTTTCATTCCAAGTGTTTTTTGAAACAAACAGTTCCATGATTCATCCATAATATTGGATGTACACTGGCTTTTTCTGTTGTTTTTTTCTCTCTCTCAATTAGAAAGCTGCATGAACCAGCTTTTTAACAAAATGAACTGGCGCAAGGGTCGGTAGACCATATGAATTTAGGAATGCGGAAAAAATAACCCCATGATTCAACGTCCATCTTGAGCCGAATTCGACAAAGATAAGTGATTGCTTGTTCTTCATTTTCGTTGTCCTGAATGCTGTTTATCATGCATGATGAAGACCTGAGACGTCGAAACGCGTCGTGTTTTGTCTTGTGATTCGTTTGTGTACGTTGTTCGGTGGAGTCATAATAATACATTAAAAACCCATATAATCACGTCGGCAACCGAGGATGTAGCGTCCAAACAGTTGATGATCAAAGTCTCTTCATAGATGCTAGAAAACGGGCTCAAACGTTTTCCCGAAGTGTGCCGAGACCAGACGGAGATCTCAGTACTGTCGCACAAAACAGAACACAAGGAAAAACAAAAGATATGAGCTAGAGAGAGAGGATTGTTGTTTATTGAGGGAAAGGAACAAGAACAAAATTAGTGGCTTTCCTTTTCTTTTCGTCCAGCCCACAAGAAGAAAAGATATCTGCAAATGTTTGAAAGAACCCATCGCACAGAACTGCATATCGACACATACACGACAATGAATACATAACAATTCACAATGAATAATACAATGTATAGTTAGGAGAGGGGATCGAGAGCGACTCTGTGTGTGTGTGTGTGTGTGTGTGTGTGTGTGTGTGTGTGTGTGTGTGTGAGAGAGAGAGAGGGGGGGGGGGAGAGAGAGAGAGAGAGAGGCTAAACAGTTAATTCTGATGCGAACAGATAAGAATGATTCAGACGAAAAGATAACATAAAGATATCCCTGTGTGTATGTGAGACAGCATGGTTTATGTTTCAAAATGCAGGCCTGCCTCGTGCGTTTACACGCGAAAATTTTGCAAAACCATATTGTTAGTCTTTTCCAAATTAGAGATACATGTCATGTTGCAAATGCTCATTTCGTCACGAAAATGTCTCTTGTTACAAACGATATTTAAAAATGTTTATTTGTTTGTTTGTTTTTGCTTAACATGCATTGTCTCTCATTGTGACAAAGGTGGCTCCTTTAATAACAAAAACTCTTCACATGAAGAAATATATCAAACGTGACAAAATTACTCTTTTCGCACACCAAAAAAAGTTGCACTTAACGAAAATCTACATATTCTTTTAAATAAAAGATAACTCTACCGCCAGACGAAAGTACAAACAAATTACCAAACAACACCACCCGTTTCAACCTCTTTGGTGTTCTTCAGGCGAGACAAACAAATCTGCGCCCAATTTGAGGAGATAAGTGACTGTTCATCCTTCGTCTTGAGGGTTGTTTGGCTTGCCTGAAGGAGACCAAAAAGGTCGAAACGCGAAGTGTTTGTCTTGTAATTCGTTTGTTCTTTCGTCTGGCGGTGCGGTGAATTTTCTTTTAATTAATTTTGTTTCAATTTTCGCCTGTAGTTACCTCACTTTCATGCACACTTTTTACCAGCATAACAAGAATTATTACTTTTGCGATGTTTTCTTTCACATATAACTTCCATTACAGAAGCGCCTTTCTACGAAACAGGCATTACACGTTTCCCAAATAATTCAGACGTCAGGAACGAACGAAAGCAAGAGGTTTCCCATCCTGTCGAACCTTCCCAGTCAGTCGGACTCAACACGCTGACGGCTACTGGCACATTCCTTTGTCCGGGATGTGTTGACTCCGAATCATTGACGGCCGGACTACTGTGACAGTCGTTCGCTCCACTCCATCACCCATTGACGTCACATCCTGTTGTGACCGTTATCAAAGACCACGCTACGACGACAGTTTGACGAATCGTCGGTACACGCAGACATGAGCGCGCGCGGACGCAAACACACAGTTACACACACACACACACGCGCGCACACACACACACACACACACACACACACACACACACACACACACACACACAGAGTTTGAGGAAGGGGTAATCCAAACATTAATATTACCTGAACTCTCTCTCCCTCTATGTCTATCTGTCTCTGTCTCTGTCTCTGTCTCTCTCTCTCTCTCTCTCTCTCTCTCTCTCTCTTGTTTCTCTCTCTCTCAAGCAGTGTAAAGAATGTCGCAACCACACAGTCAACTGGCAGATTAGAAATTCCAGTCATTTCATGCTCCAGTGATCAGAGAACGTAACCATGTATAATGCTCGGAGACGGAAGTGGGGGGGAGGGGGGGGGGGGGAGGAGATGAAGGCAGTTCATGATTAGAATGAATTTCATGTTTTCCAGCTTCCAGGGCTTAAAGACCACAAATTATCTGGGATATATTGCACCAGATGGGGACTCTATATCTGGGATATATTGCACCTGATGGGGACTCTATAATATATCTTGGATATATTGCACCTGATGGGGACTCTATATATTTGGGATATATTGCACCTGATGGGGACTCTAACAGGTAGATCAGAGACAAAGTTAACACTTTGTTTTGGGTCTGTGCCTGCTATATGTGTAAATCAACATATAAGTCGGGGTTTACGATTTGCCAAACTCCTGTAAACATCTTGCGATTGATGCATTAAAACTGCAGATTTCACCTGCTAAAAGGGTATCTACGGGGGGGGGGGGGGGGGGAAATGAGTGCGTTTATCCGGTAAAGAACATCAACTCTGTTTTCAATGTAAGACTAATAATAGCATGCAGTTACGTCCCTGTGTTTCGGTTCGCCACCGTTCTCCCATTTGTCACCTCCCACCTGCCCGCTCATCTATCAGTTTAGAATCCAACCCAGCGGCGTACCTTCCCCACATTTTTTTTTTTAACCTGGGCCAGTGTTGAATTGAGCGTGTTCATGTGCTCTTTACAAGGGGGCATAAAAAAGGCCAAGCAAGAGAAAACCCGTTATTTGTTTTAACATTGTCAACTTTAATGACCATAAATTTGTGTGTATATGGCCATATATCTATTACTTTAGTCAACTTATTTTCTAATCAATATATGCAGTCACTAATTCATTTTGTTTGCTTTACTTTTTTTATTTCACTAATATTGGAACCTTCTTTTTTGTAAATGTTTTTAGTTAAAAGTTTTGGCATTTTTATGATAAGGATGGTTTGCTTTTCTCTCTTCTCTTTCAATCTCTCTCTCTCGCTCTCTCTGTCTCTGTCTCTCTGTCTCTCTCTCTCTCTCTCTCTCTCTCTCTCTCTCACACACACACACATACACACACACACACACACACACACACACACACACACACACACACACACACACACACACACATGCGTCAAAAACAAATGAATAATCATGTTGCATTTTTCTTTAAAAGAAATAAAGGGGGGGGGGGGGGGGGAACTTGGAATAACAATTAATAAAAATAATGCAAAAGGAAACACCTCCAAATGCCTGTCTTTCCTAGTTCGGATAATATTTAGTCTACATACGCTATGAGCATGTTTTCCTCATGGTCCACTCTGACCTTTTAGTCTTTCTTTTTTTCGTCTGTTGCCAGATTTCGAGTCTAGTTCGCCATTTCAGTTCAGTGACGTCATGGTGCTGACGCCAGACGCCAAAATCAGTGACGTCAGCGGCATGGTGCAGGGTCTCCGTGACGCGAGGATCCCGGTGCGCGTGGTGGGCGAAGAAGAGGCTGACGTCATCACGGGAAACATAGCTGACGTCAGCGAGGTTCTGGTGGCCTGGCAGGGCCTGGCCGGCAGCGGGACGACCCGACGGGTCTTGGTTCTCCTGCAAGGCGAGGGTGCAGAACCCCAATCATCCTCAAATGATGTCATACGCCAAGCGGAGCACGTCATCTGGGTCAAACCACCGGTCGCCAACGGCGCCATAGCGGACGGCGTTCCTCTTGACATGGCAGACGGCGTCGCCCTGGAAGCGGTCAGGCTCCTGGGAACCGAAAACCACGACCACCACACGGGGGGGTTCCAAGACGGGATCGGGCCCATTGATGAAGAGAAAGCGTCCGTTGGAGAGGAAGAGGTTGTCTTGGGCGTGACGGAGCAGCACCTCAGAGACAAGGCCGACGACATCCACGCCGTGACGCACGCGCCGTATCACCGGAGCTACCCGCCACCCGGACCACCCGCTACCAACGGCGAGGCCAAGAACCGCAACAGGGGGAATCACTCCAACTACAACCCCAACGACTGCTGCGACAACGTGTGCCTGGCCTGTAGCTACGACGTGGGCGAGTCGGGCTGCATCTTGTGCTGCCCCTGCTGCGGGGACCTGGGCACCTGGTGCAACGACTGCTGCCGAGGCTTCGGCGAGAGCCTAAACGGCTGTGTGCAGCTGCTGTGCTGCGGTTGCTCGTGCTGCTCGGGCGACGGGGGTTCGGGAGGCGGCTGCGGGGACTGCGACTGTGACTGCGGGGACTGCGACTGTGACTGCGGAGACTGTAACTGTGACTGCGGTAATATGGACTGCGGGAATTGTACCATTTTGTAGCGGGTGTTTGAGGCTGATGATGAAACTCACGGTTTGAAAATGAATGATACCAATAATTATGATCATGACAATTTGAGACTGATGGTGAAACTCAGTTTGAAAATGATGATAAACAATAATTTTGATAATGAAAATTGCCTGTAATGAAAATTGCCTGCAAAATGATGATAACAATAATTTGTATAAGGGCAATTTCTTTGCTTGGTTTGCCTGAAACTGGGGTCAACATATTCTACATCAATTATTTTTCAAAGCCTATAAAAGACCACGACAATCCATACAGGAGAGAATCACTAAGGTGAGGTTAAAGGCAGCAGTTCCACCCCAGGGGCAGTGATCTGTTGGATGTTCAACGTGTCCAGGGCAGTGCTTGATGGCAGGCGCAGCCTAACTCTCTCCTTCCGTCGCCTAAACCTTCCCTGAGGTGAATCAGATATTCACTTACCTGCTGGTTGGACGAGGAGAGTTCTCCAGCTGTAAACATCCGACCCCACCAGTACTCCCAGCTCTTGACCCGTCAGCTCGAACCTCCCATGTGGGGGGGGGGGGGGGGGGGGGGTTGTTGTTGTTGTTGTTGTTATACTTTTCTACGACTTTGTTAATCTTAGAGGAGATTGTAAACTCTCTGTTCATACAGATATCATGAGTTGTTTTTATACTTTTCTACGACTTTGTTAATCTTTGAGGAGATTGTAAACTCTGTTCATACAGATATCATGAGTTGTTTTTATACTTTTCTACGACTTTATTAATCTTTGAGGAGATTGTAAACTCTCTGTTCATACAGATATCATGACTATCGCCATGACACGCACATAAATAAATACATTACGAGCGAATGATTATTACCACCATTGTTATTATGATTATTATCATGAGTATTATTGTTGTTATTGTCTGCCACGGAATAATGACATGGACTAGAGATTACAAAATTGAGCGGAGAAAAAAAAGGGAAGAAAGAGGAATGTTGAATGGGAAAATGATTATTGTCCTAAGAGAGAAACCGTGAGGTTAAGGAGCGTGTGCCCACGAGTTCGTGCCCGCGGGTGCGCGATTGCGCGCGCGCGCGCGTGTGTGTGTGTGTGTGTGTGTGTGGAACCACCTGGTGTTGGTAAATGTTCTGCTGCTCCAGCACTCCCTATTCTCCGTGTCGCTCAACGTCTCCCACATTCCAGCCCCCATTTTAGGCAGCTAACCCCCCCCCCCCCCCCCCTATCCCCTCCCATATCCTCCTCTCCCCTCCCTTCACCACCCCACCCTCTGTTGCATCATTCAAAGTTTCCTTGCCATCTGCCTTCAAACTCATCATTCACACGCACCCCGCGACCATACTTGTCTTGTCCACCCACCCCCCTCCCGCCCCCGCCCCCACTCTAGCCCACCTACCATGTACAGACATTATTGTAGAGATTCTCCTTCCCACTATTCCTGATTCACCGATTGACTTGTTTATTTTTTCATTCATTTATTTATTTATTCATTTGTTTAATTTATTCATTAATTTGCGTATTTATTATTTTTGTATTTATCTACGATTTATTTTGCCTGTTAATTCATTATTCCGGCATTCATTCATGTGTTCATTCATTTATCCATTCGTTATTCAGTTACCTCTTTTTGTGTCTTTTTTCCTTTTCTTTTTACGGTCTTTTGACTCTTATTGACTTTTGGTACGAAAGTTATTGCACAGGACTTTTTTTTTAACTGTGGATGTTATATTCAGATACAATGTCTAAAACAACGGCTTCATTTGTGATGCTTTATCATCGTAACTGAGTTTCTTTTCATAACGTTATGATCTAACAGTGCTATCTTAACCTTTTGTTGTTTTCATCGGTAGTTGGAAGATTTATGTTTTGATTGCACCAAGCGGCTTTGTGATGTTTGATTTATTCATTTATCCGTTTCTTTTTTCCTGTTTTATACAGCATCCCACAGCTTTGGTGATGCTTCAACTGTGTTACTAATAATAGTAGGGTGTTTTGGTCACAGAGTTGTTGTACTTGGATTTAGATGTTTTCCTCCCTTGCGCTTGGAGGTGGTAGGTCTGTATGCATTCTGTCTTTATGCATTCTATGAGAATATGAAGTGAAGCCTCGTGGCGCGTGCATAGTTATTCTGTGCACATGTGTTTGTGTGGAAGCAGGCGAGTTGGTTGATCAGTATGTTAAAATTTGTCACACCATGACTTATCCATGTGCCGCCGCGTTGGGCGTATGCTTGTAGCAAGAGGACGAAATGAAATAACGTGTGTTATACAAATTCTCACGCGTGCCATGTTACCCTACAACAGTTGCCATGACAGAGTGCCTACGTGAATATTATTTTCATAAAACGATCAGTCAATATTAAGAG
>CM031598.1:85908232-85913232 GCA_018398815.1 Conus ventricosus
TATCCGTTCCTGCTTTTGTGATCATTTTTGTAGTTGACATTTTTTTCTCGGTGAAGATAATAAATATTACTGTATCTTTTTAATTCAGTTGTCTATCGAGTGAGAGAGAGAGGGGGGAGGGGAGGGTTTGATGTGTGTGTGTGTGTGTGTGTGTGTATGTGTATGTGCGCGCACGCGTGCTTCGGTTTGCTATCCTCTCTGAGTGTTCATCTTAACAATGCAGTGCCCCTTTGCTTCATATCTTTCTCTGCACCCCTCTTTATTCGAATGGTTTTAACGGCTAATGGAAATGCCTTCCATAGATAAGTGCCCACGACTTAGTGTTTCTTTCCTCATGTACACGGAGGTCATGCCACATTTGATCCCTTCTCCCTACACCTCCGTACAAACAGTCGCATACTAGACTGCAGCTGAAGTTGTGATTAAGGATATGTGATGGCAATAAGTCAATGGCTCTATCTACCAATCAGAGCACGGCGTCACTATGGGTGCATGGGCAAAATAGTGGATGAACGTAATGACAACAGATTTCCTTTTTCACTTTACGCGCATAAAGACAATTCCCTTGTTTCTATCAACTAGGAAGTGGGTTTGAAACGGAAAGGATCTGAATTTGAAACCAGATTGTTTAAACTTTGTTTTGTTTTGTTTTTTTTCTCTGTGTCTCTTTTACTTATGACAGTAAACTAATATGTATGTATACAGTGTGTGTGTGTGTGTGTGTGTGTGTGTGTGATATTTTATTTGCCACAATTGCATTTATATCCTTTTTCAGGTATAGAAGGAGAGGGGGGGGGGGGGGTCGGGAGGCAGCAGGAGAGGAGGGACAAAGAGGTTGAAAAGGTACGAGAGGTGGGACGGGGGAGAGGCGGGGCGGGGGTGGGGATGGGGACGAATGAAGTAGACAGAGAGGCATTTATTATTTCATATCATGGAGATACGGTGGATTTTGCCACGAATAAAATTGTCATCTCTCTCTCTCTCTCTCTCTCTCTCTCTCTCTCTCTCTCTCTCTCTCTCTCTCTCTCAGCAAGCAGAAAGGAAATTTTTCCATTGTGTTCTCGTTTAGTAAACAAATACGAATTCAGATCGAGTACCTTGTCCGCACATGAGCTGCGCATGCTATTTATACCGTCTTTCCTGTCAAGGATGAAGGTCGAAGACTTACACTTCAACATTCAAAATTCCACTAAGGGGTCTGGTACCTCCCTCCTCCACAGCACCGACAACCACTACTTGTCAATCCTCGCCTGCTGTGTAATTAAGATCACGTGCAGACACATATTGTCAGGTGAAGCAGGTCCAGACCCCCTATACACGGTTTGACTGCTGTATGCATGGGACTGAATGACACAAGAAGCGACTGCCTGCGGTGGTAATCGGCAGCTCTTCGGTCGGCTCTACCCAGGTAGGAAGTCTGTTGTGTAAAAGAGGGCGTGGACGATCAGGCGCTTAGAACCTGGCCACTAACCCAAGTTCTTTCACTAACAATAACTATGAATAACAATGTACACGCATTAATTTGTTTTCACAAAATGACGTCTACGTGAGTGAGAGTTAACAGCCAATGTACGGTAACAGTTGATGTTAATCATCACTATACTCATATACTATGTCCAGATGTCTTGGTGTTTGTCTGACTCAGGATAAGACCAGAGATATGAGTTATGGAAAATCGGGTGGATGTCCTCTGAGAGTCTTTTTTTTTCAATACATAAACTTTTCTTTTTGCATTATAAACAGAAGTTTGTAAATGTCCTCGCAAAACGTCTTCACTCCACGTGTGAGAGTTCCAGAACCCCATATGTTCTCGACTGAGCCTTCCAGCAGGATTCCAGGCTCCGTGGGGAGGACCAGCACAAATCCAGTCGTTCCCAGCATCCACTACTTTACAGGAGTTGGGATTCGGTGTGCATGACTTGTATGTATGGGAGGTCCTTGAAACTCACCCGATCCCTGTTTGCAACGATCACCACGTACGCGCCCATCTGTCTTACGGACACAGGTACCTGGTACCTCTAGCTTTGGTGGTCAGTGTCTTCATTCACCATTTAATATCTCATGGTATTGAACACGTGTTCTAGCTTATCTGCTGGAGTAACTCGGTTGGTGGAGCACTGGACTCACAATCTTAATGGTCCTGGGGTTGCGGGTTCGAATCTACGCCTCGCCGTTTTGGTACGCGGGGATCTTTCCCTCGGAGTGAGCATTGGTTCTGACGCCATTTCACGAAAAGTCCTTCGAAAGAGGCTATAAACTGAGGTGTTGTGAACTCACACGTAACAACTTGCACACGAGTAAAATTCCATCACCAACATTTAGAAAAGAAGGCCAGCTCGGCCGTTAGTATGGATGACACGCTATTACATATTACATACACCAAGCGTGAAAAATCAAAAGAATGAAGGAAACATTCGACAAGGGAAACGACAGAAACTAGCGCCAGCAGGCAGCTCTTCAATCAGGTCCACCCAGATAGACAGTCAGTTGTGAATACGAGGGCGTGGATAGTAAAGATTTAGAGCTTGGTCTATAACTGAGGATAGACGCTGTAAAAGTACTCATGATTAAAAAAAAATATTGTTACTTGCTACTACAACTATTCTACTTTTGCTACTGCTGCTGCTGCTACCACTACTACTACTACTGCTGCTGCTGCTGCTGCTACCACCACTACTACTACTACTGCTGCTACTACTACCACCGCCACCACCACCACCACCACTAATAATAATAATAATAATAATAATAACGATAACAATAATAGTAAAAATAATCTGACTTTGAGTGGTTTGCTCTTGTTATCTGCCCCTTATGCTATAGTTTGAAATCAACAAAGCTTTAAGTCTTATTCCCCACCATCTGTACGTTTCCGAGGCTTGAAATTAG
The DNA here is from genome assembly GCA_018398815.1 of Conus ventricosus. Taxonomy (NCBI): domain Eukaryota; kingdom Metazoa; phylum Mollusca; class Gastropoda; order Neogastropoda; family Conidae; genus Conus; species Conus ventricosus. The sequence continues at coordinate 85,911,122 of CM031598.1, forward strand.
TCTGAAGATGCCGCGCTTTCATTTTTATTTCAGTTTCTCGGTTAATCTCCATCCTTGAATTCAACTCACGTTGTTTAATTCCCAGTTGACCTGTACATCACGCCTGTGACCTTATTAGGTTAATGAGATGTGAGGTGATGAGTTACAGCACCTGTTATGGGATTTACAGCTTTCTTCACAAAAGCAAATGCTGTTGTTTTTAGTCGGTGCGTATGACGAATACATCATATACATAGCCATGTTCACGAGGGGTCATACTTTATATTTTGTAGGATAAAAGCCGTAACACATGTAATGAAAAAGAGTTTAGTTGTAGGTCAGTTTGTATGCTTGTACCAAAGATGATTTTTTTGAGTTATTGTTTGTTTTTTGTTTTTGTTTTGTCAAACTAGTACATGATCAGCATTCAGTTTAAAGAAAAATGAAACTGATCGACTTGATTCCTGATTCCTAGGTGGCGCCTGCTATGTATACAAATCACACACACACACACACACACACACACACACACACACAGAAAGTCTTTCAAGAATGCCAACAGGCGCTTCGTCTGGCAGCGTCTGCTATACGAATCAATCAAAGGTATAGTACCTTTACTGCTGAAAACAATGCAGTGAAATTCCAGCGGGGGGGGGGGGGGGGGGGGGGGGGGGTAACAGCGTGCCATGTTGTGATTTTCGAGGTATGAAACACGTACAACGTTCAAGCTCAACTGGTATGTGAACAAACGTTTCTCTGCTCACCGAGTGTCGAGCGTCTCCTCACATATCCATCATCACCGAAAGGGCTGTATGTCAGTTTTACGTTTGTCATCCGCTCGACCTTACAAGGGCCGCTATTCTTTGTACTCCGGGGTTTGTAAACTGGGAGTTAGCTTTCTTCTCGCTCTCTTTCCCTTACACGAGTTGCAGGCTGCGCTTCGTTGCGCTTTCATACCATTAAAAATTTGCTCACTGCCACCCCATACCCTACCCGCTGATCCTCACCCCACACCCTTAGAAGGTATGAATGCACTTACATTTGGAGACAGGCGGTCTGAAAACATCTGCACATTTATTAAAGATACGAACACTTTGTACTGCTATCACATCAGATTCTTCATGCGCACGAATGCACATACATACTCACAGACAAATACTTTCGAACGTGCATGGTTTTCCTTGCATAGTATGTTACAAATTTTAAAGAGAAATTATAATCATTGCGCCGGACAGAAGGGACAAAGAAAAACAAATTGTTTGTCTCTTTTTTTTCGGCGGGATAACTATAATTTCTCTTTAAATTGTAAACAAGTGGGGTATGTTTTGCTCCCATAAGGAAACCTAACACAGAGTAACTTTTATTCAAGACTGGCACAGCCTTTTAAACTTGAATAAAGTCAGACAAATACATAGACGAACAATCTAATAGTGGGGGGAAAAAAACAAGCGCAGGCCAACAACTGAACTGTCTTCATAGTAATGACCTGGTAAAGATTTGGACTTAAGGAGGGGGGGGGGGGGGGGGGGGGGGGAGGGGAGTTTAAAATTGGTTTCATTTTCCGCCTGTAGTCTCCTCACTTTAAAACTAACACTTTTTTTAAAAAAATAGTAAACTGCATAGTGCCATTATTCATATAGAAAACTCCAGGAGTAGATGTGCACATCAAGCTGCATCCATTAAGTTAGTCGGCTGGGGATCACATATCCACATTGATGGCATTGTATAGGAACAGTTTGCATGATTCATGACATTATTCGTTACTTCTTTGTATTTCATGAAGGCTTTTTATCCCGTCAACAGAAGTGTAATCTAAATCTGTTTCCGTTCAAACTGGTATTCTTGCAGGAAAATGTATACATCTTGTATTAGGCTTCTGTATAACAATTCAAGGACAGAGTGCGATATGGGGGTACGTTGAAAAGATATATCAATGTTGTTTTTTTTCAAGGGGAGGAAATAACATAAGGTGATGAATGCAGTTTTGTTTTGTTTTCTTTATTTATCAATAATTTGACACATGACGTCATGACCTAAAGAAGAAATGGTGCCACATTTACGATGAACTTTGGAAAGTCTCCACTCTTCTTTCAGCATCTGACTTTTTGTAAAATATCACTCAAAGCATATGA
>CM031598.1:85915732-85948232 GCA_018398815.1 Conus ventricosus
GAGTAAACAGAAAGATGGCTCAGACGATCATGAAAATCATTCATCAGATCACATTTTGTGAGTGTATGGTGTTTGGGTTTTTTTGTTTGTTTCGTTTGTTTTTTAAAGGACCACAAAATCTGATCATCTTACTAGTTACGGAAGAGGCAGACATTACGATGATTTGCAGTAAGTTATTTTCTTTTCAGACCATGATGCTAATTTATTTGTCTGAATGTTGCTGACTCAGTTTATGCAGTTGCGTTTGCTTACTTTAGCTTCTGCGTGTTGAAAACTCTAAGCTTCTTCCCAACAAATATGACAGTTTGAGAAAAAAGCCTTCGTCGCCCTGAATCAATATTACACTGAATGTTACTTTGTAGAAGAAACAAAAGTAGTAGTGGTATTCGTAAAAAATCCAAGACGTGTGTTTGGCAATCAAATTACTGAAACCATGGAGACATTCAAATATTTATCGACCCTCTTTGGTAGAAATGAAAAGATTTGTCAACGTGAAAACATAAGTGTGGTCGTGTACAAGGGGCGATGTTTTCATTGCTAAACTTAACTTGCAGTCAAAGTCATCATGATTATTTTGGGCTTTAATTTTCTTCTTTTCTGTCGCGCACCTTCTGTGCCAATTCAGTGACATTGCACCTACGCCGCTCATTCCGAGTCCCCTTGTCGACCCGACCCGCCACAGCCCCGGCACCGGCAATCCACTGGGAGCAGTCAGTGTCAAGTCGGTAAGGGGTAACCCACCAGGGGAGACACTGCACTGCTGCTGAGTCACTTCGGTGGTCTCCCTCCGGAGGGCGCTACCACGTCCGTCCAACGACAGTCCCCACAAATTTCCCGATATCGTTGACCCTGACAGAATCAAACCAGGGCCACAGATGTGGAAAGGACATCGAAACTGAGTTCACCATGAGAGCAGGTCGCAGAATTTGTGACATTTTCTTTATTGCTCATCAATGAAGATGAGGATGATGATGATACTACGGATTTCCATGCCGGTCTAAGACTGTATGACAGGGCTGTACTCTACGCTTACTTTCATAATGTGTCTTGTCTAAAATTAGTCAATGGCATAACGAAGACAATATTATGGAAATGTTGGAAAGTATACTTTTAAGACATCTGCTTCAATTTCAACTGTGGCCCCCTGACAGACACTACTTTAGGAGAACTTGGAATTTATCCAGTATCTATACAAATGATGATAAGATGTTGGACACTGTCTGTGTCATATCCGACTGACAAATATTCGAGGAGAAATTGAACCTAATTCCACCATTCACGTGAATGCGATTCTTTTTCCATAATTCTGAAAGGTTAACAATGTACGAGGAGTATTTTTTTGAAACATGCTTCGATTGTGTTTGAGACAAATTTCCCATACTAGAAACATTTGTAGATATATTCATTCGTCTCCTCGTGACACTTACTTATAATCATGAGAAGATTTTAAAATTCGGGTAATTCTAGAAATTCGGACACTGATTTTCAACGAGAAAAAAAAAGTATATTTACCGATTACCCGATCTATACTTAACCCATCCATTAAAGCATGATTCAGCGGCCATAAACCGATTTTTCAAGTTGGAGCATGACGTGGGCTTGCTTGCGATGTTTTTGTTGAGACTGCAACAAAGCAAATATAGAAGATTAGTTCTATTTCAGTACAAAATGCCATAAATAGGTAGATTAAAGATCTCATTTAATTAAGAGAGAGAGTATGTTTCTGTGAAGTCCGTTTCTGATTTTTGCAGATTGTTTTATGGTAATAAGATATGTTAAATTGGACTAAATTTGTCAAATTAAGCGAAAATCGTTTAACTTTGAGCCTTTTGTTTTGAAACATTGAACATTTGCTTTTAAGAATATGCGTGTCTTCATAATTTTGTTCGTATATGTGGTTCTCTTGGTTCTAGTCATATGTCAAGATAATTGAACTTCTTTTTGCTTCTGCGTATTTTACTTATCTTTTATGTGCGTTTACGTTCCAGCGTTTCCCCTTTTGTTGGGTAAACTGGCCATCCCATGTAACGAAAAATTGATATTTTTTTCCGCATGGAAAAAATTGGAAAAAAAAGAAAAAAAAGTTGAAAGTTAATAAACTTGGCTATTTAAAGATCTTCCTGCATGCAGCAAGGAAAAACATCACACAGAGAGAGTGTGTGTGACGCGACAACTGCCAGCCGGCACCATGCCCCCCCCCCCCCCCCCCCCGCCCCCAATCCTCCCAGCCCAGCCCTCCCATTCTCTCTCTCTCTCTCTCTCTGTCTCTCTCTGTCTCTCTCTCTCTCTCTCTCTCTCTCTCTCTCTCTCTCTCTCTCTCTGTGTCTCATGAACTGCAGTTAGGGTTATCAGTTTTCATCATTTATCTATACCTTTTTTCACCCCTAACACACACACACACACACACACACACACACACACACACACACTCCATCCCGTCTCTTCTCACTCCCACCAGTTCGTCTGTTCAGCTGAGACTGTGATAGGGGCGCGAAGATGACGACGAAAGGGCAGAGAATTTTGACGCAACGTAAGCGCGGATCGTTAACTCCGCTCTTCTTCACCCGTGTGATCAGCTCCAAGTATGAGCGCCGCAAGTTGCCGCGCTTTGTGTAAATTCTCTGGACAGGCAGGATGTCCGTGCCTGCATGTGTCTCACAGCGGTGGACATCGTAGTTTCGTTCATTAGCGTAAATGCTGACGAACATGAACGTCTGAGAGACTGTCATCCCTGATGCCAATTAGGCTACGTTATATCACACTGCAGGAGTTGGGAAGAATTGTCTTTTTCCAGAACCATCTCCTCTCCCCAAGGGTGGCTAACACCACCCCTTTCCTTTTCCACAATGGTATTTTTGGCTGTCCGTTCCCTGACAGTCTGTAAATTTAAACGGGCCATCAGGACAGGTGTGTAGCTTAGCGCACAAAAGAAAAAACCCAACCCCTCCTAAATCTTGTGCATAATAAAAGTGCCCTGCGTCTGTTTAATTCAATTCCTTTCACACCCCCGGGGTGTTTAAACCACGGTGAAAGACGATCACAGCCAGTGAACCAACCAGTAACGCGGGTATCCCAAAAAAGGGGGGGGTTTTCCCTTTTTCTTCACTCTAGATCTTTTGTCAAGTTTTACTAAACAACCCAGCAGAAATGAAAAATTTAAAACCCCAAACGTTTCTAAGTCTTGAGACGTCGGCATTGCTTGCGTTTTCCCAAAAGGTTTTCAGCAGTAAAACAAAAATCCCAAAATTTTTTGGAAAAAATTTGTGAAATGTAAACGAGATAACATTTCAACATTTAAGATTATGACACTTTTTTCAAAATCTTTTTTAAAATTTTTAAAAGAATTTATATTATAACAGTTACCTATTACCAGTATTTTGGTCCCATCTGTTAAGAGGTTTAAAACACTGTATTGGGGGGGGACGGGGTTAAATTAAAAGCCTATATCGTGGAACCTTTTCCCAGTATGAATACTTTTGTTTTTCCCCTTAAAAGTTTTTGTAGGGGGGGCCCTCTAACCCAAATGGTATCTGGGCTCATTTGTATTCCCAGTACCTAAAAACTTCACCTGAGAAGCTGCCAAACATTGAAGAGTTTTTCCTTTCAACTCCCTCAGCAGTTTCTTTTTGTATTTGCCCTTACTCACTTAATTTTAAAAGGGTCCACTCAAAAATCGGGTGTGAAAACAAAAGTGGAGACAAAAATGAAAGGGCCCAGATCCCTTTATGTTAATATCACCCTGGCCGGGCTAAAAACCATCCCTTTACAAAAACAAAAGGGGAAAGCGTGAGCATTTCCAAACCGGACTCTCAGGAAACTTATAAACAAACCAGGTTCTCTGGGGTAAATAAAACCCTTTGGGTTCCTGTGACCCCCCAGTTAGGATAAAGAATCCCACCCCCCACGGGGGCCAAGCAACCCAAAACCGGATCAGTCTGCTTGAAGAGAAGGTGGACATTCACCACCGCTGGAGAGAGACCCCCCAAAACCTTTCCAGCATAAAACCCCGAGCGCCCGAAAAATTTCCTGCCACGAGCCCCAAGTTATCAAACCATTCCCTCCCTTTATGGCGAGATAAAAGTGACAAGAGCCACCCTTTTTACAAAGACACCCTGGTTCAATTTAATTTTTAAATTTTAAGCAGCATATTTCAGCCCTTTTTATACCCAAGTAAGGGTTGGCTTTTGCTGTGTCAGGTTTGTTTTTCCCAACATCTTTTCATTTAAAACCCTTTTTCCCTAATTCTGTCACTCCGGAGCAAAAGCATTTTAAAAGGGGCGAAAACAAACGCGATTTTTATTCCTAGCCATTTTTTAAAGTTTTTTTTAACCGCCCGACAAAAATTTTAAAAAAAAATTCTTTCAAATACTAGTAGCAGAAAGTTTCCCCCTTTCCCCCACCACCGGGGGAAAGAAAAGGAAAAGGGCGGGAAGGAGGAATTTTGATTCAAAACTATTTGTATAATTTAATAGGAAAACTTTTCGGGAGTTCTACCCATTGAGGACCACCCCTTCGTCAAAACCCGTCCACCCCACACACCCACACACACACACAAAACACACAACAAAAACCCAGAAAAGAGAGAGAGAGAGAGGGGGGAGAGAGAAAGGAGGGAGAGAGAGAGAGAGAAGGAGGGGGAAAAAGGGAGAGGAGAGAAAAATTTAAATTTTTTAAACTGCCCATAAAGTCCGTTAACATTTCCCTTAATGGCAAAAACATTTTGCGATCCAAACAGTTTTAAACGTGGCTGTAGTAGCGAATTGCTTTTCCTTTTCGCCGACCCCAAATGAAAACCCCGCCAGCCCCTCAGAACAGGCCCAAATGAACACCACCGAAGGGGACTCGGGAGCAAGGGCAGTGTCTCCTCCGGGGTTTTTCCCTTCTTGGACTCCCTTGGGCCCATTGATTGCTCCCTGTGGATTGCCGGTGCCGGGGCGGGCGGGGGGGCCCGGCCCGGGGCTGGGCTGGTCGGGGTGGGGGGAAAGGGCGGCGTGGTCCCCTCCCAACTGAGAGGGCGCAGGGGTTTGGAACAGCAAAAAAAAAAAAAAAAAAAAGAAAAAAACTTTAAAAAGCTGAAATTTGGGGTTGTTTTTGTTTTAAAATCAATGCCCCCAGTACTGGTAGTTCTTGCTGTAACACTAGTGGTAGAGCAGAGAATCCAAATAGTAAAAGCAAACAGACCCAAAAACAATGATTTAATCGCTTACCTTTAAAGTTAAAAACACAGTATTAATTAAGATGAAAAAGGGAAATTCCTTGCGTAAAAAAATTTTCTAGAAAAAACCCTGTTTTTAAAAAGGCCCCAATTCTCAGTGAAGCTTTGGGAAATATTTTCCCGAAAAAAAAAATTAAAATTGGGCCCACGATAACCCCAACCCTTTTCAGCGCGGAGGGTTTTTTTTTTTTCCCCCCTGTGAAGGAGGGGGAGGGGGGGGGGGGGGGGGGGGGGGGGGGGGGGGGGGGGGGGGGGCGGGGGATCGTCCCCGGAAAAACGATAAACCCTAAATGTTTTTTAGGGCGTTATTTGCTTCTGCATTTGGTGGAAAAAACATTGCCATGGGGGGTTGCTCACTGACACTAGCTGCGACTCAGCAATTAGTGTCTTTCAGCGGGGGCTAGGGGCTCGCAGGGGTTTTCCCGGGCCCGAATTTTTAATAGAAACAAGCATCCCCTGAATCTCATCGATGATTCGACGGCATTTTGGCAGGGGTCTCCCGGGTCGGTTGCCTAAAAACCCGCTCGCGGGGCCCCTGTTGGTGATGGGGGGGGCCGGGGCAAAGCAGGGTTTAGTTTGGGGACGGGGGGCGGGAAATAAAAAAAGAGGAAAGAGAGACAATGAAAGCACAAGATGGGGACGTGGGCGCAGGAAATAAGAAAAAGGGGAAAAGAGAGAAAACCCCCGAAAAACAAGATGTGGACGGGGCGCAGGATATAAGAAAAGGGGAAAAGGGTGAGAACAATGAAAACACAAATGCATAACGAAGCGGGTGTGGGGAAAAAACCATCGTTTAAATTTTTAAAACCCGTGGTTTATTGGGGGAAAACCTCAAAGTATGGAAAAAGCGAAATTTAAAGGGGAAAAAATTACCTTTAATTTTTTTAATTTGTAATTTGCCTTTTATCTTCCCCTACCAGTGGGGATAACCGCATTTTAAAGATGTTTTATTTCCTTGAATCTCTCAAAAAACCTTGCATGAGGGTAGGACCACTCTTGCTAAGCACCCGAGCAAAACAATGATCAAAAATTTCCCATATTTTTTTTCGGCTGTCTGGGGTTTTTTTTTGTTGGGCCCCAAAATTAGCAAACAATTTTTTTTTGTGGGTTCGTTTTCTTTCACCCGTTCACTAAAAACCCAAAAACCCGAATTTTTTAAAAAAAAAATTCTCCAAAAAAACCTTACAAATTTTTCTGTTCCAAATTTTTTGTAGATGGGTAACACTTTGAATCCCAGGCTTTCCGACGGCCCGTTTAAATCACCGGATTTTCTCTTTCCCCAGTGGATCTTCCCCCAATGATCCCCTTTCATTCCTTTCAAACCGTCCACCCCAAAAACCCATTAAAAAAGTGTTTTTAGGGTTTTGTAAAAAAAATCGAAAAGGAAAAAACCCCTTTCGGACCCCGAAAAAAATTCCGACAATATTCCCCTTAAAACCTTTGTTAAAAGGGCCCCCACATTTAAAAAGCGGGGGTATGAATTTTGTGTGTGTTCACCTGCCCGGGGCGCGGAGAAAGGGGCGCAGAAATTTTGTTCAACTTGCATTTTCCCGCAGGGAAAAAAAAAAGGGAAAAAAACAAGGCCCAAAACGAATGGAAACCAAATTTTTTTGAACAGGCATTAATTTCCAAAATAACGAAAGCGGGGACCCCGGAAAACTTTAATAGGAAAAGGTTTTGTGACAGTCAAACCCCTGAAAGCTTTTGCGTGTTTGGGGCCGGTCACAGCACAGCGACTGCATAGGAAAGGAGGCCCCACCTTTCCCCTAAAATGGCTCGCCGATTATTTCGCTTTGGGGCCGTGGGGGGTAGGGGATTAAAAAAATCGTTTTTTGGGTTTTTTTTTGGGGGGGGTTGGGGTGTGTGTGTTTGTGCGGCGCGCCGGGTGTTGGGGTGTTGTGTGTGTGTGTGTTGTGTGTGTTGTATGTTGAAAAAACCCCTGAAAACTGCGTCTGGTATTTCTTTATTCTGGTTTTCTTTTTCCTTTGGGCACACAAACGTTTTTTGGGTTTTTGATTTTTTTTTCCTAGAGTGGGGAGGTGGTGGGGATGGGGTTTAAGGGGGGAGGAGAGAGGAAAACGGTTTGGGGGGGAAGTTTGGGGGGGGGGGGGGGGGGGGGGGTGGGGGGGCAGGGTGGGGTTTGGGAGTATACAGTTCATTTCTTATGAGGTTGGCCCCGGTGTTAAGAACTTTCAAAACTGATCGTTTTAAAAACCCCGGATAAAACTCTCTCTCTTTTCTTTTCTCTCTCTTCTCTCTCTCTCTCTGGCTGCCGGGGAAATTTAATTTTTTTTGGGTATAAGACACCACATTCCAAGCCCCTTTTCCCGGAAAAAAATCGCGCCCAAGGGGGGATGCCCAAAGGGTGCGCGCCCCCAGCCTACACCCCAGGTTTTCGCGAATTTTCAAAAAACCCGGGGCCCCCCCCCCCCCCCCCCCCCCCCCCCCCCCCCCCCCCCCCCCCCCCCCCCCCCCCCCCCCCCCCCCCCACCCCCCCCCCCCCCCCCCCCCCCCCCTAAATTTCAACCCCAAAACCCAACCCCTCATTTTCCTGAAAGAAAACCAAAACCCATTTTTAAAAAAAAAAATAAAACTTCTTTTTCCCAAAAGTTGACCGAAAAAAAAGGGTTGATTTTGCCCCTGCGGGGATCCCAAATTTTTCCCCCCCCTTCCCCCCCCTTTTAAAACCCCCCAATTTTTTAACTCAAAAGGGGTTTCGTGGGTTCACGGACAAAACCAAAAATTTTAAAAAAAAAAACAACAACTAAAAACCCAAACAGTAAACCCCCAAAACAGAAGGTTGATTTAAAAAAGGCAAAAATGTGGGGGTTCAATTTTTCCCGGGGCCCTTTCCCTTCCCGAAATTCTAAGGAAAATTTTCACTGAAGTTTAAATTTTTTATGGAAGGGTAAATTTTCCCCCCGGCCAAAAAGTCCTTTGCAAAAAACCCCCCCCCCCAAAAACCCAACACCCCCCAAAACCGGAGTTTTGGGGTGGGAAAGCAGGTGGCAAAAGGGGTTTTTTGGGGCCCCTTCAATCCATTTCCCTTTTCCAAAAACCTTTCCAAAATTTGTTTAAAACTTTTAAACCCGTTTTGTTAAAATTTTCATTTTGCGACCGGGTCAGGTCCTTTCCCTCCAGTTTACCCGGAAAAAAACCCCCCCTCCCACCCTACCCGGAATACAAGATTTCAACCAATTTTGGCAGAAGGGACGGGCCCTCCCCCTTTCCCACCCAAAAAACCTCACCCCCACCCAAAACCCCCCAAACCCAAAACCCCCCCTTAACCCCCAAAAAGGGGGAAAAACAAACCCAACCCATTTAAGTTTCATTTCCCCCTAGGGAAATTTCCTACCCCCTTTTCAGGCAACACATTTAACCTACCCCAAATTTTTCTTTATTTTTCCCCCCCCCCCCCTCCCCCCCCAAACCCCCTTTCCTTAAAATCTCAAAACCCTTCCAAATTTTTAAAATTCCCCTTTGGAAAAAAAAATTTTCCCCGTTGCCCCCCCCTCCCAAAACCATTTTTCACCTTTAAGAAAACCCCCCCGGAAATAAAATAAAACCGGGTTTATGGAGGCATTTTCCCTTTTTTTTTTTGGAAACCCGGCTTTTTTTTGTCCCCGGGGATCGGATTAAAAAGGGGCCCGAAAAGTTTTATTTTTGGTTAAAATTTTTTAAAGGGGGGATTTTTGGGTTTTAAAAAATTTTTTTTTCTTTCCCCCGGTTTTAGACCCCCCCAACCTTTTTTGGAAATTGGAAAAAATTCTGCACTTGCTGTTCACTGATTTGTTAACTTTCTGCATGCGAACGGCGTCGAATTCCCGTACTTGTCTTTGCACGACCCCCTCCTCTTACTCAGATTTTCACTGCTCTTTCAGATCCGTTGATGTCTCGAGGCGTCGGGTAACGTCAGCTCGGCACTCACTGTTTATGACAGCGGTACACATACATTCAATTATCTTTAACAGAATACTTCAATTTCGTTTTTTTTTACTCTAACTGGTTGTTGTCCTGAGAAATGGTGGTCTTGTGACTGAGAACAAGGTATGGATCTATGGTTACGATCCACTCGCGAGTGTTACAAGAGCAAAACACACGTAACAGAACTACCATACAGAGAGATGAGCTGTTAGAGATTTACCGAATCTATGGTACAGTATTGAGGAAGACGGTGCCCATCTCTCTCCTTTGGCCTTCTTAACCTTCCCTGAGCTGAACCAAATACTCATTTACTGCTGATAAGGGTTTCAAGCGGGAGAAAATCTACGCCGAAGAGTGGTTCGATTCAGTTTCACGATTTCAGTTTCAGAGTCGAAGGCTGTCTGACCGTTGTTCATTTACAGACCTTTTAAGTCGTTCTGAGTTGTAACTAGGTCTAAATATCTTGGCATTATTCTCATCACACTGCTTCCATTCCAGACTTGTCTGGACATGCTCAGAAAGCTGTTGTACCAATTATTGAATTACTTTGGAATATGTTTTCTGTTGTTCGACTGTCAAATGGGCCGTAGTCGGTTCTCATCTAAGACCCGGAATAGGTGAAGTACCATGGCAGATTTAAGAGTGTTCATTTGTCAGCTTTGAACCGCTTTATGTCTGGTATCGGAGAAGGCCAAGGATTTGTTTAAAGAGGATCGGGTAGATGTCTTCAGTTAGACAACATTTTTGAAAATGATTTGATCTATTTTTCATTGCAATCAGAAACCTGTGAATATCCTCACTGAGTTTCCACAGTCCTTGTGTCAGGGTTCCATTGCCTCATTTGGACCACCTCGGGGACAGTCTGGCAGAGCCATTGCAGAATCCACAGGGAGCAGGAACACAGACCCCGTTGTGGTCTTTGTTGCTGTTGTCGTTGTTGTTCTCCTATACCAGTAGCAGGGTTTCCTCTGATCGTCGAATGTTGGACTACTGATCGATTGCTCTTGAGACTAAATGAAACACTATCAATCGAATGGGCACCTTGACCAACCATTTTTCCCTACGTCTGACAGGGCAGTTCTTAAATTAATGTTTATGTCCTAGCTGCGTTCAGTTATCTCCTTTTCTATAGTTATACCGCTGAAATGATTCAAGTCAGCATGTATGCGGCTTACAGCTCAAGCACAACGTTTACTTCTATGTGTTATTCAGTATTTTGAAAGCGACTTTCCATTCAATTGGATTAAATTAATGGCCTATTCCAAACCGCACACACACAAGAAGATATTGAGGCCGTTGCCAGTGCTGTGTATGGACAGTTTTTAGCTGCTCTGGACAGATGGAAGTCCAGTAAACTACGACCTCTTTCTCTGTGGTCGCTCACCAGAACGAAGAGCATACGAACTGGCTGTGCGGAGCAGCCAAAGTTGTAAGATCTCCAGTCTATATCAACTGCATGCGGCTTACAGCTCAAACACAAGCAAGTTCAAGCAAGTAAAATTTCTCTTCAGTTTCAAATCTAACTGTAATTCGCAAACATATCACCTTTAAAGAAAAAACCGTTTTGATTTCTTTCAGTTCTTCATAGCTTGCCTATAACAATTAAAAAAAAAATCTCAAATGAACGTATTTGACTTGTAAAAAAGCCTTTTCCTAAGCCCTCCGACACTTTGCCATGCAGTGTTTCCAAAGCGTCCAATGGAGCTAGGACATTGTGTCGTTGGCTTTTGAATTTTCAGATGAATCACTGGTTAGCTACATTACCGCAGTGGGAATGAGATTGTGCTCAGCTGATCTACTGATGAATTGGGCGTTTCAGGGATTTACCCTCTGTCCTGTTGTCGCGACGTCCACACGTCCAATCTTGCCAGGGGAACTTTTTTTTATTTTATTTTTTTTTAAATTTTTTACGCGCTGCTTCTAACGCGAGTGGTCAGTTTGTCTCCCTTCACCATGTGACAGGTCAGGGGTTGGTACACGTGCTTGCCTATCTCACTTCGAGTGCTGAGCTCGCATTATCTGCCCCTCATCAGACAAGTCACGAATGAGCACGTCTTTGTCGGTTTTACTAACCAGTATCTACATGTCTCGGTCGCCTGGAAATTGCTTCAAGGACTGCACAAACAGATACTATACTAGAATAGGAGGTCGGGAGAGCTCAGTGGTAGAGCGTCGGACTCGTGATCTTGGTGATCGTGGGGTTGCGGGTTCAAATCTCCGCCGGGCCTTTTCGGTGCAGCGGGATTTTTCCCTCAGAGTTAACATTGGTTCTGACTCCATTTCCCATACAGTCCTTTGAATGAGACTATACACCGAGGTTCCGTGTGTGAACGCACACATAATATCTTGCACACACATAAGACCCCATCACCAACTTTCGGAAGAGAAGGCCAGTTTGGCCGTTGGTATGGATGGCACGTTACACATAGCATGCACCCTGCGTGAGAAATAGAAAGAATGAAAGAAATAAGGAAACGAGTGAACGATATTGAACAAAATTGACTGGATAACACGAGAAACGACTGAATAAAGCGCCAGCTAGCAGCTCTTCAGTTGGCACTACCCATGTAGGCAGCCGGTTGTGTAAACAAGTGTGGATTGTAAGCGCTTAGAGCTTGGTCTCTAGCCGAGGATAGGGACTATATAAGTATTCATAACAATAATGATAATAATTCTTTTTCCTGGCTAGCTGGTTATAGTTTTTGACACTAAACGGAGAAGGATGGGGGGCGAAAATTTGGGACGGGGGCTGTATATTCGTCCTTGACTTAATTCATGCTGTCTAGTACCAAGCTGACCTGACCTTAATTTGAGTTGTTCCGTGAAGTTAATTAGATATGAATTAGACACCCGTCGGATAATTTTCAGCTTCTTTGACGAAAATCCAATGCTTTTTTTCAGTCGGGCTATGAGACGAACGTAACTTGCACACAGCCACGTTTCACCAGGGATCTGAATTATTTCTCCATATGATCCTAACAACTGCTTTGGCACAAAATTCTCTTGCGAATTAAAGAATCAGATGTTTAGCGTCAGTTTGTCTTTGAAAAACAAGAATGATTTTCTAAAAGTCAAAACTGGTAAGATCTCAGCTTTCATTTTAAACGAAAAGACAACTTGACAGACTGTGTGTTTCCAGCCTCATTCCCTCATTCCCAGCTAGACTTGCTGTGTATACAACACACACACACACACACACACACACACACACACACACACACACAGCTCTGTGTGTTCGGAATACCATGAATATGTCGGTGTTCCACGTCATGTAAAATCGTTGGTATCATGATTCCTGCTGCTGAGAACCATGCTTCAAGATTAAAAGTGTAACACAGTACTGTTGCATCATTCCGGAGGGATACATACATACAATTTTCATACTCATTTCAAACGAAAGGATCGGGAATCAGATTTTCGTTCTTCATGTCATCAGTTCGACGTCACAAGGGACGCTATTCTTTGTACACTTGAAGTTAGCTTTCTTCTCACTCTTGTTTCCGCTTACTTGAGTAACAGACCACTTTTTCTTGTGCTACTATACTCCTTTGTTTTTTTTGTGGTTTGTGTCTTTCTCAGGTGTACATAAAGTTTGCCTTTGGAGACAGGAGGTGTGGTATTTCTGCATACTTTTAGGATGTGCAATGTTTCTAATATTGTCAGTCTTGTCAGATTCCTACATGCACATGCATGCTCACATGCACACAGAAACACAGACAAACATATTTTGACACACATATTTTTTCCATATGTAGCGTTTGTAGTAAACTGCATAGTGTCATCGTTTACAGAAGATTGCAAAAGTGGGCGAAGGAGAAGAAAATAAAGGAAGAATACCTAGCAGGATTCAAGAACTGTTCAACGGCAGATGACGTTCACAGTAATGGCATCCGTAGATAAACATTTTTTTTTTTTTAATCGTAAGCCATATGTTGCGTTGGAGTTTTCGAAAGGCTTCTCGTTACGTTAAAAGTTAGCTGCTGAGACTGAGATGAAAGCTGACAGCTGAGGAGAATGATGTATCAGACTATGTACTTGATCGTTGTCATAATTCTTAATGACAGCGTTGGGGTACATCTTCTGTTTTACCTTTTTTTTTCTCAACAGGTATGGCAGGCATGGTGGTGGGCCATCCCTTTGATACCACAAAGGTGAGTACCATGATTGCACACATTACAGGTATATTAAGGTGAGTTCGCTTTACGGAGCACTTGGATAAGAGCATAATGGTTGTCTGGGCAGTG
This sequence comes from Conus ventricosus, assembly GCA_018398815.1. NCBI lineage: Eukaryota > Metazoa > Mollusca > Gastropoda > Neogastropoda > Conidae > Conus > Conus ventricosus. The sequence goes on from CM031598.1 coordinate 85,929,116, forward strand.
AACTATTAAAGATTAGCCATGCGTAGGTTACGGCATCATTGTAGACGGAAGCCCATCCCTTCTCTTCTGCCACCTTAACCTTCCCTGAACTGAAGCAGGTACCCATATACTGCTGGGTGGATAGAACACGTTTTCAGGCGGAAAACATCCCGTCCCACGAGCGGTTCGAAGTCACGACTGTCAGCTACTCAACCATACGCTTTGACCACCTGACTGTCGATCCCCCCTAAATGACTGAAGACATGACAGGGACACGAAGGTAGATACGATGCTTATACCAGTGACACAAAAAGGTTAGTAGATGATTCAATTCGTGACATAGAAAGCTAAGTATACTATTCAATTCATAATACAGTAATGTAAAGGCGAATATTCAAATCGTGACGCACAAATGTTAGTACTAAGATTCAAGACGTGATAGAAAAGAAAGTTCGATGATTCAATTCGTGACATAAAGGTACGTATTATGGTTCAAACCGTGACCCAAAGGTAAGTATGATGATTACTACAATGATTAAGATCGTAAGACGAAGGAAAGTACGTGAAACACACAGGTAAAATATGATGATTCAAACGTGACACAGACAGACAAAGGTAAATATGATGATTCAAATCGTAATACAGAGGTAAATGCGATGATTCAAATCATGACACACGAAGCTAAATATGATGATGCAACACGCGAAAGTCACACAAGCGTAAGCACCATGACTAAGCACATGACTAAGTACGATGATTCGACACATGACACGCATGTAAACACGATAATATTTTATACATGACGCATAAAACGTAAGTTCAACATATGACATGCAGGTAGATACAATAATTTGATAAATGACACAAAAAGTAAGTACGATGATTCAACACATTACAGCCAGAAAACACATAACACAATGGTACATACGATAATTTAAATGCGTGAAAGCATGAACAGGTAAGTACAAGGACTGAAGACATCACAAAGGTAAGTGTTACGATTAAGGGACACAAAGGTGAGAACGATGATTAAACATTCTTACGGCAAATAAAGACGGAGTAAGGTGATTAATAGGACACAAAGGTAAGTGTGATGTCTGAACACATGACAGGCACACAACGACACGTACGTTGACTAAACACATGACGGTGTGTAGCCATCCGTTCACTTTCAAATCACTTTTCGTTCGCACTTTTCTTTCTTTACACTCTCGTAAGCATGCCAGCGTTTTGTGTTCTGATCTTGCGACCAGGTAGTGGCAACGCGAACTTTATGCAGTGACAGCACACAATCTTCATTAAACACTATTTCCTATTTTTGAAAATTCTGTTTATAGCATCGTGGCTTTTAGTATTATTTTCTGTTTCTTTTTTTCTTTTTTTCTTTTTTAAATATAAATCTAGGTATGATAAATTGCACACGAATGTGCTCTTTGAAGTCTGTCATCACACAGACAACACAGAGCCTTGTGAAGGCTGCCATCACACTCGCAGCACGCACGCAATCTGTTGTGAAGCATAAATAGCTGTTTCATTCAGTATATCTCTTTCGTCATTTGCTCAAGCATTGGCTCAAGTTTTTTTTCTCTCTGCATTTTACACTACTGTTTGCGTATTATTTTTCAGCAACTGATTTCCTTACCACACTAATCTTTTCATTTTATTTTTCTGCCCTTCGCTGGCTGCTTTGGGCTGCTTTTGGATTCTATTTTTGAATCCTTAGTGGTGATAATACTACAGAGTTACAGGCTGTGTTATGTCTCCATTTGAGGCCAAGGGAGCACAGACACAATCAGGTGTGTCTCCCTGATGAGTCCGATCCAGCAGGTGAAAGGCCTCGGAGCAGGCGATATGAATGGTTTTGTCTTCAGGATGGATTTTGTGCAGCTAATAAAGGTTTGATATTTATGTTTTCCTGAAGGGTTTGATATTTATGTTTTCCTGAAGGGTTTGATATTTATGTTTTCCTGATTTTTCGTTCTTGTTTTCTTTCTTCCTCCGTTCCTTACCCCCCTCCCATTTTTTTTTCTTTTTGAATCTTTGCCAAGTCATCAATGTTATGACACAGGAATTGTTAGCATGCACTTGTTTCCTCCACTACTAAGATTATTGTTCAACGGAATCTCTCTCTCTCTCTCTCTCTCTCTCTCTCTCTCTCTCTCTCTCTCTCTCTCTCTCTCTCTCTTTCCATCTCCCTCCCTCCCTCTCTCTCTCTCTCTCTCTCTCTCTATATATATATATGTAATGTTGAACTATACATACATACATACATATATATATATATATATATATATATATATATATATATATATATATATATAGTGTGTGTGTGTGTGTGTGTGTGTGTGTGTGTGTGTGTGTGTGAGAGAGAGAGAGAGAGAGAGAGAGAGAGAGAGAGAGAGAGAGAGAGAGAGTCAGGTTTGTAGAACTAAAATAAGAAATAAAGTGTTATTACCCGTACCCACCATCCGAATGTTGTGGTGAACCAGGTGCAGATGCAGACTCAGGAAGGATCCTCGCGGTACAAGGGGACTGTGGAGGCCATGACCAGCATCAAGCATCATGGTCTGGTGAGTCACGTCACCTGTCTGACCCTCCCCACCCCCTCCCGCCCCACCTCACCCGCTCAACTCTCATTCTCCCCCCCCCACCCCCCACCCCTCTCTCTCTCTCATAAAACAGGAGCGTGGAACATAGAAGTTTGAGGTGTTTTTTTTTTTTCCCCGAGTGTGGACTTTTCTATCTCACAAAGAAAACAAAAGCGTCATCAGATCTCCAGACGTCGAAACAGACCTTAGCAAGTCTGAGATTTGTTATTTATCCTGTCTTTCGTAAATGATCTACAGCCATTTTGAGCAGACGAATTTGAACGCGGTCATTAGAGGGTATAAAGGCTAACAAACCAAACCGAGATAGCAAAAACATGGCTTTAAATTTTTTTTTTTTTTTTAGTGCATATGCAATACATAAATTACGCCCAAAACTTTGCATGATTCATGAAACTAGCAAAGACATATTTGACGGAGCTGGAAGCAGTTTGATCCACTTGGCCAATATTCGCCTCATTTATACCGAAAATGGGGTAGATCTTAAACGGAGAGATACTGGGCCAGAGGTTAGATTACTTACACTCAAACTGACATGTAACGCATAATTTTGCGCAACAGAACCAACATGCTGGTGCATGGATTATACGTAACACATTCATGCTCAAGAGTGATTGATTTGTTCGAATAGAACCCCCCCCCCCCCCCCCCCCAGGGAAAACCATTCTAAAATGACTATTCACTCATTAATTTATTTCACACTCATCTTTTCTCATTGCTCAGATTCGCGGGTTTTTCCGAGGTCTGTCCTATCCCCTGATCACATACGGAGGAGTGAACGCCATCATCTTCGGTGTCTACGGGGCCTCACTGCGCGTGCTTGCCCACGAGCGCACACCGGGATTGCAAGATGTCTTCCTGGCGGGCTGCGCAGGGGGCGCTGTTCAACTGGCGCTGGCGTGCCCTGTGGACGTGATCAAATGCACGCTGCAGGCCCAGATCCCCCATGACGGTGAGTACGTTGGAGAGAGGCAACACTGTGTTAGAAATTCTCTGAATCAGTTCCTAACTTGCTCCAATGGCGATCTGGTATGCATTTTGCAACGTTCCTGTGATTTGCAATGGTGCGCTACAGTATAGTATAGCATACAATTAGTGTGTGTGTGTGTGTGTGTGTGTGTGTGTGTGTGTTGATGTGTTTATTCACCAATAAACAGAGAGAGGAGAGAGAGAGAGAGAGAGAGAGAGAGAGAGAGAGAGAGAGAGAGAGAGAGCATGCAGCCATGAAAGATCACTCTTCCAGCCTGTAGTCGCCTAAAAGGCAGTCCAACGTACAAAATCTCTGCAGCAGCTCTGTCTCTCCCGTCAAGTGCCTTTTGGTTGGGTGATCCAGGTGTGAAGGCGGCCGCCGGAAGGGGAGAGTACTTCACGGGCCCCTCTCAGTGTGCACGTGCCGTGTGGCAGCGGCGAGGCCTGCGGGGCATGTACCGAGGGCTGGGAGCCATGGCGCTGCGAGACGTCCCCACCTACGGCATCTACCTGGTCAGCTACCAGATGGTCTCTTCCAGACTCCACGCCTGGGGGCTCACGGACTCGCGCGGCATCGTGGCTGACGTCATTGGGGGCGGTCTGGCGGGGTCCTTTTCCTGGTTCCTCGCCATGCCTTTTGACGTCATGAAGAGCCGCATTCAGGCGGACAGTCAGGGCAGGTATCGGGGTTCTTCCACTGCTGTTCGGTGGCCGTGCGACAGGAGGGACCCACCGTGCTGTTCCGGGGAACCATGGTCACGTGTGTCCGCGGGTTTCCGGTCAACGCCGCCACGTTCCTGGTGTATAGCCAACTGTTGAAGTACCTCAAGGTCTGCGACTCTGTTTCCTTAGCAGCTGATGCTTAGAAGCCTGCTGTCCCAGAGAGATCCATGACCGTTGATTTTCTGCATGCTGTGTGCGATTATGGTAAGATGGTGAGACAGGAACAAAACCTCAAGGTGACTGAAACCACGAAGTCTTTCTCCCAATGTGGTTAAGCATTGTACACTTTTTCATGACGATTGTTATCACTTGTTTATCTAGCTCAACACGCTGGATCGAGACGGATTCAGTTCACCACAGAAAAGTTAACCGCGTCAGTAGTTTATGTGTATTTTTTGGCGTATTCTGGTTGTGGCTTCGCTGATGGGGAGGAGTGTACAGAGACTCAGTCTTCACCCCTTCCTTAAAAGTCATCTCAGAAACTCGTGGAGACAGCCGATAGGACCTGAGGAGGATGGTATCTATCAACTGGAAAAGGAAGCATCAGGTTACCATCGTCAGATTGAGAACAGTACATGGTCAGCTCCTCTCGCATCTCTACAGCCTGAAGATCTCTCACATGGACCAGTGTGAATGTAGCACCGAACCTCAGACGCCAGCCCACATTCCCCCGTCCTGCCCCACCTTTGACACTGTAGGACAGGAACGTGGTGACCCAGTACATTGAAACGGCTTCAAAATACTCGGTTGTAATTAGTGTGGGTCTCAGTGGAGCATTTTTTTCACGTGGAAGAGGTGTCGTGTAAAACCGGCATGTGGGCTGATTAGTTTCGCATGTTCATACATATCTGGCATGTGGTGTGTGTATGTGTGTGTGTGAGTGTGTGTGTGTGTGTGTGTGTGTGTGTGTGTGTGTGTGTGTGTGTTTGTGTGTGTGTGTGTGTGTGTGTGTGTGTGTGTGTGTGTGTGTGTGTGTATGTGTGTGCGTACGTGAGTGTATGCGTGCATGCGTATATGTGCGAGTGTGTGTATGTGTGTTTGTGTATGTGTGTGCGTGTGTGTGCGCGCGCGTGCGTGCGTGCGTGTGAATCAAGCTATGTTAATTAGCTGTACTTGAATACCTCCATCGTGAGCTCCTTTATGTTCTAGTCTCTGTGAATCTGTTACACGTTTGTGACGTGTTATGAATAGGGAGGTTGGTTTTGATTGTTTGTTTCTGCACAAGTGAGTATAGCTAAGCGGAGGGTGACGGCCTTAATGCACCTGTCTTTTTACTTTATGAATAGCTAAGCGGAGGGTGACGGCCTTAATGCACCTGTCTTTTTACTTTATGAATAGCTAAGCGGAGGGTGACGGCCTTAATGCACCTGTCTTTTTACTTTATGAATAGCTAAGCGGAGGGTGACGGCCTTAATGCACCTGTCTTTTTACGGCGAAGCAAAACTTGAAACAAAACCATGCATGCATTAACAAACTGATGGCTAAACAAACGAGCACGGGTGTGTGTGTGTGTGTGTTTGTGAATGCGTGCGCGCGCGCGTGTGTGTGCGCGTGCGTGCGCATGTGTGCGTGTGTGTGTGAGTGTGTGTGCTTATCATCATCATCATCATCATCGTCATCATCATTATCATCATCTTTACTTCCAAAGCAAACAGATAAGCAAATTCTCGGTTTTTTCTCCCAGAGAGAGAGAGAGAGAGAGAGAGAGAGAGAGGAGAGAGAGAGAGAGAGAGAGAGGAGAGAGAGAAGGTTTGTACACTGGTGAAAGCGGTATGTACGGTTTGCTTATAAAAAATGCATAAAAAAGGGGGGGTGGGGGGGGGGGGGGCGTAGGCGGAAACTGGTTATTTAAATCCGTTATTTTGAAGATGCTGATACACCAATAAGTAGCCTGTCACATAAATGATAATTTGTGTAATTCAGAATCAGAATATTTGAGCTGTTACGGCCAGATGATATATCTGATCTTGATAATATTATTCGAGCACATGTCTCGATGTGTACCTAATGTTCATGAAACCACCTAAAGGTCTGCTAATGGACATTCACCAACATTTTTTTTTTTTTGGAGAGAGAGAGGAGAGAGAGAGAGAGAGAGAGAGGGGAGAGAGAGAGAGAAGAACTCGTTGAAATCAGTCATGACATTAAAATTTTGCTTGTTTATTTTCACAAAGTATAAATCATATTTTCCAGTTTCATAGTCTAAGCTTGGTTTCTTTTGTGGTGCTTTGTCTCATGGGCGATGTGAATTTCTCGAATGTAAGCCACATTTCCGTTCCGGAAAAAAGCATGCTATTGATGTAATTGTTTCTCTATACCTCAACAGAATTGACTTCATTTGTTTTGGTTTTGTATTGAATAAAATAGTAACACAATGCAATGTGCTCGTTTCTTTCTCTTTGAATCTTCAACCTGATTAAACTGGATGTGTATCATCAAGAACAACATAAAGAAGAGTGTCAGGCGGCCTATGACGATTGGCCCATCTTGGCTGGTAGAATTATTCATTTATTTATTGTGGTTGTTGTCGTCGTGTATCAGTCCCTTAATGTGGCTTGTGGTGTGGTTGCACCTTAATGTAGTTCAGCTCAGGTTAGGTTTACTTTCTCTCTCTCTCTCTCTCTCCTCTCTCCCTCTTCTCTCTCTCTCTCTCCTCTCTCTCTCTTCTCTCTCTAATTTCACTGCCCGTGCAATTCATCCTGCAGGTTCACGGGTGGCTGGTACCTTTCGCTTGAACTGGCTGTCTCTATCGGCCTCTCACCTGTCTTTACCTGCCGCACGTGCAGCATTCCTCTTAGGCTTGAGGTATTCTCACTCTGTGACGTAGGGTGGCATGTTGGCTGCCATCGGTTAGGTTTTCTCTAGACTCGAGCAGAAGATGTCCCTGGGAGCGCCTGCTCCGGTTTTGGTTCTCTACCACATCGTCGAAGGTACGGGTCGGTACCTTCATTCCTACAGTCGGCCTGTAGGGGAGGGACGTCATCTCTTTTCCGCATCTGCTCTGCTGGTCCTCTCGACTGGACAGAGGGCAGAGAGTCGCTTGACCCGCCACTTTTCGGTCACCCACGGGTAGCTGTACCCTTCTTTCCTTCCAGTTCCTTCCGTTTTCTCTCCTCCCGGGGGCTTCACCCGAAGCTTGCGCTGTTGGGGCCGCGCAGTGTGAGGAGCACGTGGACCTTGCTGGATGGTCCTAACCCCTGTCCGGGACCTTCAGCGACGACGCCTCGTCCCACGGGATGCGTTCTCCACTGTCCTCTGACTTCCTACAGCTCATGTGACCAGTGTGGTTAGCTCTGTGTCGTGCAATTTGGGAGTGTGTGTGTGTCAAGGGTGTCGGCATTGAAAGACTCTGTTCAAGAACAGACCCGGTTTTGGGGGCACCTGATTCGACACGGTACTCTCAGAGGACTTTGGAGAGACAGGGGTGAAGGTGAACCACATGAAGCACAAAAAAGGAACGTGTGTTGGAAATGCTTATTTATGATTATGGTTATGTTGTGTGCGTTGAAATGCTTGTTTTTGACTATGTGTATGTTGTGTGTGTTGAAATGCTTAATTGTGATTGTGCATGTTGTGTGTGTTGGAATGCTTATTTGTGACTATGTGTGTGTTGGTGTGAATAAATGGTGTATTGTATTGTAATCTTTCTTGTGTGGTCTCTTGCGAGGCGTGTGAGGTCAGTCACTCCCTTCACTCCCATCTAGACCGATCCTGTCAGGGCAGACCTCCAGGGTCGGTCTTAACATTTGTGGGGGCTCGTCCGGGATGTGAAGGGCTCTGACTGTCTCTCTCGTTTCGCGGAGTACCTGTCCAGTTCTGTCTGTTTTGTATATGTTAGTCAGTTTGTCGTGTTTGTTTGTGGGTGGTTGGCTGGGTGACTCTAGCGTGTAGGGAGTCTTTGGTGGCCTGAACGAACATCTGGTGTGACTGGGGAGTCGAGTTGAGACGAAGGGGAATCGACCGCGTCCAGACCTCCTCTTTCCGCCGGGTGCCTCACCCAGATACGTCCGTAAGACTTACCTTTCTGTATCCACTCAGTCTGCCATTCCTGTTCTGTAGTTAACCAATTTTTCTTTACCGGGAGGTTGTTGAGTACAGGGGGGTGTATCGGACGTTAGTAACACTTTTTCTTTTCTCCGGATTCCTTCTGTCATTTTTTTCTTTTTGTCGGTGAGCCCCACCGCACTGTTGCTCGTGTTGTGGAGCACGGTGTTGCCAGAGTGGGAGCAGCCTTGACATTTCCTCTTTATGTATTATCTTTTATTTTGAATTTTTGGTTGCTCTTTGTTGACTAGTGAACTCCACTGTCTTGTCGCTCTTGTTTTTTTAAGCGCGGGCTCGTGAAGGTAACTTGGTCACCGGAGTCTTTTTGTCCTTTTCGTTTCAATAAAGATTGTATGTTGACACTTTTTATTTGCTGTTTTCTCAGTCAGTCACCAAGAGACGTGACATATCCATGCGGTATCTGTTTTTCAAGTGGTATTGTCTTTCCCCTTTATTTGAGAACCGTAGGATATAGTTGTCATGGCAACGTCCGGTGCTGGCGGCATGGCGACGCGTGCGTCGAAGAAGAAAGGTCTTCAAAATGTAGTCCCTACTATTAGTACCAGTACTTTGACTACAGGGACGTCTACTTATTCCAGTGCTGTAGCCGATAGTCCCGCGAGTACTTTCACTACTTCTTCGCTAGGGATCTTTCTGCTGAGACCCCGACTGCACTTCTGCTCGGAAGTGTCAGAGTATAGCGAAGGAACTGTGGGCTTCTGTTGGGTTGCATGAAACCGAAACCCTCTCCTCTCCATGCTTCCCCTCGTAAGGAGTACGCCCCGGGGACTTTCCTCATGGGAAAGTCGAGACCCAAGGGACGGGTCAAACGGGTCATCCTCCCGTGTCGGAGTGGTGAATCCTGCCCAGGATATCGCCTCCGTCCTGATGTTTCTGGAGTGACAGCGATGAGAGGATGAGGCCCTCCGTCGGGAAGAGGAAACTCGGCGTAGGGAAGAGGCTGTCAGGCAGGAAGCCCTGCGTAGGGAAGAGGCTGTCGGCAGGAAGCCCTCCGTCGGGAAGAGGAAACTCGGCGTAAGGAAGAGGCTTCCAGGCAGGAAGCCCTGCGTAGGGAAGAGCTAGATAGGATGGAGGCTCTCTGCGCAGAGAGGAGGCTGCTAGACAGGAAGCTCTGCGTAGGGAAGAGGCTACGCTGCGTAGGGAAGAGGCTGTCAGACAGGAAGCCCTCCGTCGGAAGAGCTAGATAGGATGGAGGCTCTGCGCAGAGAGGATATTGCTAGACAGGAAGCACAACGTAGGGAAGAGATGGAACAACTTCTTTCGCGGACTCCCGCATCTGTAAGTCAGGGGTTAATCAACAGGCAAACGATAGAGTTAGAGGCCCAAAATTAAAGCTTCCAGAGTTCAGACCTAGTGAGGACATTGATATGTTCTTAGAGCATTTTGACAAGGTAGCTAGTTCGTACCAATTGTCTGAGGAACAAAAGGCCATGCACCTTTTTCTGGATTATCAGGTGCTGCAAGGGAGTGTGTGCTTACTCTAAATGAAGGCGCGTCTTATGCAGACATGCAGTTGGCTCTGCGTAAACGTTTCCACCTTACCCCAGAGACGTACAGGAGGAAGTTCAGGTCCATGAAAAGAATAACGACGAGACCTTCGTGCAGTTTGGAGATAGGCTGCGCAAAACGCTAGGGTACTGGCGTCAGTTGGCTAAGCTGGAGCTTGAGGATCTGATTCTCATCGAACAGCTTACCAACACCGTGTCCCCAGAGTTGAGGATCCGTATAGGCGAGACAGCACCACAGGATTTCGCGGCTGCGATTCATACCGCTGAGGTGTTTGCTGAAGCCTGTAGAGCTTATGGCATCGCCCAGATACGGACAGGAAGACCCTCACAGGATTTAGTGGCAATAAGGCGCCGACGACTGCTAGCGGGTTGAACAAGGCAGGCAGTTCATCGGGACCTCAGCACCCCGACTGTTTTCTTTGTGGTCGTCCCGGCCACATTAGGAAAGATTGCCCTAAAGCCGCCGGTAGTCATGGGGCTAGTCCTTCCCAGCGTCCTCGTGCCTCGCTAACGTGGGGTCCATCCCAGCTTCTGGTGGTACAGAGTGTCCAGTGTTTCTTTCTGTTGTTGGTTCTTCCTTGGTCGACTCCATCAGGGATTCGGGAGCATCAACGCTCTTTGTGGACAAGATTTGGTTTCCCCTGAAGCTCAGCGGGGCGCCAATTATGATGTGTGCGGGTTGGAGGCTGGGTTTTACCTCCACCCGTCCTTCTGTACTCATTCCCATCTCCACCCCCTACTTCTGTGGCGAAGTATGGGCCATCGCGGTGGAGCGACCTCTGTATTCCCTCTGATAGGGAATACCATCACCTTTGCAGACGGACGCAGTCAGTCTGTGTCTACGGATCTGCCCGTACAGGCATGTGTGGGAGTTACCACGCGCGGCCAAAGCCAAGAAGCAGGAGCAGGAATTGCGTCCTGTTCTAACAGCCGATCTCTGAAGAGGTTCTGGCTAGGGCTGATCCTGCTAACCATGGTCCTCTTCAGGCCAGGGACTTGGATGTCCAACGCCTGCGACAACTGGTGGATCGTCCTGCTCAGTCTGCCCGACACGCCAAGGTGAGCTTTAAGCTCCACAAGGGGATCCTCTTTAGGGTTTTCACTCAGGCAGATCAGGTAGCCAAGCAACTAGTCGTCCCCCAAAGCTTGAGAGAATCTGTTCTCTGGCAGGCCCATGATTCACCCATGGCAGGCCATATGGGCTCAAAAACGGACTCTCGAGCGAGTTAGACAGGACTTCTTCTGGCCGGGGATGAACTCTCAGGTTAGGCAGTACTGCCGCAGTTGCGATGTCTGCCAACGGACAACGCCTAAGGGTCGCTTGACGCGTGTTCCCCTAGGATCAGTGCCGCTGGTTGGGGAGCCATTCAGCAAGGTTGGTGTCGACCTGGTGGGACCCATTAATCCACCATCCGATCGCGGTCACCGCTACATTTTGGTAGTGGTAGACTACGCGACTCGATACCCAGAGGCTGTCCCACTTAGGACTATCGATGCCCCTACTGTTGCTGAAGCTCTCTGGCAGATTTGGACGCGCACTGGCGTACCCAAGAAGAAGTACGGCCGGAAGTTTGTGCTGGAGAGCGATCGTCATCCTCTCCAGTACCTGGACCGGATCCGGCCAGTCAGTCGTCGACTCATGGGTTAGGCAGCGGAACTGCAGAGTCATGCTTTCACTTTTCGCCATATCAAGGGTTCCAGCAATACGGATGCTGACTATCTCAGCCGAGCTCCGTAGTCAGCACGCCCATTGGGGAAACCAGGGTTATGTCCCCCTTTTGGTCTCTGTATCAGTGTCAGTTTACAGTAGTGAATCACCACTGGCTCGGATTGCTGTTTTCATTTTTTAAGGTTTGTTTGATAGATAAATGTAGTACTATGTATTTCCCTGTATAATTCTATCGTGGAATGTTTGTATTGGATTTATCGTACTCTGTCGATCACAGAGGGTTGGGTGCGGTCCCATTGTTGTGAATTTGCACATGCGTCAAGGTTCAAAGGAGCACTGTATCTCAGAGAAACAGATGCTTTTTGAAGGGGGGTTTGTCACGCGGCCTATGACGATTGGCCCATCTTGGCTGGTAGAATTATTCATTTATTTATTGTGGTTGTTGTTGTCGTGTATCAGTCCCTTAATGTGGCTTGTGGTGTGGTTGCACCTTAATGTAGTTCAGCTCAGGTTAGGTTTACTTTCTCTCTCTCTCTCTCTCTAATTTCACTCCCCGTGCAATTCATCCTGCAGGTTCACGGGTGGCTGGTACCTTTCGCTTGAAACTGGCTGTCTCTATCGGCCTCTCACCTGTCTTTACCTGCCGCACGTGCAGCATTCCTCTTAGGCTTGAGGTATTCTCACTCTGTGACGTAGGGTGGCATGTTGGCTGCCATCGGTTAGGTTTTCTCTAGACTCGAGCGGAAGATGTCCCTGGGAGCGCCTGCTCCGTTTTGGTTCTCTACCACATCGTCGAAGGTACGGTCGGTACCTTCATTCCTACAGTCGGCCTGTAGGGGAGGGACGTCATCTCTTTTCCGCATCTCCTCTGCTGGTCCTCTCGACTGGACAGAGGGCAGAGAGTCGCTTGACCCGCCACTTTTCGGTCACCCACGGGTAGCTGTACCCTTCTTTCCTTCCAGTTCCTTCCGTTTTCTCTCCTCCCGGGGGCTTCACCCGAAGCTTGCGCTGTTGGGGCCGCGCAGTGTGAGGAGCACGTGGACCTTGCTGGATGGTCCTAACCCCTGTCCGGGACCTTCAGCGACGACGCCTCGTCCCACGGGATGCGTTCTCCACTGTCCTCTGACTTCCTACAGCTCATGTGACCAGTGTGGTTAGCTCTGTATCGTGCAATTTGGGAGTGTGTGTGTCAAGGGTGTCGGCATTGAAAGACTCTGTTCAAGAACAGACCCGGTTTGGGGGCACCTGATTCGACATGGTACTCTCAGAGGACTTTGGAGAGACAGGGGTGAAGGTGAACCACATGAAGCACAAAAAAGGAACGTGTGTTGGAAATGCTTATTTATGATTATGGTTATGTTGTGTGCGTTGAAATGCTTGTTTTTGACTATGTGTATGTTGTGTGTGTTGAAATGCTAATTGTGATTGTGCATGTTGTGTGTGTTGGAATGCTTATTTGTGACTATGTGTGTGTTGGTGTGAATAAATGGTGTATTGTATTGTAATCTTTCTTGTGTGGTCTCTTGCGAGGCGTGTGAGGTCAGTCACTCCCTTCACTCCCATCTAGACCGATCCTGTCAGGGCAGACCTCCAGGGGTTGGTCGTGACAAAGAGTATTATATTGAAAAATGGTGCAGATTCTGTTTTGTTCTATTAGATTCTTGCTGGTTCTTGAGAAATCCATTGTTTTCATCAAGGCAAGTGTTATCTTCATAATTATTGTTCTTGTTTGTTCTAGAGACAGAAATCTGTTTTCATCAAGATAAGTGTTATGTTCTGTTTATTGTTTTTTTTTTCCGATGCCTTGTTTCAAGCAGAATTAATGCAACTTTGCTTTCAAGCAAGAAAACAAAAACTCTGAAAAACCAATACCTTGTGTCAATTAGGATGTTGCTTGAGGCTGGGACTGAACATTATTTCAGTTAACTTCAGACAATCATGTTCATGTTTCACTTTTCAAATGAGCCAGAACTTGTTTCCATATAATTGTTATTTGTCACACAAAGGCCTCTGATGTCTTACTTTTTATAAAACAGTATGTCTTCCTTTGAAATCCCATCTCAGTATATGTTTTCTTGGATGAGGGCCAGCCCTGATATGGCCCTTTGCGGTCGGCTGGGCTATAAGCAACATTATCTTATCTTATCCTGGATGAGGGCAATAAAGAGCTGAACTGACCACTGTGGATGTAGTATTTTTTTCTTGGGGGGGGGGGGGGGGGGGGGGGGGGGGGTGAGGAAACATTATAATTGTCAGTATTCCCTTGATATGTGGTTTTGCTGTCTTGATGTTGTTCTTAACATTTTCAAATGAGCTGGTGTACATTTCTTTCTAAAGAAAATAAGACAAAGTTGCTTGATGTTGCTTTTAACATTTTCAAATGAGCTGGTGTACATTTCTTCTAAAGAAAATAACACAAAGTTGCTTGATGTTGTTTTTAACATTTTCAAATGAGCTGGTGTACATTTCTTTCTAAAGAAAATAACACAAAGTTGCTTGATGTTGTTTTTAACATTTTCAAATGAGCTGGTGAACATTTCTTTCTAAAGAAAATAACACAAAGTTGCATTTACTTTGCATAACACTGCACTTGTAAAGCCTGCTGATTACACATCATACAAACTGACTTACTGAGCAAGGTACTGTTTATGACAGCTTTACTATATACCTCTGGTCACACATATTCTACTATTAACTCATTCACTTTTGTCTTTCTGATCAAATGTAATATTCACTGCCTTCTTGTTCCTTTGAAATGGAATATCTAATACATTTTGTTCCACAATCGTGAATGGGAGATTTTTCTTTCGTCTTGTCTACCTATTCAGAGTGCTCCTGTTTCATGCATTTTAGATTTCAAGCCTTGGAATCTTTGCAACAGCAAGAGAATTTGTATTCGTCTTCTTTAATTTCCACAAAAGGAATGCTACTGACAGTCATTTGCTTCCATTTGCCAAGTAATTTCATTTCGAGCAGAGGGTGAGGCCTTGATTGCGTTGGCTTTAATTTTCATCAGAGCAAAGTTCACAATGAAGGCTAACGCTAATGGAGGAAGTTGACAGACAGCTCAATGGAAAAACAGATCAGACAAAAAAACATGGACGAATCAGTGGACAGAAAAGTGGACAGACATGAAAGAGGCCGAATGAGAGACGCTCCTTATCAAGTCAAAAACATGACCTTTTTGCATGCCAGTTGTTCAGTTTTATTATTCAGTTAAATGCATTGTACATAGCCTCACACCTATTACAGTGCATTCTGCAGATCTCTACGCTGTGCAACGCATAACTTTTCAGGTCTGCGGTGATCCAAGTCGTGTCTGTTGCTTCATATAACACATGATTAAGCTATAAGGTCAAACTCAACTTCAAATTTTGATAGTATTTTAAAATATCTTCCTCCAGGGCATGATGATTTGCCTGCAATCACACTTGTCCACAATGGTGAAAATGGAAATTTGATCACTCCACTTATCAACACACTCAAATCCACATACTCACACAGACAAATGCAAATGCACACACACACTCTCACACACACGTGCACACACACACACACTTTCGTGCACACACACACACACTTACATGTGCACACACACACACACCACACACACACACATACTCTCACAAACACTCATACCATGTAACACTGTAGGCCATGGTCTTCTGTAACTGACAGTTAAAGACAATTGCAGATCCATATGCTTGCACTTCACTTACAGCATTTCATTTTGGGGTCAAATAATGTGGCATTTTATGAATCTGTTTATCAATGCACATTCACTTTAACTCAAAGAGAGGAGCACACACAGACACAGACACATGTCACACACACAAACTTATCACTCTCCATGATTATTTAAGACTTGTAGAAATGAATAGAGAGAACAATTATTCTATTCAATTCCTGTCCCTCTCTTTCAACTGAAGCAATGCCAAAGTCATGAATATCCTCAACTTTATAGGGCAAAATACAATGTGCGACAGCTGTTACATCTACACTCCTTTATTTTATACACACAATGTCTGGCAGTTTAGCATGGGTGAAACCTGGGAAAATTGAAAATCCTGAAAGGTGGGGGTTCAGGGGCTGGGAGGCCCCCTGACGGGGTCAAGGGGCAGAGCCCCTTGTCGGGGGTCAGAGCCCCCTGAAGCTGAAGCATTTTTACATTTTCGTTATTAAAATCAGACCATTTTGAGGTACTTTCAGCATGTTTTTATAAGTGAAATAAGACTAATGTTTTCCCCGAAGATGGAGTATGGCTGCCTTAATGGCGGGATAAAAAAGGGTCATACACACAAAACTCCACTGCCTGGCTATACAGGGAGTGTCCGCAGGAGTATCAGCCTGCGTACGCAGAAAGAAAAGAAAAAAGAAAGACTAATGTTGTGTCCCAGAGTAACTTATGCTCCCCCCCCCCCCCCCAAAAAAAAGAAAAAAAATGAAAAGAAAACTTGTGAACCATAAAGAATAATAAAAATCACTAAACCAGCATAATTTTGTATGTTATGCAGAATTTATTTACAGACTGGTGCATTACTTGTCCAAGGAATGTATTCAGCATTATCCAGCAGCAGCAGGTGTCCAGATGTTCATCACTGAGCAGTTACAAAATTGAAAAAGCCCACTATCCAAAAATCAAACAAACCCACAGGTGTTCAAATAATCTTTACAACGCAGATGTCCAAGAACAGTATTCTTATAGCCCACACGATCACATTCATGAAGGAGTCCATACAGCACATATTAACACAAAACCTTGCAGAAAGTGTCCAAGCCCAGATGCTCAAGCAAGGTATCCTGGAAGTCTATACATTCATATGTCCAATGTAGTATACACAGCTCATAAGTCTTTGAAGCATGTGTCCTCTTATACCTACTTAGATGTCCTGCAAGCAGACGATGCACCGGGCAACGCCAGCAGCTGTGGTTTTGCGGCACCAAGTCAGAAATGTGTCGCCCTTTCCCATTTCGCCATCATTGTCCGGACCTCTTTCGTCCAGCCATCGCCAAGACCATTTGTTGGGGACAGAAGCATCGATCAGCGACGTGTCTTCATTCACAGCCACAAACGGCATCGTGCTCAAAGAAGAGAATGAAGTGCAGCAGATTCAGACTAGATCCAGGTCGACGGGATCGTTCCGACGTGAAGAAGATCGTTGCGACGTGAAGACGTGCGACGTGAACACGCTGTAGGCTATCGTGAAAATGGCGCAAATCGGAAGACAAGTTTTGCAACAACTTGGACGGCGCATGCGCGAGTTGTTCAAGAACGCAGCTTCACCGAAAACTACCCAAAAAAGGAAAATCGACCACAACGAACGCCGATGTCCGGATTTCCGGACAAACGACCAATACGAAATCCGGATTCCGGATTTTCCGGACGTGTGGTTTCACCCATGGTTTAGTCACACATCAGGCGTCTTCCTGTACTCGGATTCACTGTCATTTGAATACACAGAATTTCATACATTTTCCTAGCTCCTAGGTTGGTTCAAAACTTCATCACAGGCAGTTTGTGCTTTAGAAGAAACAACTAGAAATTGTCCACGGTCAAGACTGGACAGAGGGTGTGGGAGAGCTTGAACAGATTACTCTTCTAGATAACTCAGTGATGCAGCATTCAGGGGCTTCAGCATTGCCATTAATCCAGAGAATTTTACCCATTGATGCCTATAGCTGAGCACCACACAGATGAGGTGAATAAATTCAGGTAGAAAAGGGTCTGTAGAATATTTAAAATTGTGCGCACATTCTTCAAGCAGAGCTCTGAACATCATAGAGCCTCGAGAGCTGAGCAAATTAGTGAAAGATCTGTTTCAATTCTGAAATGAAGGCAGCACATCCCAGGCAGACTGCCAACTTTACCCATCCTCATCTGATCTGACCGTTTGTTTGGAATGCTGCACAGGGAAAACAAGTTTTTATCACTTCCACCCAGCTGACTACACAGGGTTTCTCCACTCAGAGCTGTCAAACTCACACAAGAAAACATCAAAAGGTCAGATCTTGGAAAAAAAAAAGAAAAGAAGAAAAGACATATTGGTTAAGGTGAATAAGCTCCAGGTTGGAAGCACCAACCATTCCTCTTGATTTCTGGAACCCAGATTGAAAAATGCCATAAGAAATTGATGAAAAACATTTAAATGCCGCAAGAAATGCATGAAAAGGCCACACCGGCCAAAAGACATTGCAAAATTGCTGACAAAAATTATTAAGACAAAAAAATCATCAGAAATCTTTATTTAAAAAAAAAAAAAAAATTTCTTGAGGGCAGGGGAGCTAAAAGAGGCCCTGGCATCCTCAGGGACAAGGGGAGAAAATCCAGAGTTTGGTCCTGAGACAACATCAAACACCCATATCTGTTTCAAACATGTTAAGCGATCACTTTCAACAAGTAAGCCTTTTGTTTTTGTTTTCTAGTGACAGATGAAGTAACTATCTAGTATTCACTTTTTGTTTATCTTAAGAGGACTATGCACTTTTATTTCAACAATGCCAAGAAACCATAAGTTTCACTTAGCTCACAAACTGAAATGAGATATTCTTCAATTTTTTTTTAATACAAACAGCATCCTTTGTAAGTCCCTGATTATTTCTGAAGGTCCTTCAGAACAATAAAAGGTCTTTCGAGAAAACTTTCCCTTGTTTAACATGATTATCTAGTTACAGGATCATCTTGAACGATACACAGTCCATTATACTGCAGTCAAATTGGCATAAATTTCGATCAATTTCAATGTCATCATGATTTAGCCTTCTAAGATATACCATCTTCACTGCACTATGCAAAAATCCACTGTCTTAAAACACGTCATTTTACAGCATTTTCATGTGCATCATTCATAATAACAACACAGAGATCCATTTTCATTACAGCACATGCCTTACAAGGCAATCTGATACAGATCATATGAAATAATATGCCAACACCTATTTTCTTAAAGCACATGAAATCACCGAGCATTTCCACATCAATCATACAATGCCAAGATCCTGGGCACGTGTCATCGCTCTGCATTTTCATACTGATCATACAAAGCAACTATATACCACACTGTTTGTTCCCTCCTGGTGTATATAGAGAGGTAAAGGCCTTAGTCTGAACCATATATGAAATGAATGCTGCCAACACTGCTTTTGTTCTTGTACTAAAGAGAAAGATGACGTCCTCCCTCTCTTTTTTCTTTTACATGCGTGTGTGTGTGAGTGTGTGTGTGTGAGTGTGATATTTGTGCCCTTTTTTTTTTCTTTTTTTCTTTCCAATTTCTGTCTCACATGTGATACATAAAAAAATGTCCACAAGTTTGTTTTGAACTGTCACATTCAGTTTTGCTTTTATCCATGTCTCTGTATGAACACAAATGTCAAAATGATTTTGCAGAAATTAAAAAAGAAAAACTGTTTGATAGAGAGAAAAACACACACACACACACACACAAAAGAAATCAGTGCTGCCAACTTTTAAAAATTGGCAACATAACTGATGAAGTTTCTGGATCACCCTTCATATCATCTGTCAGGATTTTGCTAGCTGCATATCTCACACTTCAACGCAAACACAGACCTTACTCTCTCTGTACTCCTCCAATCTCTCC
>CM031598.1:85953232-85965732 GCA_018398815.1 Conus ventricosus
GAATAAGAAGAATGGCGAGAGTTGGGACTGGCTGGTCTACCAGCATTGTTCTTGCTTCTGCAAACATGGACACATGACTATTTGTCAATGGATTTCAAAACTGAGTAAAGTTCATCCCACTTGATTTACATTTCAAAAATCAAAATCAACCTGTTGCTTTAAACTGTTCTGGAAAGTGTGAGAGAGATTCATGCATCTTAACATTGTTGGTGTTATCACAAACAAACAAAAAAATTGGGGGGTTCCAGATTTTACTTTGTTGGCAGCCCAAATGGCTATGGGGTCCCATGTTTTGATGCTCTCTGGTACAAATGCAGACACAAGATACACAATGTACAGAACTTTGTGTCTGTTCTGCACTAGAAGCAGCATTTGTAGGGAGTTACGATAGTGTAACTGACTAACCATACGAACAAATATGATCTTTTTTGTTTGCAATTTACTGTTTTTTAAAACTTGTCTTTTTGTCCATTCAAACTGCTTTACAGGTGGGAATGCTCCAATAAGGCAATGACCATAAAAAGTGGGAATGCTCCAATAAGGCAATGACCATAAAGTGGTGAAGCTAGTTTATTTGCTGCTGACAGCAAAGATTAGTCATCCTACAGTCTTACCTTGATGAAATGGCCATCACAAGCTTTGGTGCCACCACAATGCGTCTCCACTGTGGCAAGTTCATGGGCATTCTTGTTGGTTATGCATGACGACCTCCTTTGATGATATAATGCTCATGTATTAAAGCTCCGTGAATAAGCAATAAGAGGTGTCTGTAGGAGGCTTAGCAGGTGGTGCACTGTGCATGTTGGATCAGAACAGATACCAGTGAACACCACTGAAGTGACTCAGCTGCAGTGCAGTGTCTCTTCCAGTGGGTTGCCTCATGATGACTTGTGGACTGCTGGTGCTGGGGGAGTGACTGGACAAACCTGAGTGTGGCTATCTACATGGAGCCGGAATCAACAGTGTGAGTGTAATGCCTGTTTTGGAGCCAAGACAGATAACAAACAAGTATTTTAAAAAAATCTGTTTTAAGCCATGATAAGTCAATACTTGTAAACAAAAAAAAAAGCCTGCTTACTCTGTCAGTGAGGTCAGGGGTGAGGTTGACTGCCCCAAGGTAGGCGGACACCTGGAGGGGGTTGTCGTACAGATTGCTCAGCAGTGGTTTGGGCTTGGTGGACGTCTTCCAATCAATGACGTACAGCGTCCTCCTGCAACACAACACCAACATCCAAAGCTCTTCAACGTAATCCTGCATGCAGTGTGTGCCTTGATATGACTCAAGGCTCCTGGGACAGCCACATAATTTCTGCAGTCACGACTGGTCAAGACAGAACAGCAAAACACAAGATGTTTTTACTGCTACTTGCTTACTTAGAACTTCAGCCCCAAAGGGACCACAGGCCATAAACGACAGATTTTTATCGAACTTGGCACTGGGCCATTCTTGCTGCCTCTGTCCGGTTGAGTCCTTTCCTCTTAAAAATCCTCCTCAGTGTTTCTTCCCCAACTATTTCGAAGTCACCACTTCCTCCTTCTCGCCTTCGAGTTCCATGTCGGAGTTAGTTTCAATGTGAAGTGACTGCAGGCAGAAATTAAAACAAATTTTAAAAGAAATTTTAACCAACTCTGCTATTTAACATGCACAAACAAATTACATGACGCGTTTCGACCTCTTAGGTCTTCTTCAGGCAAGATAAACAACATTCAGGAGAATCGAAACGAAGGTGGAGCGATCACTTATCTTCTCAAATTCAGCACCTATTTTATGGCGAATTCGAGATAAGTAATTGCTCATTCTTCGATTTCATTCTCATGAATGTTGTTTATCTTGCCTAAAGAAGGCGTAAGAGGTTGAAGCACATCGTGTTTTATCTTGTAATTTGTTTGTCCATGTTAAATGGCAGAGTTACTTAAAAATCCTTTTAAACCTGAAGGGTAGTGGTGGTTACGGGCTCCAGTCCCGCTCTTTGCCACAACTCTTCATTGCTGACTTTGTCCTGCTGACGGGTGTTAAACATGCACCTCTGACAGGCTTTAATGGAAGTCTGTACCTTCTGCAGCATTGTGACCATGCAATGTGTGTCTCGGTATGACACAAGGCCACCCAGGGAATGCGACACTGCAGCAATCAGGATGAAACAGTGCCATACAGCACAAGACAGTGACATCAATGCAGCATAATAAAGATTATCATTCAATACAGCACTGGACATTACAACACACTCTTCATGTGCATACATATGTTTTTGTCAGTGTGAGATGGTGAGGGGAAGGGGACTGATCAAAGAAGGGAAACAGAGTCTAATGGGTGCTGTGTGTGTAGGTGCATGCGCGTGCGTGCATGCAAGCGTGTGTGTGTGTGTGTGTGTGTGTGTGTGTGTGTGTGTGTGTGTGTGTGTGTGTGTGTGAATAACTCTTCCACTGTATGGCCAATTTCCTGCTGTTTTCTTATTTTCATGCTTGTATTCTGTCAAATGTATATAAGTTTTGTCTTCTATATGTTCTTGTATGGTTCAAATGTCAAATGAAAAACTTTACCATGTGATCCTAATTCCTACAAATTCACAATTGCACTTTCCAGTTTGGATTAATAATGAAGTGTCGTATTATGTTCTGTTGTTGTATTGTAGGGATATATACACGCACCCATCATCATCATTCAACAGCTCATTACTGCTGTCAGTCATACGTTTTTTGGTGTGTTTTTTTCATTTTCTGTTGTTTCTATACAAATACAATCTCACCTAAACTTGCTCATGAGCAGACGGCAAAATGAACCTTTGCACAATTCAGCCCTGATGTGGCCCTTTGCGGTCGGCTGGTCTATAAGCAACATTATCTTATCTTGCACAATTTCCTTTCTCCACACACACACACACATACACACCCAAAGGAGTCCCCACTACAAACTGTGTGCACAGACCACCCGCCATGGCATTGTGGTGAACCTTGTGGGCTCACCAGTGTCTCCTTGTTTGTCCCGTGTGCTCTGTGTTGGCATTTACGCTAAGACAATTTGCTGTCATAAGCAGCATTGTCTGGAATTATGGGCATATAATTATCTCATCATGGGAGCAAGAGTTGTCCTGACTGTTCATTATTCAGTGTTTCTACATACTTGTACTTGGCGATGCAGTCGAAGGTGCCCCTGTAGCAGAGCCAGGGGTGAGAGACGTCAGTCTCCACAGCCTGCACCTCTGTCACCTCCGGCAGCACAGAGGAGATGCTATCCCAGTGTCCTCTGATGTTTTCCTGCACCTGAACATCGGCTAGGGGGACGCCAGACAGGTACTGCTGTACGCAGGCATGTAGGTTGGTCCCCTGCCAGATTATGCCTGAAAAAAAATACGATAGTACTGTTAGTTAGATCCCTTCTGCCCAAATCAGTGAAAATTCCTTCACTTGATGCGATTCATGTACTGGACATACATATACATAAAAAAAATGTGTGTGTGTGTGTGTGTGTATACACACACACACACACACACACACACACACACACACACACACACACACACACACACACACACACACAATTATACTTGTGCACACACACATACACACACACACCTTTTAAAGAGAGAGAGAGACAGTGAGGGAGAGGTTTTGGTCACCTTCATTTGCTGTCTTTTCCTGTTCTACCTCTTTTTCTTGGTTTGCTTCACACTGTGCAGCACAGAGAGCATTCAATCCATGTCAGGTGATGAGCTATATCATTACTGACTTTGGTACTACTTTCTTCTCCGTCCTCACAAGTGACCACAATCATGTTGATTACCGTTATCACTTACTGGGGAGTTTGCCAAAAGAGGAGAAAGAAAAAAAGGGATTGTCTCAGTGAGGTTTAGAGGCCCATGATGCAAAGGTGTTGATTGTCTTGGCTTCAACTATGTTTGGAGACAGATCATTGCAGTCCTTGAAGTATTCTGTAGATCATATGTAGGAATGAAAACTGCTGGTACTGGGTTTTGCAGCTTGGTGGAGAGAACCAACTGTGCTCTCAATACGCTTGAGCTTGCTCTTCAGATCAGTGTATCCTGCTGAGTATGGCCCACAGAGTAGTCTTCCTTCGGGTGCTGGACCAAAGTCCACATCAGACCTGTATGGTGCAGTAAATGGGCTTCATGGTCTCAGATAGCATTACATGACAAAGCATGTTTCTCGACCCTGGATGGCTTTGGTCAATGTGCAACTGGGTATCTGTGAATGCGTAACGAGAATTTGGAAGTTACCAGGAAATTTGACCCGTAAGCCATTCGCTCTTTCTGGAACTGATTGTCAAGTTCCTTTTTAAAAAAAATGTTAAGGATCCTGTTTGCTTTGATGATGAAGTCACTCATATTCATCATATTTATTTATATCTTTAACTACTACTGATGGTTTTGAACATGTACGTGGCACTGCAGCTAGCTTTTGGAGTGCAGTCATGTAAATGGTACCTGTGCTCCATGTCTTTACACTGCGGGACACTGGCAGTGTGATGCGTTTCCATGGGTGAAAGGACATGTCCCATCTCGACTCCCAGTCAGCAGACTGGTAGAAATCTTATATAGGCAGGTGTGGACTTCAGGGTAGGTCACCAGGTCATACAATATCACATCAGGTGTAAAATACCGGGTCTGGGGGTGCCAAAGTTTCAGAGTGGTCATTGACATTGACAAGGAAAAAAACATGGACCTGTAGTACGCCAGTCCAGACACTGTTTACAAAGTCAGATTGAGCACGACAGTTAGGAAATTGATTTGTAGTCTTCAAAGAGAAAAAATGTTACAGGTGAAAGTTTTATAGCTCAGGATGATGATAATCAGCACCAGCACAAACATGTTTGAAGAAAACATACCTCAAGTTGAGGTCAGAGACTGGAACTGGAATTAAACAAATCCTGGGGAGAATACTCACAACAGAACAGTTGTCAAAAGAAAATAACAGTACACAGTTCATGAATTTGACAGCTTGTCTAACCAGCAGCTGCACAGAAACATCACTGTAGTGCCTTTTATCTCTCTCTCTCTCTCTCTCTCACATGTATATATACACTAATTATTTCCTTTGATCTCTCTCTCTCACATGTATATTATTTCCTTTTATCTCTCTCTCTCTCTCTCACATGTATACACTAATTAAATTTAAGTAGGAAAATGCAAACTAAATTTATTTTACACAGTCTCAAGTCGGACTTTCATCATTATGTTCTGTCTCACAAATGCACATTTAATTACTACTATTCATGTACAAACTCTCTTATTTCACTTTTCACACGAATGTCGGTTAGACGCACAAACATGACTACTCCTTCAATCTCTGACAGACACATGCACAGATTCCTACACTGTTATTGATATGTGCAAACACCACCTTCAGGTGTACGTTTTGCACAGGAGACACACACACACACATATTAAAAAGCTTAGTTCAATTTTTAACACACACCAACACACACACAAACACAGACATTAAAAAGCTCAATTCCATTTACACACACACAAACATTAAAAAGCTTAGTTCAATTTTTAACACACACCAACACACACACAAACACAGACATTAAAAAGCTTAGTTCCATTCACTCACACACACACACACACACACACACACACACACACACACACACACACACACACACACACACACACACAAAACACACACACATTAAAAAGCTTAGTTCAATTTTTAACACACACCAACACACACACACACACACACAAACACAGACATTAAAAAGCTTAGTTCCATTTACACACACACACACACACACACACACAGACACACACTCACACACACACACACACACACACACACACACACACACACACACACACACACACACACACACAACACACACACATCAGAATCTTAATTCCATCTATCTGACCTTCCTGATGTTTCTTGAAGCCCAGTTCTCCCAGCTCCTGAATCATCTTCTCTCGCCACCTCTGGAGGAAGAAATTGCTCAGATCAGTGCGTGTCTTGTTCAACACTGTGTTGACTGTCGGGAGAAGACGAAGGTTGAGGGAATCCACAAATCCGTGAAACTCTTCAGCTGAAGAGCGCACCTCTTCAAACTGAGAAGGAAACAGGGGGCACCGCTGAATAAAATCAACTCCTGTGAAGTTTGAATTTGAAGTGGTACTGCTCACTTTCGACAACTTCTTTGAGTCAGAGTGTTGGGGACTGGATGCCTTCCCGGCCCCATGTGGAGTATCTCTGCCTTTAGGAATGGGAAGCAGCTGAGGAATGTCCACTCTATTTGCACTGTGAGATGCCCAGGAAGAGGCTGACTCTTCAGAACCTTCATAGGCTTTGCCATTGTCCAGCAGTCTGTTATACAATGCATTCTCTTCCTGAAACATCTCGCTCTTTTTTTTTTCTGTCCACACACTCTTCTCCCGCCACCATTCTGAGGATTCATTAGTCTCAGGTAAATCATCAAACGCTGAGGCAGGCCACATGTTCAGGCCCACTTCTTTGTTTCCAGTCCGTCTTTCTTGTGCTCCCTTCATCTGGGCCCCTCTCTCAGTCTGTGAAGCTTTTCCAGTCTCTTTGGCCCAGCCTTTCGCCGACGCTTTCTTTTTTGTGGCGTTTCTCTTTGCTCCGAACAGCATCTTGTTTTCTGTGTTCCATCTGCCCAAATTATTGATGGAAAAGCAAAAAAAGTCACAGAGGGTTCCAGAAATATATTGCTTGTGTTAAGATACGAATTACGTCTTTTTTTTTTTGTTCCTACAAAGAAACACGGTGGTCTTGAAATACAGGTAACAAACCTTGGAGTTATCTGGGCTGTAAATAACATGAACTGAACTGAAAACACAAGTAATGAATGAGTGGGAGAGTCTTCCAAAGAGTCAGAGGACAACTTTATGAAGATTGTGTGATAGCCATATATATATATATGTGTGTGTATATTTATATGTATATACATGTACATATATGTATATATACATATACTTCCAATCTAAGCTGTAAGAAGGCACAAGCCAAGGAACCTGCTCATAGTTGTTTGAAGATCTTAAGTAACAATGTTCTTTCATAAAAAAAAAACAAGTGCATGATCCTAACAGTGTGAGCTAAACAGGCAACTCACCTACTGACATTATGTTCACAGTGGAGCTCACCTGATGATGTTCATGGCTTTTCTCTGTTTAGTGCTGTACCAGCACTGCATGTGTTTCCATGGTAAACCTGTGCAGTCCACGGCTGCTCCAGCCCTGGTGAACAAGGTGCGTGCTGTGATGACACTCATGGCTGCACAGCAATGATGCCCTGCGGTTCCGCCTTGGCACACGATGGACTGAGAGAAAGGAAAACAGGGGAACTTTGTGAGCATAGAAATACAGAAGCATTTTCTGAAGTCCAACTTCACCTTCCACAATGTGTGTGGATGTATGGGGTCTCCAAGAAGACTTTAGCCAAAGTTTAGGCTTGAGACTTTTATCATTAACAGCCTAGCGCATCACACAAGGCATTTTCAGGGCTCTAAACATACACAAGGAAAATGAAAGTCCCATCCAGCCAAAGAAACAAACAACATAAAGAATATCTAAACTACAAACAACACAGATGTATCATTTAAGAAATAATTGCTAAATGATTGTCATCCTTCAAATAGATAAGACTTGGCCACACTCAAAGCACAGTCATTCCACTTAACACACTCAGATTTTTCTTTTCACACAAATAACATTCACACAAATATTTAAATGTAGCAAAAAAATGCAGTAGCCATATACAACAAAGAAAGTGGTACTAGCAGGACGGGGAAATGGAGTGGGACAGGAGAGGGAAATTTATAACTTGCGAATCTGTATCAGTTTCCCCTACATGCTCTTCCTGTGTGCAAGTGTAAATTTAAAAAATACTTCAACGCTTAAAACAGACACATGTTCCTACATTTTTGTCGAGCTGCTCATCTCTTGATTTTTTCAAAAGCATTTTTTTTTTTTTTTTGCCGTTTTAAAAATTGGTACCTGACAATCTTTCCATCTTCAAGATGTGGTCTCACTGGTGTCTTAAACGGTCTCAGAAAGATTTTTTTTTTTTTTTCAAATTTGACAAAGTATGTTTACTCAGTCCCACCATTTGACTGGCATTATTTACTTCATCATTAATGTGTAGGACAAATCTGAACAGTTCATAATGTGTTTCCAAAACCTTCATCTTTATCACTTGAACCTATCATTTGAAGTCAACTGTATACTATCATAATGTAGTTTTACAAACTGCAGAACAAGACATTTTCTTCTTCTTCTTCTTCTTCTTCTTCGTTCGCTCAGACAGGAACCCCAGATGCACTGATGAAGGCTGCCGTCCGGCGGAGGTCCTCCAGAGATCCGTAGAGTTTCTCCCTCATCGGTTGGTCAGCAGGCCAGGTCTCTGCTCTCAGGTCAAAGGAAGTGTTCCACTGTCATTGGGGCTGTACCGCAGGGGCACACTGCAGACTCGCCAATGCGGAACCTTGTGAACATGTGATGGTGTAGCCTGGAGTGGCCCGTCCTCAGCCTCACAATGTTCACTTGGTCTGGTCTGGGTAGGAGGTGGTAGGGATCTGTCTGGTTATATTCTGGATGTAGCTGAAGCCATCTTTTCCTCTGCTTCTCCTTGATGATCGTCTTGGCCTCTTCATAGGAGATTTCCTGTTCCTCTTGTGGCTGCTGTCCTCCTTCCTTCGCCAGTACAAGACATTTTGAAACATTGAAACGCAAATTCCATTTTCCTGACCAGTTGTGTGATTCATTAATGATTCTTTCGATAGTATGCTTTAAAGATTTCCATAAATCAGTTGTCTGCAAACATTTTGCAAGTTATATTAAAAAAATTACTTTGCAAACAGTGCAGTAGTAGGGGCTGGCTTTATTAGTCTGGGCCTTGTGGCCTACAATGTCCCCCCATTGTTGTTGTTGTTGTTGTTGTCGTACCCTGGCTAAAAGACTCCAGGGATCATCCGAAAAGCCGAAGCATTTGAACACTATGGCACAAATGCATCAG
Organism: Conus ventricosus; assembly: GCA_018398815.1. NCBI lineage: Eukaryota > Metazoa > Mollusca > Gastropoda > Neogastropoda > Conidae > Conus > Conus ventricosus. The sequence continues at coordinate 85,962,218 of CM031598.1, forward strand.
CTGGGGATGAGAACATTACGTGTGTGACCGTTTTTGATTACCCCGCCACATGGGCAGCCACACTCCGACTTCGGGGGATTTGGGAGACTGATAATGTTATGCTAGGAGCTTGTCACGACTGAAGACAATCCCCACATAACTATGCAGAGCATAACAACATTTTGATGTAGCCTTGGTGTTCTGGCCTATGTCAATTGGTCTGACACAGCCTTAAGCCAAGGCGTATGTCCCCCCATTGATTTAAATGACTTCTATTTGGGTCTAGTCACATGAACCATGATGTACGATAATCAATCAACCTCACAACAGTTCTTAAAACTTTGGAACATGGTCCAGAAGATTTTTAAGCTGTTAACATTCTGTTGAAATTTGGTGTGATTATCAGGTTCATTCCAATAGTTAGCACCGTTGCAAGAAAAAGAAAATTGTCATTTTTCAGAGCGCTGATATCTAACATAAATTTGCTTTCGAATGTCTGTGCTATTATCGTGGAACAGAAAAAAAAAATGCTTAGAATGTCATCCAAACCATAAAATTTTTTGTAGATTTGGATAACATTAAAAGCAGATGTGAGTATCTGATCTTTGTAATACTTTTACATTCTTTAAACATTTTTGTTGCACACCTTTGCACCTTTCTGTTTCCATGAAACATGTTTAAAAAGACAACTTTGTCTAAAAATGAAAAATTCTCAAATTCAAAATCCGTTGCTGTACTCGCCACTCTAGATGTGGGATCAAATGACAATTCACTGTCAAAACTCGCACCTAAATCTTTTTCCTCCACAAAAGCATTTATTAGGCAATTGTCATCATTCAAACTCATTACATACTTGCATCCCTGGTGTTCTTACCAGCATGCAAAACTCTAAACTTTTATTCATTAAAAATTAACTTCCAGGTTTCAAACCAGTCACACAACTTATCTCTTTTGAATAAGAATTTTGTTTGACGATGTATTGTACATTTTGCTATCATCAGTAAATGTTTTACATGTTATACAGTGAATCTGGCAAATCATGTATGAAAATTGTTAACAAAATCTGTCCAACAATACTACCCTGTGGGATTCCACTCCAGTTTTAGAATGCAAGAATCCCTTTACATGTTGTACTTGTTTCCAATGCATTTTAGAGTTTTCAGCATTAATTGTTCAGCATTAATTGTTCAACATTTTAGAGTTTTCTAATTCATCCCTACCGCTTTTCTTCTCGTGTTGTTATCTGTTTCTAATATTTGGTATGCATTCTTCCATATCCTTTTGCAGCATTCCTTTCATTTTTTTTCTTAATGGTTCCAGGCTTCCTCTACTTCCATCTTTGATAGAGCCATCTAGTTATGCTCAAGGACAAATCATCAAAAAGATCATGTCCCATTATCCTCCCTGTGGAATTCCACATAGCAGTAGTAGTCGTAGTTGAGGGCTGGCTCGAAGCCTTGGCCTTTTAATGCCCCATCTATCCTGCGTTTAGCTTTTCTTTGGGGTCTGAAAAGCATGCCTTATTATTCATACTTGAGAAAATATGCTTCAGTAAATTTCCTGAAATAAAATCTTGAGTTCTGAGTCATTGTCCAGGAATTAAACATTTTTTTAAATGTTATTAGTAAATCTAATTTCAAAAGGAATTGCATTCTACAATTTTACAACTGTGTTGGAAAAACAAAACGCTCTTTTGTTAATGTTTCTTCATTTAACAAAGATTTTACCTTCTGAATTCCTTGTTACACTTGCTTGTGGAAACAACAAAAATACTTCAACTAATAAATTATCCATCCCATTCATTCTGGATCCAGATCTGGATCTGGACTGGTACGTCGCTAACATCCATTTACTGGCATAGGCGACGGTGGGGGGTGCGCAGCGTGATGATATTATCGGCTTCTGGCTTTTGCCAGAGCCGACTTGAAGCTGTCGAACTTTTGGTGGACGATGTTATCGTCGAGGTGGTTCCACTCAGTTATTGTCTTTGGGAAGTATGAGTTACGGTACTGATCGGTGTGTGTTTCAGGAACGCAGTAGCATCTATCATTGTTTCGTATGTAGTTCTCCACTGGGTTTTGTGTCAGGTACGTACTGTTGTCTCTGGTGGAGCGGATGCGTCATCCTGGTTTCTGAGGTGTGATGAAGTCACTCGGGGTGATCACTGGCACCAGACCCTCAACCACCCTGTAAAAGAATCCTAGACGTAGTTGAAGCCACTGTTCTTGGAGTGTAGTGAGCTCATGTTTTCTCAGCAGACCCGCTATGAAGCCTGGCATGGTGGAGCGGTAGTCCTTTGCTATGAAGCACACTGCATTTCTTTGTACGCGCTCCAGCATGTTGATCTCTTGCTGCATGTGCGGGTCCCAAATGATTGCTGCATACTCCAGGACAGGGCGTACGAGTGCGAGGTTGGCATTTCTTCGGCAGAAGGTGGGGCTGTGCCTGAGATTCCGCCAGAGAAATCCTAGCGTGCTATTGGCCTTCTTTGTGATGGAGGTGATGTGTTGAGACCACTTGAGGTTGGCGGCGAATTGGATGCCGAGGTATGGGTTATGAGGGACTTGCTGCAGGATGGTATTATTTAGGGAGTAGAGGTAGGAGGTAGAGGATTTTGCAATGCTCATGATGTAACATTTTGAGGCACTGAACCGCATGCCCCATTTGTCTGCCCATGACTCTAGTGACTTGAGGTCCTCTTGTAAAGTGTGGTGGTCATTAAAGTCGTTGATCTCCCTGTAAATGAGGCAGTCATCTGCGAATAGGTGTACTTGGGATTTGACTGCTTCTGGGAGGTCATTTATGTGGCACAGGAACAGGAGGGGGCCGAGCACGGTGCCTTGTGGGAATCCTGAGTCGACAGTTGTGGCGTTGGATGTAGCGCCCTCTACCACCACTTGCATGGTTCGCTCTGTTAAGAAGCAGGTAAGCCAGGTGTGGAGGGTGCCGGTGTTGCCATAACTGGTCAACGTATGGAGGAGACGGTCGTGGGGTACTGAAATTCATTATTTTGTACACCTGTATTAAATCTCCCCTAACCCTCCTACCTTTCAGAGGCTTATTCTATTTCCTTTCATGTTCTTCCTCATGGCATTTTCTCCCATGCCGTTCACTTACATCCCAGCCATCATGTACACACAGCTACAAATGGTGATCTTTCGTTGAGTGTCCAACTTCATCAAGTTGAAAAATTCTGACACTACAAAATTGTGTTGCACTCTCTGCTTCAACATACTAACGCAAGCTGATGGAAAATCTATGCTTGGAGTTTTAATCAGCTATGTTTGTTTATCTCCTATGCACTCCATCCCCATCCCATCTAACCTCGTCTTCGCTCCGCCTGTCCTTCCGTAGGCCAACGTTGCAGACGAACCTCGGCGCGCGCTAATAGTGACAGTGGCCGCGTTTCTACTTTCAGTTTTTGTCACGGTTCATTGACCTTACCCCATTTCCAGACCTACTGAAGAAAAACAAGAAGTATCTTAAATCTACCTGTACGACAGCAGATCAGACTTATTGAAGTTAGTCTCATCAAC
>CM031598.1:85970732-85973616 GCA_018398815.1 Conus ventricosus
ATTATTGTTAATGAGTTATTTGTGAACTGCACAACAACAACAAAACAAAACAAGATGCAAAGCATATATAAACGTACTCCCAGTTTATCTTCTTTTGAAACTGGTATTTTAGTCCTCACTGGCTAAAGCCTATGTACCTACCAAATTTCATCCAGATCGGACAATATGTCACGAATAACGGTTTGTAATGGTCAAATTTTGAAACATTATATGGAAGTGCCATTTGTGTGTGATAACCTTTCTATATACCAAATTTCTTTAAAATCCACCAATATGTAACAAATAAGGGCAAAATAACGGTTTTAACGGTTATATAACCGATCTATACTTGTGAAACTGGCATTTTAGTCCTCACTGGCTAAAGCCTATGTACCTACCAAATTTCATCCAGATCGGACAATATGTCAAGAATAACGGTTTGTAATGGTCAAATTTTGAAACATTATATGGAAGTGCCATTTGTGTGTGATAACCTTTCTATATACCAAATTTAATTAAAATCCACCTATGTATAAAGAATAACGGCAAAATAACTGTTTTTTTTAATGGTTGTTTAATCGATTTTCAGCATTACATCACTTACATATGGAGAAAGGCTCTGATTTGTCACAAGATCATCCAAACTGCTTATAAATCAGCCAAGTACTTTCTGAGATATTCCATAAAGAAGAAAAATCGTTTGGGGCCATTATAGCTGTTAGTAACGGCTATTCTGGTCAAATAAAACATTGGGCATCATCCGTGACCCACAATGAACATACAAAGTTTCAGAAAGATTGGCCCAGAAGTTTTGTCTGGGGCAAGTGGAACACACTTTGGCCACGGACAGACACACAGCATTTCTTTGTTCCCATTGTAAAGTACTCCCTGTTCTATAAGAACTGGGAGTACAGAAAAAGACAGAAATATCTAATATCAATGACTGACCTCAATGGTGACATTTGAGGTGGATGCGACCAAGATTTATGATATTATTCTGATGTATTTCAGTTACGTGAATTTAATGTGGAAAAGAAGTGTAAAAAAGTAATATAAAATGTAAGAGATGCAGAAAGCACACAATGTGCATGCACAAGAGCATGAATATCAAGATCTCTTGCCCCTTATGATTTTGTGCTAAGATTCTACAAAGTAAGGGCAATTATAAATAATGGCTAATTTAGCTTAGACTATTACTGTTGTAGAAAAGAATCAATATTACTGTCATTGTCCTTCTAAACAGAAACATAATACAAGTGTTTTTACGTGGCAGCATTTTCAAATCTTTTGTTTTGTTTTCATCATCATCATCATCATCATCATCGTCACCATAGTCATCTTTTCCTGCCTCACCTCAAGCTTCATCATGGGTTCCAGAAGATGAGGACTTGCGTCCCTGATGGCTCGGCTCATACACTGTGTGGCACACGCTGCCACCATGGCCAGAGAGGTGCCAGGCTTGGTGCGGAACTCATGTAGCACCACTGACACATGAGTCACTGGGAAGCCCAGAATGGGGCCTGTTGATATAAAAAAGAAAAAAAAAGGAAAAAAATCATTCGTGTAGGAACACCGACACATGAAACTGGGATACCAAGAATGGGACCTGTTACTTTAGAAAAAGACAGGAGGAAAAAACACACACAAAAAGCAATAACAACAAACCACCATCTACCTCATTATGAATGATGAAACATGAATTACTTGGACACCAGAGCTTGTCCTTTGGGCAGAGAAAAAGACAGAGAGAAAGAAAAATTATATGACATCATGAGATGCTGAATGGTTCATTTTTAGAATATTTCCATTAAGTTAAATTCTTAGTAACAAAATATGCTGTTCTCAAGAAGCTAATATATAAGCAGAATTAATGATATTTATCATTTTTGGTTGGTTTGCCGTCTTACATCTTATTCTGAAAATTAAACACACCAAAAGCACAGTATTAGCCAAGATCTGGAGTACATGCACATTACTCTACAGTGTTCTACATCATACAGAACTGGAGGTATAGAACCTCTAATTGCTGAAAAACTTTACTGAAATTTCAGAAAAAAGAGGTATCCATAGACACGTTTTTCAGTCCTGATGTAGCAATATGTATGTTGTTTATGTTCAGAAGGTATGAGAACAAAAGCTTTCTTTGCTTAGTGATTGTCAAGTGTCTTTTCATTATATCAGTCATCAACAAAACGCTTGCGAAATAGTTTTGCATTTTTTCATCTGCTGGATGTCACAATGGATGCTATTCTCAGTATAGGTCTACATGGAGTTCTCTCTCTGCTCTCTCTCGTTTCTGTTTACATGAGTTATGAACCACCTTCATTGTTCTTCCAAACCTCTTTTTTTTTCCACAGAAGGTATAAATGCCAGAGCTGCAAAGCCTCTATTGCATGAAGTGTAGCATTTTGAGACTTTAAGTGTAGCATTCCAAATTTAGGCATAGCACCAAACTGTGGTATCTCCAAACCTGTAATGGTTTGTTCTTTTTTTTTTTGTAGTTCTCTGTAATGTCCTCAGTGTCTGACAAGTCAGACTTATTCACACTTCAAGTCACAGTTTGCTTTGTACATAACAAGATGGTGGACTTATGAGATGGAAATCTTGTTAGTTATTGTGTGGTTTTGACATGATCTACAAGTAAAAATAAAATGGCTGACAATGAAATCAAGTGAAAAAAACAGAAAATCGCAACTGAATTTGGTGATTTTTCTGCATGTTTTCTTCCTCTCCTACCTGCATTTGGCAACTTTTTCACCAAATAAGTCTACAGTCTAAAGATCCACATCATCTCAGTTCACTGCTAAGTCCATGAAATATTTTTGTGTGTTTTTGTTTTGTTTTGTTTTTCAAGGATATGTTGTTGTTTCGTTTCGATAGCATTTCAGTACTCAACATAAGATGC
>CM031598.1:85973716-86013716 GCA_018398815.1 Conus ventricosus
CAAGCAACCAGTATCTAATATACTTTACGAATATGTTAATGTATAATGGTAGCGACCTGTTTCACCGTAGACCATGAGATTTGGTGTTTAACGGAAATATTCAAAAATCTTTTAATGCAAACAAGTGAACTCTCTCAATGGCTGTTAGATCATATCCAATGCCCCACACCTCTGCACCATAGCTGAGTATGGGCTGGATTTGCGTATCAAAAAGCTTAAAGAATATTGAAGGAGATCTTTCTCTTAGTGACCAGAGTAGTCGGAAAATACATATAACTCCCTTTTTCGCACGATTAGCAATATCATTCAAAGCATGCGAGAACGACAAACGAGAAGAAAGATAGATACCAAGTACTTATACATGTTAACCAATTCCATTCGATTATTACCATAATACCACCGCTCTCGCGCAGCAACATGTCCTCCATTTCTGAATATGATTATGTTTGATTTGTCGAGGTTAACTTCCAGGTCTAGTTTCATAGCAACCTCATGCAAAATATTTAGCTGGTTTTGTAGACCACAAACAGAATCAGATGCCAATACAACATCATCTGCAAACATAAGAATAAAGATTTCAGCAAGGTCTGGTATAAGTTGGATGCCATGTCTGCCAGATTTTGTGATTTCCTCTGCAAGTTCGTTTATAAGAAGAGAAAACAAAATAGGACTACAAATTTCTCCTTGTTTCAGACCCTGGGCATAGAAATGATTCTGTCAGCTCACTACCACAACGAACTTTAGCTTTCACTACTATGTACATGCTTGTATGGCTCTGTACATTTTACCATTTATACCATGTTTCTTTAATATGGTCCAGAGCTTAAGTCTACTCACCGAATCGAATGCTTTTCTGAAGTCAATAAAGGCTATATACAACTTTTTATGGTACAACAATTGTTTCTGGACCATGCCGAAAAGAGTGAATAAATGATCGATAGTGCTATGTTGTTTTCGAAAACCGGCCTGACTGTCATTTAAAATGTTATTATTTCAATCCACTGGGTTAGCCTTTTGTTTAAAATGAAGCTGTACAGTTTGCTGCACACATTTAATAAAGAGATGCCTCTATAGTTATCTGGGGTATTTTGGTCGCTTTCTTATGTAGAGGTTGTATAACAGCCTCCGACCAATCATCCGGATATCGACCTGATGAAAATAATTTATTAAAGAATTTCACCAAGTACGGAACAATAGTAGTTGCTGAATTTTTAAGAAATTCGTTGATAATTCCATCTGGTCCCGCCGCTTTACCATTTTTTAAACTGCGCAATGCTGAGTATATTTCCAATTCAGTAATATCCTTTTCGAGCATATCAAAGTTGATATCTTCACTAGAAGTAGTGTCTAAGTTATCACCTTCGCTGTTGTTATCATCACCTTCTACTTCTTGTGAATTGAACACTCTGGAGAAATGATTATACCATTCCTCCTTGGTTATTGTATTTTGTAGAGAACGCTTTGTTATATGCGATTTGAGTTTGCCCCAAAATGCCTTTGGATCATGATTGTTTTATGTAGGATTCAACGACGTTTTTACGATGCTCAGCGCTTTTCATTTTTAGAAGATTTTTATATTCTCTGCGTTTCTGAGCATATGTCTCTCTGTCTTCAATATCATTTGTTCTATTAAATGTTCTCAGAAACTGCCGAGTAACTCGTCTACTTTCTTTGCACTCTAGGTCAAACCAAATCTGCTTTCTTTCTTTTCCTACAATTACCCGTTTCATCATGCATTGTCCGGCGTTTAAAATACCCTCATTAAACCTTTTAAGAGACGCGTTTGATATCATGATCAATCAAATCAGCTGCTTCCCGAAAACAAGTCTTTATCTCTTCTGTTCCAAACCTGCGAGAAATTCATCTCTCGAATCAGAATTCCAAACGTATTTTTCCAGTGTAAATGATTTTGCTCTGATTGTGAACCGGGACTGTTTCTCTTGCTATACCAACATACAATTCCACTGGCATATGTTTCGATTCAATTTTTTGAGCAACATTCAATGATTGTAGCAATGATATCAATTTTTTGACACAATAAAGTAGTCAATGACACTGTTGCCAGTAGATGAAATGTAAGTAAAATTTCCGCTAGTTCTATCGACACCTGTTCCATTTAAAATGACCAAACTAAACTGATCACAAGTGTTCAATAAATATCTGCCGTATTCATTAATTGTTTGATCTTTAGATGAGCGTTTGTTGTCCTTAACTATTTCGCATTCATCAGCGAAAACATCTAGAACAAGATCGTCGACATCAATTTTCGTTGAAATTTTCACTTCCGGTACGCGCATTCAATCACCCATTAATTATAAAAGGAACATCACCTACTAATTCAATAATATCAAGAATACATTCCTCAATGATAGATATACCATTTTGTATCTCTGTATCTTTATAATAAACGGAGTGGATGGGTGGGACATACAGCCTAGCAAAACAGATGGAGCGTCTGTGCCTGTGAAGTCACCAGAGACTTTAAGTGCAATAATGTTATCGAATTCTAAATCAATTCTATCAAAGTACTCACTCAAATACTTTTTAACAAGTAGCACAACACCTCCAGACAACGGTGTTGGTGCGTCATTGCCCTTTAAACCCAGGACCCAAAAAAAAACCCCCATGTTTTTGGGAAAATTTAATAAAGAGGGGGAAATGATATGGAAAAAATTTTAAACAAGAAAGGGAAACATCAAAACTCTCAATTTAGCAGGGTGTATAAAAATTCGTTTTTAAAAACCAACTTAGCCCTTTAATGTTAAAAAGGGTTAATAAATTACATTCTGTGTAGACAAAATGCTTCGGGAATTTTTCCCATTCAAAGCAGGGGCCGGGCCGAAAAAGCCCCTATTTTTTTAAATTTGGGGGGATCTGGGAGTGTCTTCTTTGCATTGTTTGAGATGCTCTATTCGAAAACAGTCTTGAGATTTAACTGTCTCTTTTCCCGGGACACGTGAAACTGAAGCGCTTTCAGCCCTTGACAAAAGGGGCCTTTTTTTTCGAAGCCCTTGGTCTGTCCGCCTATGTCTTTTTTGGGGCCGCTTCATCAGGGAAAGGGGGTTTTTGTCGCTGTTTTGATGCGGGGCGTCGCAGAGGATCTTGGGGAAGCCCGTTAGCTTCCGATTTTGTTTTGTGGGGGGATTCCTTCCCGGGCATTTCTTGTGAGGGAAAAAGATTCCCCCTCCAGCCCCTGCTTACAATCCCCAAGTACCCTCTGTGCTGCGCGTGGGTCGGGGTTTCTTGTTTGTGGGGGGGGACTCATTTAAAAAAGGGCCCTGGTCGTGTTCCCTGTTTTTCTTTGTCCGGGCTTTCATGATTTTTCTGTTGTGGGCTCTCAACAGCGAAATCATTTCCCAGGAAACCTTTCCCCCTTTTGGACTGGGGTTCAGGGGGGACGCGGTCACTGTTGGGGGAAAACCCTTTCCACCCCGGGGCTAAACCCGGGGGTTAAAAAATTTTCCCTGCGATGTTGGGGGCTGATCTTCGCCGTTAGGTCGGGGACACTGTGGGTTGTTGGTAATCCTACCCCTTCGGTAGGCCCTGTGGTCCCTTTGACGCGTTTTCGGCCCCCTTCATCGGTGCCCTTAGGGCAGGGGAGCGGTCAACCCAAATTTATCATTTCTTTCACTCACCAAACGTAAATTTTGCCGATCTGTTCCCTTTTGGTGTCTGGGGGAAACTTTTGGGTGACTTTGAATTTGGGGCATCAAATTGAATACCGGGCCACATGTGTTTTTTTGAGAAACCCAAAAGACGGGGAAAATTCTGTCCTCGAGGGAGTTTTTACTATCAGCCTTTATAGAGATGGGTGTTCCACTGGTGACCCGGCTTTGTCAGGAAAAGGACTCTGTTTTTAAAACCACGCCCCCCAAATTTGGGTTACTTGTGTGGGGCCCAAACTTTGTCCTTTGTGACCATCTTGTATACGTATTATTCAGGTTTTTTGGGATGATTTCGTTGGGGGGGGTTTTGGAAAAACGAAATTTTCTGCCTAAAAAAGTTGCTGCGACTTCGTCTGGCGGCGGTCTGCGTTTTTGGGAAATATCCGCGCATTTACTGACCTTGACTGGGGCCCCCGTCTTTGTAGCTTCAGCTAGTGCCTCTTTTCCAGTGGGGTTTTGGGGAATGGCCTGTAAACCAGTTTGGGTTCCCTTTATAGAATGTTTCTTTATTCCTTCGCTGGTATTCTTGGATGTTTTGTTTTTGTCTTGTTGTAAAGGGTCTCCTCCCCACTCTTATCCCCTTTTTTCGCAGCCCCTCTCGTCCCTTTGTCGGGCACACCCCATTTTTTTCTGACCATCTTGCGAACTTTGAAATTTGACACGCTGGGGTTTAGAAAGTCACTGCTTGGGCCCAAAGGGGACGAGGGGCCCACGTACAATGTCCTAGGGGACCCGTTTTCCCGGGGCCACATTTGTTTTGAAGTATACTAAAAAACTTTCTTTGCACATCTTCAAAAATTTTCATGAATTATTCCCGGTTATTAAAGAACTTGGGGGTTTTTTTGTTCTTTGAAAAAGTTTCTAGCGTGTAAATTTTGCACAGTTTTTCGGGGGTATCTTTTTAAGCCTGTTTCCCACATCCAAAATTGGATTTGGGTTTTTTTTTTCCAACATGAAGCAAAGCCGATTTTCCCAAGTTTTGGGCTGTTTTGGTTGTGGTGTTTGTAGCTGTTTTTTTTAATCACTCCAGCTGTTGTCTATTTTTGTTTAACAAATCCTTGCCAAGTGAATTGAAACGTGTTTCGAGTTGCTGACAAAAAAAATTTTTTTTTAACTTTGTCTATGTTGTGCAGTAAATCGCTCCAGTTTTTTTTTCCAGTTGAGAGTCGGGGGACGGGTTTTTTGTCTCAATGTCGTTTGCGCACATCAGCAGTTAAAAACGTTGGACATTTGAGGAAAATGAAACTGCGTCGGGTGTTTCTTCTCGTCGGTTTGCGTTGACACACACCCCCCATGGCGGGGTTTTCCCGGGGTTTTCCCCATAAACTGAAGGGTACACTGCGGAAAAAACAAACCACAGTTAGCTCTGAAATATTTGGCCTAAAAAGGGCTGATCACCTCGACTATTCCCTGGTAGAGTAAAGGGAGCGTGAAAAATTAAACGCGGGATTCATTAATTAACAAAAACAATTAATAAAAAACGCCCCGACCAAAAAAAAAACCGTCTTCTTCTACCTCTGACAAAGGGTTTCCCCCCCAGAGAGAGAGAGGAGAGAGAGGAGAGAGGACTTAAGACTTCAGATGGTTTATTTTTCGGGCTTTGTGTCCTTTAAATCGAGTGATTAAATTATGACTATCTTTGTGGAGCTTTTCTGTTACGCCGTTTCAAAAATTTAAAACTTTAAAACTCTCTCTTCTCTCTCTCTCTCCCCTTTTTTCTAAAGGGTAAAAACAGGAAAATGGAAACGTGAGTGGAAAAGCGCTCCACAAAAATAAACGCAGGGGAAAAGCAAGACACGGGGTAGACAATCAAAAAATTAAAAAAAGTGAACGGGAGATGAGCATAAAAAGAAAGTAGGCCGCACCCCGGGTAAGCAATACGTGACAACAAATCAAAAAATGAATTTAAACCCAGGTTTGCACGCCCAAAAGACGGTGTTTTCCCAAAATGTTACTGCGGGGGGTTTGAAGGCATAAAAAAAAAAAATTAGCCAGATTCATGTTTTATGTTGGAACAATGGTTTTTGAGAATGGTTTTAAATTTTTTGTGTTTGTAGAAAAAACAAAATTTAAAACCCGACAGATTTTTTCTTACGTAGGTCGTCAAATCGGGCAGTAGAACGAAAAAAGGGTTTCATCTTTTTTGAGAGGCTAGAAAAAAAGGACATTGTAACACGGGGACTATTCTGGTTTGTTAAACTATAAACTGTTACACTTAGATCCGTTATTCCCCAAACAAAATTTTTGGGAACTGTTTCTAAAGTAATGTGGGGGTTAATAACATCGAAATTTTTGTTCACGCTCCCGTAAGTTTTAAAACTACCAAATAAAGTTTGTACGGGGTTTCTGTCAGAGAGTTTGCGACCAAAAATTTTTTTTTTGCACAATCAATCAATTTGTTGTTTTTAAATTCCCTTTAGGAAATTTTTTTGTTTCCCACACCCTGTGAATACCCTAATGTTCCCAAAAAAAATTTTCAAAAACTTTTTTTGACTTTAGTGGCCCACGTTTCCTTTCCCCTTTTTGTCCATTTTTTTAAGCATTTGGTAAGCCCTGTTAGAAAATTGTTTTCAGGTAAAGCCAAAGTCTAAGCCAATTTAAAAAATGCCCGTAATGGAAACTTTAACAAAAAAGGGAAAAAACCAAGTTTTACCCTTTCACCATTTGATTTTTGGGGTACGGAGAGTACTTCAGCAAAAACCCTTTTCATGCAAAAAAAATGTTTCTTTTTCTATTTTCTATTTTATCCGTACCCCCCAAAAAATTTTGAACGTGGGACAAAAAGTATTGGTTTCAATCGGGCATCAAAAAAGCTGAAAGAATATTTTTGGGTCAGTACAACCCCATTTCCACCCGGTTCTTAAAAATGTCCACAAAAACCTTTCTTTGTTTTGTAATGATTTCTTCGACAGACAAATTTTTCGGCTCAGGCGGTAGAAAAATTTTAGGCCCAGGTAATTTTTTAAACGTTTACTACTTTAAGTCTTGGGTTCCAATTTTTTCCATTTTTTTATGTTTTTTTTAAAAGTAGCCCCCCTTTTTGAAAACCTTATTTTTTTTTTATGAGGTTTACTTTCAGTCCAAGTTTTGGGCCCATTTTACAAATAAAAAAGTTTAGCTGAGTTTGAAGACCCCCACGGGCTGGACCCAAAACAAAGCAATATCTCAGCAAACATTTGCAAAAATAAATTTAGTAGTGTCAGGTCTAAACGGAAGCCCTGTTTACCGTTATTGTGATATAAGGGAGCTAATTCGTTAATAATAAAAAGGGAAAAAAAATTGGAGAAGCCAAAAAAGCCCGCCTTAAAAACCTTAAGGCATTCCAAAAAAGTCGGGATAAAAGATCATCTCTTACGAAAAATTTCCCCCAGGGGTTTTTTCCCCCGATTGGAGGGGGCTGAAGGCATTTTTCCACCGATTCCCTCTTTAGTAAAATAAACCCAAAAGGACATGTCTCTTGACCCTGTCGAACGCTTTTTGAAAATCGACAAAAAGGGTACATAAATTTTTTGTTCAGAGCGGATATTTGAAAAAAAGGCATTTAATGTGAAAAAATGATCGATTGTTGAATAATCTTTGCGGGGAAAACCCGCCTGTGTTTCAGTTTTTAAAATTGTATGTTTCGACCATTCTGACAACCTCTTATTTAAAATATAAGTATTTCAGTTTTTCTGAGGGGGAAGACAAAAAAGCAATACCACGTTTGTTATCGGGTTTTTTAAAGTTCCTTTTTTTTTGGAGTGGAAATATGAATTTCTTTAGGGCCTTTTAATTTGGGGTTTCGTACCCCTTTGGAAAAAAAAAAAGCATTTAAAAAAAAATTTGTCCAAAAAAAAAAACAATCGCATCCCCGTGAGATTTTTAAAAATTTATTTATTAACCCATCAGGGCCAGTGCTTTTTCCCTTTTGGGAAAAGTTTTTTAGCTTCTTTAACCTCTAATTTTTGAAAATATCCCAAAATTTTTTGGCAATCAAACAAGTTGTCAGCTTTGTTTCCCTCTGGCTCAAAAATACCGTGAAAAGTGTTGTTCGCATTTTCATTTTTAAAAATTATTAGAAAAATGAGAAACCAGTCTTCTTTTGGTATTTTTATTTTTTTTGTTTGGTTTTTTTCGTTTCCATTTCTTTATTTCTTTCCAGAAGCCTGCGAATTAGGGCGATTGTTGAAAAAAGTCTATCTTCGTTTCCCTTTTTTAAAATTTTTTTTTCCTTTTGTTTAAGAGTTTTTTTTATACTTTTTCCTTTCCCGTAAAGTACGATGATCTGTTTTCTAGTTTTTTTTTTCTATTAAAGATTTTTAACGCTTTTTTTGCGTTTTCTTTAACAGGCAACAAACTTTTTCGAACCAAGGCTTTCTTTGTTTTAGAAAATGGGGGGCAACATCTTTGGGGTTTTGGGACAAATCCGCTTAGGGCTTCACATTGCTGATTTTTTAATAGCAACGTAAAAGGGGGTTTCCCAAAGCTCATCAATTTATGTTCGATTGAGCGTGGCTTTGTATTAAAGGGCCCCAAAAAAAGCCCGGAAAAAAAAACAGGATTCATTGAGGGCTATGTACTTCTTTTGGGTTCCATAATTTTCTTTTTAAAAAGAACAAGGGAAAACTTTTACATAAGTTATCTTTCCCAAAATTTTTTTTCTGTAAGCAAACGTTTTTCCCCTTTAAAAACCCAAAGGGGTATGAAATGATTACACTCCTTCTACAAAAAAATTTGTACATAAAGAAGCCCAAAGTCCGGAAGAAGCAATAAAAATAATTTATTATATTTACCCCTTGCGCCACTTGGGAGAAACAAAAGTAAATTGCTTTGATGCATAGGGGGAACAGAAAAAAGGGGTTTTAAATTTAAAAGTTCATAGCAGGACACAGATTAGAAAATGTCTACCAAAGGCATTAAGAACCAAGTCTTCTGTCTGACGGTCATCAACAAATAATGCAGAGTTGTCATTCAACATGTTTCCAGCTCAGTCTGGAATACATCAGAATTGGGTTGAAGGTTAGCTGTTCTGCTGTTAAAATCTCCGCACAGTAGAAAAAGGGCATCACCAAATTGTTCAAGCACATCTGCAAGGCACTGTTCTATTTCTAACAAGTGACATTTATGTTGCACATAATTATAGAACGGAGAATCGATGGGGCGTACGTAGCTAGCTACAAAAAAAAACGTCACTGACAGTTCCAAGGAGTGATTTATCTAATTTTAGGACAAGAACGTGGTCGTATGAAACCTCAACACGCGATACAAATTTTTCATATTCTTTAAGAGGCTGACACACGAGCCTCCCCGCCCGTACGCTTCGGACGTACCGGTCGAACCCGATCCCAAACGGAGCCGGTTGAGACGAAACGTTTGAACCTGTGCGATCCGACCAGTCAGTGTCAAACGGACGGAGTGCTTCACGAAACGTTTGAACCTGTGCGGTCCGACCTATACGCGAGTTTTAAACCCTTCGAGTTTGATCCCACATGCCGCTTCAAAGGACTGTACAATTGAATACGAAGCTTTTTCTCGAATATTTAGATTCCTATAATTTTTTGAGTTGACATTCCAAAGCACATGATGGCCTTGGTACGATTCAATCAAATGTTTGGTCTCCGAATCGGACAGTCTGATCGCCTTGCTGGACGACGCCATTTTTCCGTTGTCATGGGTGTTCGCTCAATGCTGAGCGTTGATTGGTTGGAGGATTCTAGCTGTCCGTTTCGAATAGATCACGGTGTATCTCGAACGGTCGGGTCGAACTGGATGCCGAAGTCCGTTTGAGACGTACGTTTACTATGACAGACAGAGAACTAATAAATGTCTGTTCTGGGCCACTTGCTCCTCCACCAAGTTTTCGGGCGAAAGTGCCCCAGGATTGGCATTTATACGTTCTCTAACAAGCAAGACTTCAATAACCAAAAATAACGATTATCTACAAACAAACATACTGTGTAGGGTTATCCGTTTTCAATACTAATTTACTAAACTTTTCAGATTTCAGTTTTTGCTTAATCCTGTGTTTTTCCTGATCGTTTTCAATAACATCATTTTCACGCAAACATTCTTCAAATGAGTCTCTGTCTTTCATGTGAAATAACACTACAGTCTTTAACTGTTCTCTAAAGTCTTTTAAAACTGAGTTATATTTCTGACATAAAATCCACACACTTATCCGAGCATGTCTTCCGCTGAAAGCTAGTTTTGACAAAGTGTTTCTCTTTTTAACTATGTCTCTTTCTGCCGAACAGTCATCTATAATAAATAGTGTTTGCGTTCCTTCAAACAGTCTATAAAACTGTTCTAAACACTCACTCAGTTTATTGCTGGGATCAACTAAATATATGTCATCATCTGTCCATATAAACCTTCTATCATGATATGCTTTGTTCCATTTAAGTGTTGGACAGAAAACCACAATATGATTAAAATTATAACGATAAACTGTTTGTAACAGGTCAAGGATAAATATTGTTTTTCCACAACCAGTTTGTCCACAAATTAATGAACAATGAGGGGTTTTTGTCATAAAGTTTAACTGCTCCATAGTTTTATAACAGAACTTAATCTAATCCAGTTATTGTTTTTATCATGCTCTCTGTTAAAACTTGTTCAGTATAATAAAATCCTATAAGGCCTAAGTGTGTAAGATTAATCCAATTCAGTTGCTGTAAGATTGTTCTATTTAGACTAATATTGATTTTGTTGCTTGTTGTTATGACCTTAATATCCTCACCATTGTGAAGAATGACAACAGTAACTTTAAGACTGTCAACGCCTAAGTTTTGCCAGCTAATTAGAATTCCTTTAAAAAGGACGTCACTAACGCCCACAACCCCATCCTTCTCCTTATCTTTTAAGACAGAAATTTCAAATATTATTGTGAACGTGTCCCCTAATTTCATTTGCGGCATGAACTGTAATTTTGTAGAAGCATCTTTTACAACTGTTTCTTTTCTGTGGAGGATGTACTGTTTTTTCCATACGGCGTTATTTCAATTTCTTTCCGACTATTGTCGTCTGGCATAAGACTTACATGTAAAGGGCCAGAGTTGAATGCTTTTCTGAAACTTTTTTGACGGCTAAAATATGTAAATGGGCTTATGAATTCAAATTTTATGTCCCATTCTAAATATGGTTCTAAGTGCCATTTGAGGTCAGGTTTTCGAACTATTTTATATTCATACTGGCCAACATTATTTGCCTCTAGATTGCGCAGTTGTTCTAGTTTAGGAAACTTTTGCTGTCGCCAACCTCTTTGCGTTTATAATCCACCATCTTTAGTGTACTCAAAACCATACAAAGTGCCTATTTCGCCATTCTGTTCAAAGTCCGCGACGTCTGCAAGGTCTTTTAATTCTAAAGTTATACACCTTACAGGCGCCAATGTAACTCCTGGTTCTTCTGGCCCCCGCGACATTTTTAGTACAGTTTATTATTTTATTTCCAAAACAATGTGTAGGTTATCACATTTTACGACTTTCCCCGTTTTGTCTTTGATCTTTATATTAAATGATCCGACCCTCCTACAAACTAATCTTTTAAACTGTAAATTAGGGAATTGTATAATTTCATAATCGCAATATGCAGCTTTCCCTGATGGAAGAGCTTTAAAACAGTTGAGGGCCTTCCATCATATAAGTTTTCATCAGTGCTTAGCTCATCCAAATGAACATAGAGTAATGAATGTAATGCAAGATCGAGCGGACTTTCCCCTCATAAGTAGTTTTGGTCGGTGTAACTCTAAATCTATAATTGTTAGCCGTAAAGCCTAACATTTTAGCTAGCTCTTTATCAAAATAGTAACCTCCTCTTCTTCAGGCTTGAATGTTAACATTGTTTTTAGATTTGCATTGTTAAGTTTGAGAGTAATGTCAAAGTTACTCATTGCTTCTTTTAGTGAGCAAAACCCGTAATAACCATCAGGTATTGTTAACTGGCTAACTTTGGCCCCTGTTTTGTCAACTTTTAGAACCGTATTATTCTCCTTGGCTTCGCTTATATTTAAACCATACAACTTTGTAGAATATTTCATGGAGCGCGACCATTTTGGCCCCGCAATTGTTATCAATAGCATGTTCTAAAAACGAAGGACGGTCTTGGGTTGTTATTGTTACAAACATTTTTTGAACGAAATAAAATGAGTGCATTCAACATATACTGATGCAAAATATTCTGTTGGGCCGCACTACAATCTTAAAAATATAGCAACTGATACTCTTGACATTGCTGTGACCCAGACTGCCTCTTTTCATAAAAAGGTGAGTATACTCATTAAGCAGATATCTTAACCCCCCTATTGAAAACGACCACATCAAGAAAGCGTGGTTTAGTCATCCGATGCAGTTTTATCAAAACCAGTTAAACTTTGCTGTGTTTTGCGCATCAACTGGGTGTGGAGTGTCGTATGCTGATCATTTAAATCACCATGATCCTTTGGTGAGGTCAGTGTACAGATTTCATTTCTATTACACCTTCAGACGTATTTTGACTGAATTGCAAGCGCCATTACCAAATGACAAACCATTTAATCCACTCAGCAACATAATAGACATGAAGGCTTTTAAAAGGATCTGTAACGAATTCAATATTAACATCAAGACAGGCTTTAGACAAACGTTGGATCATAATCATGGTCTAGGCGACCTTTATTTTCGGGGCACGCACAGAAAGTATAACTATGACTGGCATCCTCCTTTCAAAACTTTCTTTTCAGGCAAAACTGTTCAGCCTGGGTCCTACAGCAAGAGCATAAAACAGCATGGACAACATTTATCTTAGACACTTCTAAGGGCCTAACTAGGGCGGGAATAGAACGAATAAACGACTCTATTCGTACTTACGTTTGGTGTTTGCTAGGGGCGCAAGCACAGGCAAGATCAAGCATAACTGATCCTTCTACTGGCTTTGATGCACAAAAACAATACTTAGCAAATTTAGAGGACGCCATTAATTCTACAGTTGATTTACCTTCAAGTATTGAAAGATACCAAAATGTTTTACAATACGCAAGATCGAAAGTAGACTTTGCTGTTGGCACTGGTTTATACATGCTGCCTTCTGACCTCAGACTCCAGGTAGGAATAATAATAAACTATAATAATGAAATTCTTATAGCAGGCAATGAACAGAAGGTTGGGAAAAACGACATAAAATTCTGAGCCAGTAATATTACAAACAATAAAAGAACGCCCAAGATTAAGTCATCTAATTCCCGAAGTCCAAACCCCCAAAGCCATTGAAGACTCAGCAAAGCTTGCGGACTCTGTTCGCGATGACCATGAATATGAAAAGACAGCGCTTGTTCTTGGATTAACTGGCATAGGATTACTTGGTCTTTATCTTACTAAATAGTAACCCAACTATTACAAGAACTAATGTCCATAAGTGCTCGGCCATAAAGCCAACTACTTTGCTTGCAGTAGACAAAAGCCAGCTGACAATACCCCCTAATATACCAGGTAAAGAGTCTATAGCTTTACCAGCTAATTTTTTTAATAAATTTGCAAGATGATCAAGCTGTTTTTTTACCCATGATTTATCAGGCGGAGGCGATGGCGGCGGAGGTACTGAACTTTGGCCACCGCCGCCTGTAATAGCTAACACCAGTGTACTTATTGCAAATCCTAAGGCAGTTATAACGCTTGCTAATGTGACTCCATGCTCTCTAAACAGCGTTCGTATTCGTTCTGCTAGTGTTGTGTCTTCATATAAAATTTTTTCGATAGTTTCTCTTATTCTGTTCACTTGAGTTCGTAATTGGTCTCGGTTAGTAGTTAGCACTTCTAGTCTTGCTGATCTTTCTTGTTCAAGATCTTTTAGTCTTGGGTTATTCTTTCTTTAATATCAGGGCCCTAAGTTGGCGTCATCAGCCTCAACGAGTTTTTCTTTTTCTCTTTTTATATGCTCATCTAGTTCACCTAGTTTTGCTAAATTGTTTGTTAATTCGCCTCTAATGGTTCTTAAAGCATGATCAAGGGCCGTTATTTCTCGCATGGGTAGCGGTGAGTCGTGTATAGTCTTTAACGCTGTTTCTTCTGAAAAACTGGATTCTGCTTCTATTACATTTATTAATTCACCTGCTGATTGATTTAATTCTTTAAGTTCCATGTTTTGCATTTGGTTATCTGTTGGGAGTTCTTGCAGTGTGTTTTTGAAGTTTAGAAACTGCCTCCGCCCTTAATTTTGTCCTAACAAGGCCAAGGCGATTTTGATCTTTCACACTGAGTCTATTTCTAATTGAACCCACGGCTAAAAACTTTGATGGGTCTTTTTTAGTTGTAAGCTGAACAAGTTGTCCTTGGTCGCTCCTCACAAACAAATGATCATCTTTAATTCAAAATCATTTGGGTCTATAAATTCGGGAGGTTCTTGGCCTAAACTTTGGTACAATGATTTAACCTTACTTTCTGTTAATTCATGCCGCATTGAGTGCATTGAGCGATGCTGTGTCAAAGGAATCATTTCACTCATGTCGTCTCCAGGGTCAAAAACATCATAATCTTCTTCAGCTTCAATTCCGCCATGTTTTAAATAATTAACTTTTATTTTGTTTATAAAAAATGGCAAACGCACATGGCTCGATTCTTAACCCGAAAAGAAGACTGAAAGAACCCTATGGCGTGAAGGGAAATAAGCGGAATATTACTGTTCCAAATAATCCATCTACTATTGATGCGGATCAAATTCTTACTGTCAAATTTCCAGACCTAGGGGCGGATGAAGTGATTGTGCCAGGCTCTGCACGTCTTACTTTCAAAATAGAACTCGCTTCAACAACAGACCCAAACAGGACAGTTGTACAGAATCTGGGGCGGGCAATCGTTAAGAAAATTTCTATAAAACTTGAGGGGCAAGAAATATTTTCTTTACACAATGCAGACATATTTTAACCTATTCTGATCTATGGCTAACCGGGAATGAAAGGGCTGATCTTGCGTTTCAAGGAATCGAAAATGAAGAAGCACTAAAACATAGAATAGGCGCCGCAGATACTAAAGACGGTAAAAAGTATGCAGCTGTAAATTTTGCGTATGGAAATCGCTTTTCCATCCCCTTAGATTTTGAGTTGTTAAAAGCGCATGCGCCATACTTTCAAGGAGCATATAAAAGACAGATTGTCATATGAAACTAACTTTTAATGAATACAAACGTGTTATCAAATCAACAGATACCGAAGCAAAGTACAGCATTTCTGACATCTTGTTAGAGTTTGACGTTGTTAGCAACCCTAAATTAGCAAAGCTGATTGGGATCAATATAAGTCACTATTAGTAATATATTACGAAAGAGTGATTCATCATACAACATATCCTAGAAGCAGGGCAGACACTATATGGAATTTTAGTTTTAGTATTGCATCACATTCACTTAAAGGTATTTTATTGCTGTGTGAAGATGAAGAACCGTTCAAAAGAGCAAGCGAAAAGTTTTTTAATCCTAAAATAACAAAAGTGCAATGTACAATTGACGGTAGTCCTAACCAAATCTACGCTAGCGGGCTTAGACCTTATCATCATTTTGACGAAATAAGAAAATTGTTTGGGGGTGGGAGGGGTAGAAATCCAACAGCAGACCTAGTGTCCTAAAGATTTACATCTTCACAATGTTAGGCTTGATGATATATTTAACAACAAAATACGGTTTATGGATTGACCTAAGGTCAACAGAGGATAATGAGTTGTTTGGAAGCGGGAGAAAAGTGAGAGACGTAATAAACATTCAAATTGATAAAGAAGAAGAAGCCGATAAACCGCTTAATGTACATTTGTTTTTATTATATGATGCGCAGCTGAATATTCAACAAAACAGATTAGACTATGTGTTATACTAAATTATTTTTTCATTTTAAAAAAGCATGTCTGTTAAGGTTTATCCAAATGTGCCTACAGCACCGGAGATGCCAGAGAAAGAAATAGCAGGCAATTCTGCTGTTATAAAGAAACCCCTGACATAAAAGCCTTCAGATTAACAAAACATTACGCAAATGCAACAAAAACTAGAGCAGGACCTTTCAAAATACAGCAAAACCAAACGAAGGTATTCTGCTGCCTTTAATGCCGTTACATATGTTAATACTGGGGCATCGACTATTAGTGCTGCATCAGCAGGAACGAGTGTGGGGCTCTTAGCAACGGCATAGGTGCACCCGCAGCTTTACCGCTAGGAGGTTTGTCTTTAGCTCTCGGCCTGTGTTCATTAGCTGTAAGTGCGGCTGGCAAAAAATTAAAAACTAAACTCCAAAAGCACACAGCTATGGTTCAACTAATAACGGCTAAACTTAGTTCGTTTAAACTGACAATAAATAAAGCGCTTGTTGACTCAAACATCACGGATGAAGAATTTAATCGTTTACAGGTCGATTTGATGACTACAAAAGACAAAAGTTTGATCTT
The DNA here is from genome assembly GCA_018398815.1 of Conus ventricosus. NCBI lineage: Eukaryota > Metazoa > Mollusca > Gastropoda > Neogastropoda > Conidae > Conus > Conus ventricosus. The sequence goes on from CM031598.1 coordinate 85,989,759, forward strand.
CAAAGAAAGGCGAGGGCAAGTTTTTCTCAACAGCCAGACGCCGAGCAGATAAAAAAGGAATGCTTAAAAAAAGTAAACGAGACATTAAACTCTGTTCTAAACAGCTCACATTAACAACGCCAAAGGGTGTTTATACTTTAGTTTATGAGTCCAAGCGCAAAAAGACCGTTGATATTGGTTCTGATTAAGTTTTTTTTTTTAATTTAAATAAATATTTTGGCTTAGAAAAGAAAGACAGCAGGCTAAGATATATGAAGGACAAGACGAATTTTTTGAAGGAATGCTTGAGAGAGAGCGTTTATCAAGAGCACTGAATGATATTGATTTAGAAGTCATTGACCCAACAAACGTACAGGCAAGTGTTGTTCATGCAATTTCTCAAGTTCCGAGTAAACTAACAATAGACCCACCAGTTAAAGTAATGTTAGCTGTTTTAATCGACTATGTAACATAAATGAAGAAAATCTAGAAGTCTGGGTCTCGACTAAACAGCAGACTATTCTTTCTCATAATGACTTAACACCGGGTTGGGCAGACGAACTGCTTACACAGTTTGACGCTGCCGCTGAAGAAGCTAAAATGAGAGGCTCTGGTTGGTCAGAGGGCGAAGTCTTAGAGATTAGATTAAAAACAGGCTAAGTATGCACCGATTGTAGGCAAGGCTTACATTCCGCTACCTCGGAGTTGGTTTTAAAGAGAGCAGTTTTAAACATAAAAAATTCAGACAACAAATGTTTCATGTGGTGCGTTCTTGCAAGGCTGCATCATGTTCGCGAACACGCAGAGAGAGTGACTAACTATCGGCAATACGCCAAAGATCTTAACTTCAATGGAATATCCTTTCCTGTTAGTGTAGACCAAATTGATCAGTTTGAAGAACAAAACAACCCAATAAACTGTTAATGTATACACATGGGATGAGGAAACAAATTTGGTGCCAATTAAAGTGTCCAAGAACAGTCCAATAATAGGCGAACCGGCCAAAAGTCATGTGGACTTACTCCTAATGTTTTCGCCAGCAGGGCTGCCCCATTACACATTGATACGCACAATGAGCAGATTATTAGCGCATACTTCAAAAAACACTAACATACAAGAATTCTGCAGAAAATGTTTAACAAGAATTCCATCTGTGCAAGCCGCGAGTGAACATATAAAACATTGTAAAAGTTCTGTAGACTGTAAGACAGAACTTAACTACGCCCCCGCCAGGATCTAAAGTTAGTTTTAAGAACTGGAAACGGCTGCAAACAAGTCCATACGTTGTTTATGCAGACTTTGAATCACTCATTGTTCCTTATGAAGGGCCAGCACACACAAAAACTTCGAAAAACAGTCTTAATGAGTAATCATCAGATTTGTTCATTTGCCTTCATTATTGTTAGGTCGGATGGCGTTTATTCAGAGCCAGAATTATATAGAGGACCAGATGCTGCAGAAACATTCTTAAAACGCATGCAGCAAGTGCGCAATGACTGTTCTAATAATCTGAATTTATCTGAAATCATAATGGCGCCTGAAGACCAACAACAGTATGACTCAGCCACACATTGTTGGATTTGCGGTTTAGGCCTCTCATCAGACGCAGCGAATCCAACAGTAAGAGACCATGATCACATTAGCGGAAAGTTCAGAGGAGCAGCGCATAACAAATGCAATCTTCAACTAAAGTTTGAACCAAAGACATGGAAGCTGCCTGTATTCTTTCATAACTTGCGAGGTTACGACTCTCATCTTATATTGCAAGCAGTAACCAACGCCTTCAGGGTAGCATGCATTGCACAGTCATCAGAAAAGTACATGTGCTTTAATCTAAATAACATGTCTTTTTATGACTCTATGCAACACATGATGGGATCATTAGAGGCACTAGCTATGTCCTTAAAGTCCTGCCCAATAACGGAAAAATATTTTGACCCAACTCTAGTTAGAAAGGGTGTTTACCCTTATGAATACATGAACAGTTGGGAAAGGTTTGACGAAGATACACTTCCTCTAAAGGCGCGTTCTTTTCTAGTCTTAGAGGAAAGGACATCAGTGATTCTGATTACCAGCATGCCAAGATGCGTGGCAAAAGTTAGAGTGTAAAACGATGGGAGACTATCATGACTCCTATTTAATGGCAGATGTATGTTTGTTGGCGGACGTCTTTGAAAATTATAGAAAGACCTGCATAAAACATTACAGCCTGGATCCTGCGCATTACATTTCTGCGCCCGGGATGAGCTGGGACGCTTTCTTAAAGTTTACTGGAGTACAGATTGATTTATTGTCTGACCTACCAATGATACAGATGATTGAAAACGGATTGCGGGGAGGAATTAGTATGGCGTCGCATCATTACTGTAAAGCAAACAACAAATACCTAGATGATTATGATCCAAGTAAAAGGTCTAACTATCTCATGTATTTAGATGCAAACAATCTGTATGGTTGGGCTATGGCGCAATCACTTCCGTTACGCAACTTTAAAATGAAAACATACGACGATCTGAAAAATATTCAAGGGGTATTAAAGTGGTTGGGCGTTTAACGCCTGATCAACAGCGTGGGTTTATTCTAGAAGTTGACTTAGAATATCCTCAGGAACTCCATGACCTGCATAATGACTATCCATTAGCAGCAGAAAGCCTAAAGATGGATCCAAGAGAGCCGCCTAAACTTGTGCCTAATCTTCGTGGCAAAAAAAATTATGTCTGCCATTACAGACTTCTGCAATTTTATTTAAGACATGGTTTTGAAGTTAACAGCTGTTCATCGCATAATTGCTTTTGATCAAGAACAGTTCATGAAACCATACATCATGAAGAACACTGATCTCAGAACCAAATCCACAGATGCTTCAGAAAAAGACTTTTTCAAGCTGATGAACAACAGCTGTTTTGGAAAGACTATGGAGAATCCGCACAAGCGCAAAGACGTCAGATTGGTCACCAGAGAGAACGAAGCAATTAAGCTAACTTCAAAACCTAATTATCAGGACTTTAGAAGATTTCATGATCACCTTTTTGGCATAATGATGAAAAAAAAGAAAGTCAAATTAGACAAACCTGTTTTATTGGGTTTACTGTTTTAGAATTATCAAAGCTTTTGATGTTAGAATTTCTTTATGACTACTTTAAGCCCTCGTATCCTGAGTCCAGAGTACTTTACACAGATACAGATAGTTTTTGTTATAGATATCCCTACTGAAGACATCTATAAAGACATGGAAACCGAAGTGGCTAAAGGACATGCAGGATGGTATGATACATCTGATTACCCTAAAGATTCGCCTTTGCATTCAATTACTAAACAAGAAGGTTTTTAGGAAAGATGAAGGATGAATTATCTGGAAAGGTGATCAAGGAGTATGTGGGGTTAAGATCGAAAATGTACAGTATTTCGAGCCAGGAGAAAATCATTAAGAAAGCAAAGGGAATATCTCGCAGCGTTGTGCAGTCAAACATATCACATGACAACTACAAAGAAGCACTGTTTGGCAATAAGACTTTTCATCATGACAACGTAAAACTGCGATCTAATCTACATGAGATCAACACAACAGTTGTAACAAAGAAGTCGTTAGATAGAACAAACACAAAACGGGTGTTTTGTTAATCCGGAGTTTTCATATGCAATCGGGCACTGGAGAGGACCGCATAAACAGGGGGTTTTATATTTTTCATCAACTTTTATTATAAGATCAATCATAGCTTCATCCAATTCATTTAAATCTTTTCTCATGTTTGCTTGACGAGTTCGAACTTTTTTTATTATTTCAAGATATTCTTTTTCCCAATTTGGGGGTTTGGATTGTAGGTGATCTGGATGATTTAGCATGCATTGATTAATCCTCGAAAATGTTTCCTTAATAGCATTACACGCATGAAATGATTCCCGTATCATTTTCATGTCTCTTCCTTTACCATTCTTGTTTCGTTCTGCGCTTCCTTCTGGCCTTCCATTTTAAACCAAAATATGTTTACGTAAATTAATTAAAGCGGAACTGTGTCTGGCGGAATTATCTGCAGTTCTCTTTCACAAAAGATCTTTGAGGAGCCGGTTGTTTTGTTGTGTCAGTTTTTCGTAAATAATACACGGCGGATTCATCTTTACAATTCTTTTTATTTCATATGGGTCAACACTCCAAACTGGATCGGTTGCCCTGATGCGAGTGTCCCCTTCTGCTTCCCCCGGTAAATAAAGGTGCCTTACTTTTAATCCAAATGGTAATAGTTTGCCGGATGAAGGCTCTCCTTCAGCAACATTTATTGTTTTTCTTTTGATTGCTTGTACTGGTTTTAGCCCTTTAAATTCTTCATTATTCATTGCGCGCAAAACTGAGGGCAGTCTTCTAACCCATTCTGTGTTGCGAGAATTGTCAATCAGCTCTCTGTGATACTGGTAGGAGAAAGTCTTTCGGCTAACTGTTTGTTAAAGTTTTCAACTAAAGCCTGTGATCTGTGAACTCCTGGGATGCCTCTTTTAATGGTAACTCTATGTTTTAACAATAATTGATTCACTTGGCCTTTAAATTCTTTTCCATCATCAACTTGAATCATGCGAGGGTAAGTTAGCGGGCCTCGCTGGTATAATCAGTTGTATAGCAACAGCAACAGCAGAAGCACTCTTTTGTGTTAATGGTTCCGCATCTTTATATCTTGAAGCTATATCAATGACTGTGAGTGCGTACTTAAATCTTTTTCGTCTAATCCTATCAGAGGGTAAAATATAGAAGATCCATTTGATGGGTGTCGTTTGGAGTTTGTATTGACAAAGTGTGGTCTCTGTATTCGTCTAGGGGCAGGTAAATAAATTTGCCAAATCGCTTGTTTAGATAACCATTCCTTTGCTGTTTGTTCACTGACTCCCGCTGCTTGGCTTAGCTTTTTTTATTGCCGTGATTCCCTTCCAATATCCTTTGGGCGAATAATAGATTTTGTTCATTTTTTACTCAGCCAATATTATGCGCAACAAAATACACAACGGTCATACCAACGACAATAAACCCGATTTCTTGCATCTTTTGTTTTCTGATGGTTGATAAAAGTCACTGAATTTTGGTGGGGCAATGTCTGGACTGGTTTGCCTGTTACTAGATAATATTCTTTTATTGCTTGGTCAACATTTTTAAATATGTAAGCTGCATGCCCCTGTTCTTTCAGGGTGTCATTAATAAAATCTAACTGCTCAAGTCTCTGCCTTTCATAGGCGTCTTGTGCAGCTGCTAGTTCCTCCATAGCTTTGTTATGTCTTTTTCTCTCGCCGTCATCCCGCAGTTTACTAAATGCGAAATTACTTCCGCTAAAAGCAAGCGCATTCACCACAGCGCCGCCTATCATTATTGCGAGTGAAGCCATTTTTTATAAATGTATTTTTTTTCTTACATATTTATATTGTCTGGAATTATTCCTTGCTTGACTAGAAAATCTTTCGTGGCAACCGAAGCTGCAATGATAGCAATTAGCTTTGCTGAATCCTCAAAGTCTAGTTTGCCAAGATCTGCTGGTTTAATTCTTAACAAGCTTTTACCAAGCATTGAGTATCCTACACTTAGTCCTCCAATAACAGCAGAATGGTATACAAGGTTGGTAACAGTTTTTTCGGTGCTCATTTTTAGAAAATAAAATAATTATAATTAATAAAAAACATGAACAGCGATGATCTACTACAGCTACAAGGCGGCCTAAACCTTCCTGAACTTATGAATGACCAGTTAATGATCAAGCTATTATGCCCAAAAAGGAGAGGCTGTATTCTTTGGCAGCATGTGGGAAAACAAAACAGTTCCTCGGAACTGAATTCAGCATAGAACAGATTCAACAGATGTCGCCGCAAGACATTATAAAGTATCATAACAGGTATGAAGCGCAGCTGGGGTCGAGAATGGTAAAAAGTGTGGGGCAAACGGCTCTTAGTTTGTACACTAAACTAGTCAGTAGATTTGCTCCCATTGATTCTGAACAAGATCTTACGTATGATTTAACGCAAGATCCAGTTTTAACAAAGACATTAGAGTCTCTAGGGTGTGATTTATACTATAGATTTGGAACATTGTTATCGCCATTAATCATGGGATTAATAACTTTTAATCATATAGATTTTATTTCCCTTCAAAATGAGCGAGCTGGAAAATCATCAGAACCAGAAAACACTGAATCAAGTGGAAGAAAGTACCAAGCCAGAAATCATCAGAAAACACTGAACCAGGTGGAGACCATTAAAAATCCTGGGCGTGTTGAAGCAGGAAAAAAATTAGCAGAGTGGAACAGACAAAAAAAATTAATGTTACAAAATATGACTCATCATGAAAACATAACACCTCCAACGCCAGAACAAGTTGATTCAATGCCAGCTATAAAAACTCCATGTGATACAAGGGCCCCAAAGTCTTCATGGAATATTGAACTTAAAACTGTTGCCATTTTGGCGCCCTTGCTGCTGCTGGGGGCGGTTATTACTGTTATAAAACATATAAAGAATGGCAACAGAAACAAAGCAATCAAAAAAATCTGAGCCACTAAATGCAGAAAGAGACAACTGCACGCCAAAACCGCAATAACAAAGCATCATTTTGATCCATTTCAAATGGATAATATTTTAAATTTTTTAATAAAAATAGATCATGGCGTATTATAAAATGATGAAGTCAATAAATAAAGACCTGGAGTCTATAAAAGACATTTCCATAAACCCAATTGTAATCAATGCGGTTGCTTCGGATGTAAAACCTTCCTTAAGATCTATGCTGAGAACGCTGAGCAAGACATCCTCAACGATGACGCGTTTTTTGAGGCGTGTGTGTACTATATTAGGCATCTGCTATTTAAGATAAAAACATAGATTGTATTTTTTTGATAATTATAAGATAACTTGAATACGAACTTGGTTGTACTTAAAGGATGACTTAATCAAGAACTTATTAAAAACTTGATCAAGAACTTAATCAAGAACTTATTAAGAACTTGAAGTAACTTAATTAAAACTTAATTAAGTTCTTAAGGATGGCTTAATTAAGAATTTAGAGTGACTTAATTAAAAACTTGGAAGTGACTTGGGGTTAAGAACTTGGGGTGGCTTAATTAAAATCTCTCACTTAGAGGTAACTTAATTAAAAACTTAAAGGTTACTTAATTAACCTTTACCAACCAAGTCGTTCAAAAGCGGGTAACAGGATACACTTCCATAAAATGGTCCAAGGGAAATAAGCGCTGTAACTAGTCTTGGGGATGTTAGAACGAGTTACTTTCAGTGGCCTATTATGAACTTGGCTGCGTCTCATTATGTGTAAGCCCTGTGTTTTGTCGCGCTGGGTGACAGTGTGTCATCACACACACATACACACGCGCGTTACACTGTCTAATATCACTTTAAAGCGGAAAAGACGTTAAATCAAAGAACAACACACACACGCGCGCGCATGCACACACACCCACACACACACACACACACACATACTTACGCGCACAGCCTGCTAAACAGAACACACGCACACACACACACACACACACACACACACACACACATGCCCGCCCATGTAACATGTACGGCGGCCCCGGGCGGATCATGTGATAGGACTGCGCACTATCCGATTACTTACTATGGGGGCCAGCCAAAGCCAGACACACAAAAAGAGAGAGAGAAAGAGAACGACAGGTGAAATGAGACGGTAGTTTGACAGGGAGCATATAATTACACGGCAAGCGGCGAGCGAACGCTGTGTGTATGTGTGTGGGTGTGGTGGTTGGGTATCAGCTTTACCTTTCGGGCTGATTGTACTGTGTGGTGTTTTCAGCTTTAAGCAAATCAAACAGCCACAAACGGTAGCAGGTTGAGCGTTAGGCCTTGGCCGTTGCTTGCACACACACACACACACACATACGTACGCGTGCGCACACACACACACACACACACGCGCGCGCATGCACACACACATACTTACGCGCACAGCCTGCTAAACAGAACACACGCAGCATTTGCGCCGCACACAACAGCCACCTGTCTAGAGGTCGCGCACGCAGCTTTATCGATTGCATCACGAAAAGTAGTAATGGAGTGGTCTCCCTGTACACGTGGATTGCACCACCACCAAAAGTAAGCTTAAATATAAGAATTCAACTACTCGCTATTGGTGGTCGGTTTGGCCACCGCAGGCGTCACACTTTCGGAGTTTGGAGTTGCTGAGTTCAGGGCTGCACTTCCCTCATTAGTTGGTCACACAGTTTCGAGTTTCGAGTGAGACCAGAGTCTTGGGGGTCAAGTTCACCCCATCCAGAATGAAGACCGGTGCCAGCCATTCCAGACCAGAGGCCAGCCACCACCACCCAAAAAATCCCAGGGCAAACATACTCCTGGGGTTTCCCCCCTGAAGGCATGGTCGACACAAAGTGACGCCTGCAAATAAAAATTAAATCAACAGTCGGCCATGCTCAGGGAGGGGGGTTTTTGCTATTTTTTATGTTAAAAAAATTGTATTTTTATTTATCTACAATATATATGTTTGTAGCGTGCTGCCATTATTTTTTTCAAAAATATCAAATATTAACACGCACACAGCAAAAATATGTCCACACACTACAGTTGTCCCAATGCGTTGTAAGCCCTGCACTTAATTTAATAAGACTGGCGTTGGTTCAAAATCGCCATGCCCAGTCACGCGGTAAGTAATCGGATAGTGCAGAGTCCTTAGGTAGGCCGTCAACTAGCAATTAAAGGCTAGACGTTTGTATCTGGGGCGCGTTCAGCCACAACTGCTTTTTCCCTGCGTTACTCTATGGGGCGTGTTCAGTCCTGGCTACTCTATGAAAACTTTAGTAAATTAGTATTGAAAACGATAACCGTACACAGTATGTTTGTTTGTAGATAATCGTTATTTTTGGTTATTGAAGTCTTGCTTGTTAGAGAACGTATAAATGCCAATCCTGGGCACTTTCGCCCGAAAACTTGGTGGAGGAGCAAGTGGCCCAGAACAGACATTTATTAGTTCTCTCAGACGCTCCGTTTGGGATCGGGTTCGACCGGTACGTCCGAAGCGTACGGGCGGGGAGGCTTCGGCATCCAGTTCGACCGACCGTTCGAGATACACCGTGATCTATTCGAAACGGACAGCTAGAATCCTCCAACCAATCAACGCTCAGCATTGAGCGAACACCCATGACAACGGAAAAATGGCGTCGTCCAGCAAGGCCGATTCGGAGACCAAACATTTGATTGAATCGTACCAAGGCCATCATGTGCTTTGGAATGTCAACTCAAATTATAGGAATCTAAATATTCGAGAAAAAGCTTCGTATTCAATTGTACAGTCCTTTGAAGCGGCATGTGGGATCAAACTCGAAGGGTTTAAAACTCGCGTATAGGTCGGACCGCACAGGTTCAAACGTTTCGTGAAGCTCTCCGTCCGTTCGACACTGACTGGTCGGATCGCACAGGTTCAAACGTTTCGTCTCAACCGTACGGGCGGGGAGGCTCGTGTGTCAGCAACTTTACGTATCAAAGTGATAATACCACCACTGCTCCTACCTCGACGAGAAAGTTTCACAGCAGGAGAGGAAAAACATGAAAAAGCTGACCAGCAATCTGGGGGGGGGGGGGGGGGGGGGGGGGAAACGAACTGTTGAGAAAAGTTCAAATAAACACACAAAGTCAAGTTATAACGTAATTTAAGAAATCCGGGTCGGAAGATTTGTTTCCAAAAGCCATCAATATTCCAGGACAAGAAAGACAGTGAAGGGCTTACAGTACGTTGGACTGTATTCAAACCTGGGGCTTGGCCGACACATCATGCCTGGTTCGGTTTTGCTGTAGCTGCATCGTTGGGGGAGCTGGGTGGGCGCCTTCGTTTTAGGGGTCGGGGTGACGCGTGATGGTGGCTCGAGGACGGCCCACTAGTGGTCGCGCTGTTGCCACGGACAGGTGACCTGCTTCCGAGGTTAAGATTTCCGACTGACCCCCCTCTTGGATGACTGGAGGCTCCGTTGTGGTGGCGTGAGTTGTCGGTGCTGCCGTTGCCGGAACGTAGCTGCAGAGGGCCTGCGACCACCAGCTTGTTGCCCTTGTAATAAGCATGTAGTCCTTTCTCGCGATGCTTTCTGATCTGCTCCGACTGTCTCGTTGTCAAGTCGCCTGCAACCTGAATTCCCTTTGTTTTAGCACATACGTCCCTTCGTCAAGACGTCCATCTTGTCTTGCCAACGCAAGAATTTGACAATCATTGGGCGGGGTTTGGGTTAGGAGTACGGTTGGCAGCCATGACGCAAAGTTAGGTTTTTGACCCACTCTGTGAGCGCGCACAATGTCATCCACCGACCATGTTTTCCTGGCACAGTATCCTTCAAAGATTCTACCACTTTGCTGGCACATGACTCAAAAGTTTCACCAGGAGTTTCAACGAAGCCGAAAAAACGAAGGTTGTCCGGCGCGAAAAGGCTTCTAACTTATCTAGTTCTTCATCGTACCGTTTCCGCAGGTCCGTCAGATCTTCTTGCAGATCTTCGACAGACTCTGCCGTATCCTCTATTTCTCAGCCAGCTGCTCACAGGTTTTCTCCAGACTGGTGTTGCGGTCCTTCAAGTCTGCAATGTCACAGGCAATGGCTTGCACCGACGACAACACAAGAGTTCATGTCAGCACGCAGAGCGCCAAGCTGTGACGACAATTTTTCGTTGATAGCCTGTGTCTGATGGTCGAGGATACGCTGGATGTCGGTCAGAGTGAGGGGCGAGGGTGATGTATCCTCCCGATCAGATACACAGGTAACAGCAACTTCTTCAGATTCAGAGGACGGGGACGACATGGTAGTGGTAGCTGTGTCGAGAGAGAGAGAGAGAGAGAGAGAGAGAGGAGGAGAGAGAGAGAGAGAGAGGAGAGAATGTTGCTTATAGCCCGGCCGACCGCAAAGGGCCATATCTGGGCTGCCACCGCGTTGAAGTCAAGTCACAAGCCATTCAGAGAGATAAAAAAAATCTCATGCACACAGCCCTTTAAAATACGCTTTCCTAAAAAAAAATTCTACATCAATTTTGCGCCCATTTTGAGAAGATAAGTGATAGTTTGTTCTTTGTTTTCATTGTCTTCTTTTTGTGTGTTTGTCTTGCCTGAAGAAGACCAGAGGTCGAAACGCGTCGTGTTTGTCTTGCAATTTGTTTGTGTCTTTCGTTCAGCGGAACAGTAAATCTGGTTCTAATTTTGTTCCCAGGTTTCAACCAGACTGTCATCCTGTGTGACTCTTGTTGACAGATGTCATCCTGTCTGACTCTTGTTGACAGACTGTCGTCGACTCTTGTTGACAGACTGTCGTCTGACTCTTGTTGACAGACTGTCATCCTGTCTGACTATTGACAGACTGTCGTCTGACTCTTGTTGACTAGACTGTCGTCTGACTCTTGTTGACAGACAGTCGTCCCTGACTCTTGTTGACAGACTGTCATCCTGTCCTGACTATTGACCGACTGTCGTCTGTTCTCTTGTGACAACTGTCGTCTGACTCTTGTTGACAGACTGTCGTCTGACTCTTGTTGACAGACCTCGTCACCCTGTCTGACTCTTGTTGACAGACCTGTCCACCTGTCTGACTCTTGTTGACAGACTTTCATCCTGTCTGACTCTTGGTGCAGACTGTCATCCTGTCTGACCTCTTGTTGGCAACTGTCATCCTGTCTGACTCTTGTTGGCAGACTCGTCATTCCTGTCTGACATCTTCTTACAGACTGTAATCTGACTCTTGTTGACAGACGCCATCCGGTCCGACTCTGTTGACAACTGTCACAACTCTTGTTGACAGACTGTCATCGACTCTTGTTGATAACTGGATTCGTCTGACTCCCTTGTTGACAGACTGTCATCTGCGCGCTTGACAGACTCGTCATTCCTGTCGACTCTGGTACCAGATTCGTCATCCTGTCCCGACTCTTGTTGACAGACTCGTCATCCTGTCTACTCTTGTTTGATCCTCTTTCAGGATTGTCATGCTGAAAACTTCTGACACGCAGGACAGGAGATACTCGGGCCCTTCGCGAGCATACGTGCGCTCTCCCGACGCTTCGTGTGGTGTCAGCGTCACTGATGATGCCAGCTTTCATGAAGCAGAGAGCATCTTTCAGTTGAGGCGAACGCGTCCAGACGGATTCTATCGTTGAGTTTGACTTGGGAAACAACAGTCCTGTTGTCTAATATCTGCATGTAACTTCGTTAAATTTCCTTTGCACCATGACTGGTTCACAGCACAAAATACTTACAATGATAATATTGGCACGTACAAGTTAGGTAAATACTCAAGGTCACCCACGCGTAAGGCTAATGCCAGTTTCAGACATATGCAAATTCGTGTCGGAGACTTAATTAAACGTTCTCTAATCTCCTCATAATTCGTTTATCTATCCAGCTTTAAATCAGTGCTCAGTGTAGTTTTGTAACTTGGCAGTGGGTTGTAGCTCGTGGACTATTCCCGCACACAGAAACACATCTTGATGAAGGTGAAACACATGGTCGTGAATGTTGGATAAATAATTATGAAATAACAATAAATAATCATGAATAACAGAGAAATAATCATGAAATAACACTGCACTCCGTAACTGTTACCTTCAATACAACAGGAACACTAGCATCACAATATATGAGATGTTCTGTCATTTAGGCCTCGACAGTGTCAGCATAATAGGTCAACCTTACCACAAATATCATAGAACAAACAATAGGTAACGCTTTGCTCCTCTCGGGGGTTATTCTGAGGTTCTTCTGTTTGACATTCTGCTAGCGGTTGGTGTCTAAGCAGCAGAATTAGTGGGAGTTATGGCACAAAGTGATTCATCCAGGAGCAAAGGTCTTTGATACACCCCCATCATAAATTACAGTTCTACATAGTGTAACCATATTTTTTTGGCCATAATTCCTACCAGGAATATCCAGAACAGAATTCAGAACTACCATGCTGTCTCCTTGCTGCACCGTTCGCGTTCAGGTCTCATTCCACTGTCCATTTCTAGTTGTGTTACACCCACCCGCCACAGTAGGCACAGCGCTGCTGCTGACATGCTTCTTTGTGACCAAGGCGGGTGGAAGGTGGTCTCTGATTTCTAATATGTCCGTTGGACAGGTGTTGTCGCTAACAAACTGACCTACCACGAACGCAAAGTGACGACGCGAGGAGGCCGGAACTGCGAGCGTCTTGTGTCCATACATGAGACTCAGCCAAGACCGAGACAACGGACGTCCTGTATCACCGAAAAACCAGCCCTCGAACGGCAGAACTACATGGTCATTCCATTCAGGAGAAATTCGCTCTCTAATCCGTCTGTCGATCTTTTTCTTCCGGCTATCGTCTGTCTCCTTGTCTGTCTATCTGGATCCAGGCTCTCTCTCTCTCTCTCCTCTTCTCGGTTTTCTCTCTGTTCCTTTTCTTCTCTGTTTCTCTCTCACTCTCTCGCTCTTCCTCTCTCTCTCTCTCTCATCTTCTCTCTCTCTTCTCTCTCTCTCCTCTCCTTACGTCCCATCCCTCCTTGTTCTGTCTGTCTCCCCCTCTATTCTCCTCTCTCTCTCTCTCCCCACGCGCTCTCCCCCTCTCTTTCTGCCCTCTCTCGTCTCAATCTCTTCCCCCCACCTCCATCCCCCCTCTATATATATCTTCTGTCTCTCTCTGATTCTCTTCCCTCCCGCCCCCCCTCTCTCCTCCTCTCTCTCTATCTCCTCCTCTCTCTCTCTCTCTCTCTCTCTCTCTCTCTCTCTCTCTTAACCCTGCTCTCTCCCTGTCTGTGGCATGCAATATTTGTATAAAAGTGCGTGTCTTTTTCCCTTCTGCATTCATTCTTCCTTTTGGTTTTTATCACAAGTGTACCGTTAGGATATACTTAGAACATTTCTAAGCTTAGAACTGTCGTATTAAAAATGTGAAGGGGGTATGACAATTTTGATGGATTTGTAAATGTAAAGGCGACTGATGTATGCTAAACCTTACGGGTAACATGCAATCAGTTAATATCACACACTTATGTAGTCGTGCGTGCCATCATTCAGCTCTGCTGCGTTTCAAATTTGTGCTGCTGAAAGTACGAATACTACAAGTCATCCCATCCCTCTCATTCTACTATACTGCTGCGCTCTTATTGGGCAGTGCCGGTGTTAGTCAAGGCACTCGTCCCCTAATTCTTTTTGTTGTTGTTATGTTTAACAGTTGGTGATGCGGGAAGTGGGGTGTGGTCAAATCCTCCTCACTCAGCGCTTCACCAGGACCAGTTTTTCTTGAGACTAACGACCCCACTATCGAGGCCTACTCGTACCGCAAGATGATCCAGTGACGGACCAGCCTCGTGCCACCAGGCGCCAAGCGGGGCCAAGAAGAAGAAGGTTCTGCTCCCAGAAATGTCCTCCACGCTGCCTCTGCGGCAGAAACGCGAAGACGAGGGCCTCAAGGTGAGAGAGGTGTAGTGGTCAGCCCACTAGTTTAGCTCACGTCTTGCTTCAATGTTTGAAAATTTGTTTGGTTTCATGTTGCTGCCCTCCCTCCTTTCTCATCTCCGTCCCTGCCGGTCTTCTTAGTCCTGTTTTCTCCCACACAGCTACATCAGCTCGTTCTTGTTCACTAGCACACCAGCACCCCAAAAGTGTCAGTACACCATCTGTGTGACAAAATAACCGCAAAGGGAGACAATAGCTTGATTTAGCTGAATCGTTGTTAAATGTGTGTTTGTTTTCTGTCTTTTTTTTTTTTCCAGCCACATGTGGATTGATCTTCCTGAGTGTGTTGACTGGATGCCTCCCTTCGTCTCCATTTGTTTTGCTCTTGGATTCCTTCCGTGATTAAAGGACATTCTGTTTAATTTCAGACACACTTTTGTCTCTCAGCACTGACGGATATCGCCTGTAAGATGGATACAATAGGTGTAAAGAACACTTAGAACATTTGGAACATTTCGGTAAGAAGAATGGACAATTTCCTTGTCAATCCAGAAGATTAAAAGAAAATGAATATACCTGGGATTGTATTATACAATGCGCTTAAACATAATGTGCTCTGATTGTTTAAGACAACGCGTATTTAAAATTCATTATGACTTTCATAGACAATATTTGCATATTAAAATAATATGCATATTCCTGTCTTTTACTTTTTTTTTTTCCCTCCTTTTATTGTCACTGTATAGGTAAAAAACAAGTACACCAATTAAAAATTCAACATAAATCAACAGTGATTATCCTGAATTGCTCAGTGATTGTGTTTCCTCCCCCCCCCCTTATTCCCCCCCCCCCCACCCCCTTTGTTTTTTTCTTTCTCATGATTTGATATAAATCCAAAAGCATCTAAACAAATAATTCAGTTAACGTTCATAAAATGAGATAGAGGATAATAATAGAACAATTATGATAAATGTTAAAGAGGAATAATCAATAAATCAGATTGTGATAAATTATGATATTCCCTTTGTGTCTGGCTCTAATAAAAAACTGGATGTCATGAGCCAACTATATGCCAGGAAGAGAGAAAGAGAGAGAGAGAGAGAGAAAGTGAGTGAAAAGAAGAGAAGAGAGAGAGAGAAGAGAGAGAGAGAGACAGACAGACAGACAACAGACAAGAAAGAGAAAGAGAAGAGAGAGAGAAGAAGAAGAAGAGAGAGAGAGGAAGAGAGAAGTTCTATAACCGTAATACTGGCCAACATTGTTATCCTAAATGGAGGATTAATTATTCTATTCATTAAAATTAACGCAGGATCACTTTCAAACTGGGTGTAAACTTGCTAAGATACTGTTTACAGCAATTAAAACCTTGTTTTCAAAATACACATACAAGTCTTGGGTAGCAAGGTGCATGAATTCTTAACACTTAGCATTTTAACACAACATGTGAATTATATTAAAGGCAATAAACATTACGAAAGATACCATTGTGGTGAGACAAAAATGGATTAAAACAATTCATGTTGTTGAAAAGACACTATTTACACACGTCAGATTGTACAAGTCTTCATATACCTGTTCTTCTGAAAATAGGTTTAAAATATGCTAAATTAGTATGTAAGTAAAACATTAATTCAAGAATAAACTATAAGCAAAGAATACTGAAATAAATAAAAATGAATAATTGCAGAGGAAACAAAATGAGAACGTTTGGCAGAAAAACAGGAACAAAAATGAAAATCAAAGGAGAGAAAGAAAGCAAAACTAAAAAAAATAAAGACTAAATTGAATATCACAACACTAAATATTAGGAAATGTCAGACCATTTCATCATATCAGTAAAAATCGCCAAAAATTTACTAATAGAGGTCCTTTACGGTATCCGTTAAAAACTTTGCAGAGAAGACTTTTTAAATGATCGAATTCATGTGTTTGACAGAAAAAATAAAACCAGGAAACATTTCCGGAAAACCTAACCAAAGAAAGCTCTTGGAATTTTCTGATAGTTTCAGATTGTTTCTGCAATATCAACACATATACTCTGCAGGTCTGCCACAAAGAAAAGCGAAACGCACGACAGAAGGGCGCAAAAGGGAACGGTGGGTACACCATCTCATCCCAGCCATTCATTGCATATAATACTCCTCAAAGTTTGCTATGGGATACAAAAAAATACAAAAATACCAAAAACAAATTAAACCCCGATTATGTCAGGAATATCGCAACAACAGATTAGCAGGCCGAGCTAGTTACAAACAAAATTACTTGTATACAAGTACCCCTACACAGACAAGAAATGCACACGTAATGAAACCCCTTTTTTCCAATCTTGAATAGACCTAAATAATCACACTTATACACATTTTTGTGAAGCTGCCAAACATATTTGTACAAACTTTGAGTGTATATAATATGTGCTGTGTGCAGCGTGTGCTAAGGTGTAAGGCGTTCATTGTCTTGCCGGGGATAAAGAATGTGGAAAGTGGCCCTGCACCTGAATATTCGGTGCGACCTCTGACGTCTGTTTTCGTTTTCTTCTGTTTCACAATTATTTTTTTCATACCTTTGACATACTCAGATTTTAATATCTGATTTTCTTTGTTTTGTTCTCTTACACTTGTTGAGTTCCCCCCCCCCCCCATATTCTGGTTACAGTTAATCTATACACCATAGATCTTACTGTTTGCACTGGATATTCTCTGTAGAGAAACTTCCTCATGCTGCCTAGCAGATGTCACAATCCTTCTCCTGAACTTTTCACACCAGAGTTGAACATGCCCATCGCAAGTATCCACTCTAATGCCAGAACTCTAACACAAAATTATTTGTGTGTTGTGTGTGTGTGTGTTGTTGTGTGGTGTGTGGTGTTTTGTTTGTGTGTGTGGTTCTGTGTATTTGTCTGTTTGCTTATTCGCATTTCTTGCTTAACATTCCCGTAACACTGTACTCACCGCCCTTGGATTATATACTTTAACTGTGCCAATACCTGGTCGCTGATCATATTTCAACAGGAAGAGCTATCAGGGTCTGACCATTGACATTTCACAAATACAGTAGTCCAGTTTACATTCTACAAAATGAGGCATATTCGACCTTGTACATTGTCGCAGAGAGATAGGGCATATGTCTGACCAGTTACTTGTCACAGAAGATAGCAGTTGCTTCCAGTTTACATTTCGCAGGGAGAATGACGGAAATTCTACCATTTATATTTAACAGGGAAATGAGCATATGTCTGACCAGTTTACTTTTCGCAGAGAATGGGGGCATATGTCTAACCAGTTTACATTTCACAGAGAGATTGAGGCAAGTCTGACCATTTACTTTTCCAGAAATGAAAAAAAGGGCATATGTCCTGACCATTTATTTTTCACAGGAGAGATGTGCATATTCGGATCTGTTTACATTCACAGAGAGATGGAGCATAGTCTGACCAGTTAACTTTATCGCTGGAAGATGGGGGCGATATGTCCTAACCAGTTTACATTTTCACAGAGAGATGAGGCATATGTCTGACCAGTTATATCACAGGAAATAGGCATATTCTGACCAGTTTACATTTCGCAGGGAGGATGGGGCATATGTTAACCAGTTTACATTTCACTGAGAGACGAGGCATATGTCTACCATTTACATTTCACAGGGAGAGAGATGAGGCATATTCTGACCAGTTTACATTTCACAGGGAGAGTTGAGGCATATGTCCGACCAGTTTAACATGTCACAGGGAAGATGCGGATATGTCTGACCATTTACCATTTCGCAGGAAGATGAGGCATAGTCTAAAAACCAGTTTTACATTTCATAAGAAATGAGGCATATTCCTGACCAGTTGACATTTGCACAAGAAGATAGGCAATATTCTGACCAGTTTATATTTCACAGGGAAAGAGAGCAGATGTCCTGATCATTTACATTCACGGAGAGATGGGCATATTCTGACCAGTTTACATTTCGCAGGAGAGATGGGGCATATGTCTAAGACCATTTAACATGCACAGACAATGGCATAGTTCGACCAGTTTATATTCACAGGAAGATGAGCATAGTCTAACCAGTTTACATTTTCGCAGGGAGAGATGGGGGCATAGGTCACCGTTTACATTTCACAGGGAGAGATGAGGGCATATGTCTGACCAGTTACATTTCACAGGGAGAGAGATGAGCATATGTCTGACCCTTGACATTTCACAGGAGAGATGAGGCATATGTCTACCAGTTACAGGTCACAGGAGAGATAAGGGCATAGTCCTGACCATTTACGATCGCAGGGAGAGATGAGGCATTATGTCTAACCAGTTTTAACATTTCTAGGAAATGAGGCATATGTCTGACCAGTTTCCAGTTCACAGGAAGAGATGAGGGATATGTCTGACCATTTACATTTCACAGAGAAGAGCATGTGTCCTGACCAGTTTATACATTTCACAGAGAGATAGGGGGCAGAATTCTGTAACCAGTTTCACATTTCACTGTGAGAAGAGGCATATTCGACCAGCTTACATTCACAGAGAATGAGGGCGTATGTCGACCATTTTTACATTCACAGGAAGATAGGCATAGTCTGACCAGTTTACATTTCCAGGAGAGGCAGGTATAGTCTACCATTTACATTTCGCAGAGAGAGAGATGATAGGTCATATGTCTGAACCTGTTTACATTTACAGGAGTATAGCATATGCTGACCATTGACATTTCGCAGGAGAGATGATCATATTCTACCATTTACATTTCGCAGGAGAGATTGCATATGTCTAAACATTTTACATTTCAAAGGAGAGACGTGGTATAATTCTGACCATTTACATTTCGCAGTGTGAAAGAAATAGCAGAGTCGACCATTTTCATCACAGAAGAATAGGGCATATGTCTGACCAGTTTACATTTCCACAGGAAGATAGGGCATTGTCTGACCATTTACATTTCGCAGCGAGAGATGAAGGGCATATGGTCTGACTCAGTTTTTACATTTTCACAGGGAGATAGGCATATCTGACCATTACATTTCACAGGAAGATGAGGGCATATGTCTGACCCATTTTACATTTCGAGGAGAGATAGGGCATATTCTGACCATTACATTTCTTTAGGCATTTTGGGTGACACATTTTTTCGTATTTGGTTTATCAACAGTCTTTCTTTGGGTCATTTTTAGGTTGAACAGCTGATTGAACACTGATTGATCACTGTCCTCCTGTATATTCCCTCTATCACCCTCCTGTATCTTCATCCTCACCTTTCCTCGGTCCTCCTACACCACCTCTTCCTCTGTCTTCCTCATCACTTCTCCTGTGTCATCCACATCATCTCTTCCTTGGCTTCTTTCATCACATCTTCCTGTGTCTTCCTCATCACCTCTTCCTTTCCTTCCGCCATCACCTCTTCACCCGTGTCATCCTCCATCACCTCTTTCCTGTATCTTCCTCCATCACCTCTCCATGTCTTCCTCCTTCCCTCTCCCAGGTCCTGTAATCTTCTTCGTCCTCCATCACCTCTTCCCTGTATCTCCTCCATCACCTCTTCCCTGTGTCTTCCTCCATCAACTTCTTCCTGTGTCTTCCTCCATCACCTCTTCGGTCTTCCTCCATCACCTCTTCCTGTAATCTTCCTCCACGCCTCTTTCTGTACTTCCTCCATCACCTCTTCCAGTATCTTCCGCCAGCACCTCTTCCTTCGTCCCATCCATCACCTCTTCGTGTCTTCCTCATCACCTCTTCCTGTGCCTGCCTTCATCACCTCTTCCTGTTCCTTCCTCCATCACCTCTTCCTGTGTCTTCTCCATCACCTCTTCCTGGCATCCTCCATCACCTCTTCCTTATCTTAACTCCTCCCCTTTCTTATCTTCCTCCATCACCTCTCTGATCTTCTCCATCGTCTCTTCCTGTTCTTCCTCCATCACCTCTTCCCGGTCTTCCTTCCATCCATCACCTCTTCCTCTCTCCTTCATAATCCTTCCCTCTGTCTTCCTCTTCCTCCCTTCTTCCTTCTTTTCTGCATTATCCTCTCCTGTGTCGTTCCTTCATCAGCTCTTCCTCGGCATCCTCCATCACTCTTCCTTCGATTTTCTTCCATCACCTCTTCCTTGTCTTCCTTCACAACCTCTTCCTTGTCTTCCTCTAATCACGTCTCCTGGTCTTCCGTTATCACCTCTTCCTGTGTCTTCCTTCATAATCTCTTCCCTCTGTCTTCCTCCACTTGTTCCGTGTTTTTGGGGGGGGGCTTTTCCTCTTCCTTGTCCCTCCTTCATTATCTCTTTCCTGTCTTCCTCCATCACATTCTTCCTTCGTTTTTCCCCATACCTCTTCCTGTTCTTCCCGCCCATCCAACCTCATCCTCTGTCTTCCTTTATTACCTCTTCCAGTGTTTCCTTTAGCTCCTATCCTGATCTCCTCTATCACCTCTCCGGTGTCTCCTCCAACACCTTTTCCTCTGTGCTTCCTTTATCACCTCGTCCTCGTCCTCTATCAACTCTTCCTGTGTCTTCCTCTATCACTTCTTCCGGTTCTTCCTTTATCACTCTTACCTGGTCTTCTCTATCTCCTCTTCCTGTGTCTTCCTCAATCCACGTCTTCCTGTGTCTTCCTTCATCACCTCCTCCATCGTTGATTCGCTGTTCTTTCTCCTCTTCTCCCTCTGCCTCCCACCATCATTCTTTCTCTGTCTCTCTGCATCATTCTCCTTTCTTCCTCCACTATACTTCCTCCGTCTCCTTCCTTTCCTTTCCTGGCGTTCCTCCATCACATACTTCATCGTCCTTGCCTTCATTACTTTCCCTCTTCCTCCCTCCCTCATTCGTCCCCATCACCCTCCATCGTGTTTCTTTTCTTCCTGGGCTGCCCATCTCCTCCATCATTGCTGATCCTTTTTCCCCTTCATCTCCCTCTGTCGCCCTCCACATGTCTTCCCTTATCTCTTCGTCTCTCATTCCTCCTCTTTGATATCTCCATATTCTTCCTTTCTCCTTCCTCCTCATTCGCCCTCTTCGCCCTCCCAGTATTTCCTTTCTCTTCCTTCATCATTTCACATTCTGTCCGCTCCTCCCCATTCTCCCCCTGTCCTCCCCTCCAAGCATTCTTCCCTTTCTATTCCCTCCTCATTGTCCCCCTGTCTCCCTTCCTCATTCGCCCTCCCTCATTCTTCTCCCCTGTCTCCCTCCCATTCCTCCTCAGTCTCCCTCCCTCATTCTCCCTCTGTCTCCCTCCAGCAGTCTTCCTTTCTTGTTCATCCGCTCCCTCATTCTCACCACTGTCTCCTTCCCCCATTCTCTCTCTCTCTCTCTCCTCCACCACTTCCACCCCTCAGCTCCCATTGTCTCATCCCTCATTCTCTCTCTGTCTCGACACCATCATTCTCCTCTCTGTCCCCCTCCCTCATTCTCCTTCCGTTTCTTTCCCCTTATTCACTCCTCCCTCATTCCTCCTCTGTCTCCTCCTCATTCGCCCTCTGTCCCCTTCCAACATTCCTCCCTTTTTTTGTTCCTCCATGATTCCCCTTGTTCTCCGCCAACATCTCCTCTGTCCTCCCTCCACATTTACCCCTTTCTCTTCCTCCCGCTGCCACTCCCTCTGTATCCCTCACCTCATTCTCCCTCTGCCTCCCTCTTGATCCCTCTCTCATTCTCCCTCTGTCTCCCACCAACAGTCTTCCTTTCTTTTCCTCCACAGTCTCGCTGTCTCCCTCCTCTATCCTCCATCATCTCCCTCTGTCTCCCTCCAACAATCTTCCTTTCTCTTCCTCCCTCATTCTCCCTCTGTCTCCCTCCATCATTCTCCCCTCGGTCTCCCGCCAGCATTCTTCTTTCCGGCCACATCATTCCCACTCTTCCTCCCTCCAGAAATTTCCCATTCTTGGCCTCCATCATTTTCCCTCTTCCTGCCCTCCAGTATATTTCCTTTCTTTCCTCCATCATTTTCCCTCTTCTCCATCCAGCGAGTCTTCCTGTCTCTTCCCTTCGCATCATCTCTTCGTCTTCTCCTCCGTCACTTGTCCCCCGTCCTCGTCCTCGTCGTCCTCCCATCAGTCTCCCCTCTGTCTTCCTGTATTATTTCTTCTTCTGTCAAGTTTATTTGATTTGGTGCATTGTGAATACCAACCCTGACTGCACAAATAACTAGGCTGCACATCATTGTTAAGCTGCATGTTGATGTCTGATTCGCCTTCCTTCCATTTTACCGGGCACATACAAAATGCAGTCAATGACGATTTCTCCACAAAGGGGGGGGTTGGGATCATCATATAAAAATTTGTGTTGTGTGGTGTGTGCGTGTGCGTGTGGTGTGTTTGTGTGTGTGGCGTGTGCTGTGTTGTGTGTGTGTGTGGTGTGGTGATTGTGTATGTGTTGTATGTGTGTTGGTTGTGTGTGTGTTGTGTGTGTTGTGTCGTGCTATTGCATGGAATGCATGTGGGCGCGGTGTTGGTGTTGGGGTGTGTTGTGTGGTGTGTGTGGTGTGTGTTGTGTTGTTTAGTGTGTGTGTGTTCTGAGAGAGAGAGAGAGAGAGAAGATGAGAGAGAGAGAGAGAGAGAGAGAGAGAAGCTGTGCTTCATATTGCATCATGCTTTGTGCCAGAATGTGTTCCTACTTTTTTCATTCTTAATAGAATTGATTGCATGTCTAAGAAGACTTTATTTATATTTATTATAAACTCTGTACAATTCCACCATGGTAAATGCCCTCCTCATCCCTGCGCGCCCTCCCGCCGGCCCCCCCCCCCCCCCCCCCTTTCGTATTTCTTTATCATAAAGAATACTTCTGTTTTAGCTTGTCTCTGGCCAAGATAGCGCTATACAAGTACTCTTAATAAAATACTCTCTCTATAAACTGACTTCATAAAAAAACGCGAAAGCAAACAAGCGGAAAGTTAGGGGCGAATTTTATTGTCACAATTGTATAGATGAAGCGAAATTTCAACGTGATTTGATAATTACACCGTAATGTTAAAATGTCATCACAATATGTCTTTGGGAAAATTCCAAGTCCCGTGACAAACCAGCTTGAAGTTCCTAATACCGTGTGTCGGCCCCAGTTGCATGGACACGCTTTGACCCTGCGCCATTGAGTGGACCAGGTGTTGATGCGTCCCCTTGCACACCAGCCCAACCATGGACGATGTTCCTGTAAGTTAAGCCGCTGATGCTGGTCGTGGACGCAGGAGTCCAACTCTGCCAAGTTCATCCAAAAATGTTTCTAATTGGTTTAAACGGGACTGAGGGGCTGGCCAGGGCTGCACATTGGACGTTGTTATGCTGAAGAAATGCGGCCCTGCTGTGTGTGGGTCTTTGCAATGCCCTTGTATGTCCATTTGGGTGTTGGCGCAAAAAAAGAACACATTGGGTCTGAGCACGCTGTGGATTGTAGCGCTGTGCATTGACACCCTGTCCCGCGACCAGGACCAATTGGTCTGAAGATGACTGGTCCTATGGCGTGTTAATGCCAATTGCAACCCCATATCATAACGTTCGGGCCTCCCCAGGGTTCCGCTCTCCACACAGATCAAGCATAGCTTCCACGACAGGTCACGCCATTTTCAGACACGACCGTCAGGCCATGTCAATACAAAATCGCCTCATCTCAACAATGCGTCCCCA
>CM031598.1:86016216-86063716 GCA_018398815.1 Conus ventricosus
ATACTTCACCCTATGCTTGATCCTAACCCCTGATCCTACCCTTACACTTCTGCTGACAGCCCTGGGTCCCCTGGCTCTTGAAATGCCTCTAATTGAACATAAAGATCTCCTCATTTTGTCGCTTTTCCTTTCTGCTTTGGAGGCCATTGCCAACGAAACCTCAAGCACCTTCACCTGCTGAAGTTATTCGAACAGTTCACTTCTCTGAAGTCCAGATGGATGTGACATAGTTTTTGCTTGATTCCCATCATGTGAACATTAAGGCAACAAGTGGTTTAGAACAGCCAAGGAGTGTACACAATGAAAAGTTGGAGCAGATTGTCTGTCCCTCACACTGACGAAACCCAAAACTCATGGCTTTTTTTATGTCAAAGACCCTCTGACAAAAGGGAATGGAAATCGCAGATGGATAACAAACTATCTAACATCAAACCGAAAAAGTTGTACTATTTTCCCAAGGCGGGCCGTAGAAAAGAAAGTCTGTGCCGTTTGCATACAGGAGCACGCTTTTACACTCCTCTCTATCTTTTAAAAGGCGAAGAAGTTCTGTGGTGCAATCCACGTCTTGTACCCGCTCATATGAAACACAAATTGCTTTAGAGTGTGACTTCAAAGATGGAGACATAAAACACTTTACAGCAGTCCCCATGAAATCCTTTTCAGGGATGTCCCACCTGATGTGATCTTTGGAATTGCTGAAAGAGATCAACAATTTTCTCTGATCTCAGATTTTACGGAAGAAACAGTTTTATAACGAAAGTTTCCTGTGTGTTTTTTAGATCTACTTTAAGGTTGTGTGAACGATAAAAAAAATGACTTGTAGTTTGACTCAGCGTCAGTAACAGCCCTGATAGCCTTTGTGTCGCGGGCTCTGACAAACATTACCATACCTTACCTTACAACAGCTGAAGTTCGTGTCGTAACAACCCTGCGTAAATTACGTATGTGCGATCAGACCCAATAGACATCTTCAGCATTGACATGCTCCTGACTCCTCTCGCGAGTTGCTTGCAGCGAAGTTTCGCTAAAAGGAGAACGGGGACCTGACTGGAGAAGAGAGATTCCCAAGGAGAGTGTTTCGACTTCATGCTGGAGCCTGCTCGTGCGGAGGGGGAGCAGAGCAGGGGTGGCAGCGAGGCGGGCAGCTCGGAGCGAAGAAGAAGGTGGAGCGGCTACACCATCACTCAAGACATCACTCCTCCATGGGCATGACCTGCAGATGACCAGATTCAAGTAGGTGGAGAGTGGGGCTGCGCGCACGCCATCACGTGCACCACGGCGCGCGCGTGCCACACACACACAACACACACAACACACATACACACAACACAACACACACACACACACACACACACAAACACACACACACACACACACACACACACA
Source organism: Conus ventricosus (assembly GCA_018398815.1). Lineage (NCBI taxonomy): Eukaryota > Metazoa > Mollusca > Gastropoda > Neogastropoda > Conidae > Conus > Conus ventricosus. Next base: position 86,017,603 of record CM031598.1, read on the forward strand.
CACACACACACATCCACGTACGCACCAAGCGTGGCGCATCACAACACAGACACACACGCACACAAACACACACACACACACACACACACACACGACACACACACACACACAGCACACACACACACACACACACACACACAACACACTACTCACACACAATCTACACAGATTCACGCATACCATGCACGTAAACCCATGCTGTATTCACATCTACCGAATGATAACACATTTTACCTTCCCGATCTGCAACGCACATGCACACAAACATGCACACAATCGCTATATGCCCCATATTATACGCACTCTCTTCTAATGTACCACCCGTCTGTGGAGTCAGTGAGTGATTTTTAACGTGGTGACAGCCCTGATGTGGCCCTTTTCGGTCGGCTGGGCTATAACAACATATCTTATCTTATCTTCTGTTGGAGTCCGTTTTCTTGCTTAAATTTGGGGTTTTATAAAAGAACTAAGATTAAACAAAAGTTTGAAAACATCATTCAAGTAAGAATAACCTACTGGTGTTCCAAAAACCTGTACAGTTTTTGAAGCATATCCTTTCAATGGAAACTTGGTAAGAGTAATCCTTATACATAAAGATGGGAATGTCTTCGAATGAAAAGAAAATTCTAGAGGCACAGCCCTGAATATTTAAGAAAACATATGTCGCGGTAGGTATGGGGATAATTGTATTCATCCCAGTCCTATCTCACACCTCAAAAGATAGGGGAAATTATTATGTTGGTATTATCATCATCATCATCATCATCATCATCATCATCGCGCGTCGTCCACATCGTCATCATCATCATCATCGTTTGTTGTGTTGTTACCGTACTGTTTGGTTGTATGATTATCATTATTGTTACTATCGTTGTTGTTTTGAAATCATCATCGTCTCATCAATCGGTTCATCATCATTTTAGTGTGAGTCCATAAAAACTATTATCATCTGAACATGACTCCCCGCAAATAATAATGGATACGCACGTGCGCGCAATACAACACTTCAACGACCTAAGTCATGAAATTGTAGCACGGGTGTCAACACTGAGGATTTACAAAGCATAAAATTTTGGAAACTGGTATTTGTCACCCAGAACATACAAAAGGCAAAGCTCTGCAAGATTAACCTAATATATGTGCTTATATAAATGTCTTATCTCCATTTTTCTTCACTCTAAACATAAGAGCAAGCTTTGTTTTTATAATCGAATATTCTTCAGTCATTGGCAACACCAAGCTGCTCTGTAAGTTCTGAATGGGCTCTGTTATTTATCCTGGAATTTTATTAGTCTATTATAATATATCACCTTGCGGACTCATTCCAAGAACTTGCCCCAGCACTTGTTCTAAGATTTGATCTTTTTATTTTCTACTTTTCACAAGAAAATGTAGCTTGTTTTTGCTCTTTCATGATTTCTTTTGATTCTTAGGTGCACCTTTGGTTGTTTTTTTTGAAAACTCAACATAAATACTATGGATTGCACACCACCCTTTTTTGATAGCATCCTTCTTAAAAAACCGAAAAGGCAGAGGAACATTACATTTATCGCGTCACTAGAGAAACAATCAGGTACAAATACCGGTACTGACCAGGAGTTATATTTTAGTGAGTTTCCTTCCTCCCCATTGGAGATTGTCCACACCCTTGGAGACTATTATCTTGCTGAATGCTCATTTTGGAGACATTTATTATTCACCCTCTCAGCACATACTGTTAGTTAGGCAGAATTAACTACCTCTGCAATAAATGCTTATCTCCCCTTATTTTCTTTCATCCAAGACATAAACAACTTTGTTTATATCATTTTGAGAATGCCATTGTTACATGATATACAGTTCATACATCCAGGATGGGGAAAAAAATCTAGACTTCCTGACATCAAGCTGGTGGTCTACCAATGACGTTGACCCACACATTCTGATACGCCGATGGAATGGACCTGAATATTTAGAAACATAGGCCGATGGAACATCTGCAGGATCAAAGGGGCGACTAATATACAGGAAATAGATAATGAGCTGGCTCCACTAACCAGTGACAACTACATTCCATAAAGAATCGGTGAAACTGACAGAAAACGAAGTCTTACAAAAATAGTTTTCGTTCTTAATTAAAGCTTGCCTTCACGGACCAGTGAGAATTTTCTGCTGGTAAGTTTTTGTATGACCTGTGTGTGGTGTGTGAGATGTGTTGTGCGTATGTTGTGTGGTGTGTGGTTGTGCTTGCAGCTGCCGGCGTGTGGACAACACGTCAAGCCAATGGGCAGTGTCCAGACTCCAGTGAAATAAGGAAGCCGTGCAAAGGTGAGACAACTCCAACCTAGTTCACTCTCAGTAACAACAGAACGAGGTTTGAGACTGAGGATAGATAACCTTATACAACCGATTTTTTTAAAAACTCCCCACTACATTTTTATAAGTAATATGAAAATGCTTTCAATTGCGCAGAAAGACGACAGTGCGTGGAGATTTTCACACATATGTTATAAAGGATTTCCAGCATGACATATTATAGGATATTGGTAACATACGGTCAAGAGTAGAGGGTAAAAATGAACACTATATAAACGATTGTTCTTGAGAAAAAAAAAACTTCCGAAGTGCCAGTGGGACCCAGAGAAATATGTCTCAAGTGCAGAGCTCCAGAACCTACCATCCGAGAGCAATTTTACATCATCCTTTGGAAGCCTGGCCGTTGTCTGCTATAGATGTAACAATGTTGCCACAAATGCCAATATTCATACTGTCGGCCTTAATGGTGCAAAATTTCCCGTAACACAACAATAAGTTTAGAAATTCAGGTGCATGTTGTGCTATAACTCCATCAAATTTGTGACCATTCACGAGTACATGTTTTCCTCTAAGTCAGTACAAAGTGTTAACATATTGATGCATGTTTCCTGTGATTCAATACAAAGTATAGACACTATTGAAACATGCCTTAAAGAAAAAAAAAATCCTCAGAACAAAGTTTTGACATTACCACGCATGTTTTCTAAACTCATTACAAAGTGTAGCATTACTGCTGTAAGTTTCCTATAGCTCAGTGCAAAGAATTGATATTTCTGTGTCAATGTTCCTATAACTCTGGTATAAAGTGCAGACATAACTGATGCATGTTTCCTTTAAACTTGAAACAAAATATAGACATTACTAGCGTATGTTTTTCGGATAAGGTCAGGACAAAGTGAAACATTACGATCCATGTTTCTAAAGACGGGAACAAAGAGTAAACATTACTGGCGCATGTTTGCAATCACTCAAGTAAGAGTGTAACATCACTGGTGCATGTTTTCCTTTAACTCAGTACAAAGGGTAGATATCACTGGTGCAATGTTTCCTTTAACCAGTACAAAGTGTAGACAACACTGATGCATGTTTCCAGTTTAAACTCAGCTCAAAGTGTAACATTCAGTAAGAAGTCTAGACTTTCACGGTGCATGTTTCCTTTAACTCCAGTACAAGTGTAGACATTCAGTAAGAAGTGTAGAACTTCACTGTCATGTAACCAATAAATCAGTAAGAAGTGAGAACATCGCTGTGCATTGTTTTCCAATAACTCAGTAAGAAGTGTATAGACATCACTGGTGCATGTATCCAGTAACTCATAAGAAGTGTAGACATCACTGGTGCATTGTTTTCCAATAATAAAAACTCAGTAAGAAGTGTAACATCGCTGTCCATTGTTTCCAAAACTCAGTAAGAAGTGTACATCGCTGGTACATTGTTTCCAATAACTCAGTAAATTAGACATCACTGGTGCATTGTTCCAATAACTCAGTAGAAGTGTAACATCACTGTGCATTGTTTCCAATATTCTCGCAGTAAGAAGTGTAGACATCACTGTGCATTGTTCCAATAACCTCAGTAAGAATGTAGACTCACTGTGCATGTTTTCCGATAACTCAGTCAGAAGTGTAGACATCACTGGTGCATTGTTTCCATAACTCAGTAAGAAGTGTAAGACATCACTGTGCATTGTTTCCAATAACTCAGTAAGAATGTAGACAATCGCTGTGCTTGTTCCATAACTCATAAAAGTGTAGACATCACTGGGCATTGTTTCCATCACTCAGTAAGAAGTGTAGACATCACCATGTATGTGTTCCAATACTCAGTAAGAAGGTGTAGACATCACCAGTGTAAGTTTCCAAAGCTCAGAAGAAGTGTAGACATCACCGTCCATGTATGTTTTCCAATAGCTCAAGAAGAAGTGTAACACACCAGTGATGTTCCAAAAGCTCAGGAAGAAAGTTGTAACATCACCGTGTATGTTTCCAATAGCTCAGGAAGAAGTGTAACATTTCCGCGCTTTTTCTTTTCTTTTTTTCATCTTTTTTTTATACTCAAAACAATGTGTAGAACATCGTGGGATAAGTGTCTCCCATTTTCTGCTCTAGCTGCATGCATCACATCAAGCATCATTTTAGGTCTTATCACCTACCTACGAGACTTTAAAAATAGTTTCAATACCTCGGTGCCTTTTTGCCTACTCTTGTGCTGGGGGTGGTGTGTGGGTTTTTTTTTTTTTCATTTCTGCCTTTCTTCTTTCTTCTAGGTCTTGCAACTTCATTTGATAATTAGTTCTGTTTTTCACAACTCCTTATCCCTTTTTTTTTCCCCCAGTTAATATTGTCATTCCTTCAACCTCTGTCCCTTTGAGTACTGTTTTCCTTCACTCATTCCAAATTCTTTTCTTCTGTATTATGTTTTGCCTGCTCATTCATTTCTCCCCCTTATGTCTGTCTTCCTAACCTTTTTTGAATAATCTTCCTTCTTGTTTTCGGTGCCGGGCAAGACAACAGGAGCAGAATAACACGGAAACCACCCGACAAGCCATGATGCTGGCGTCTTTGGGGTCTGACATGGACGGAATGGGCGGCGTACTTTCGCCCAGGGCCAGCCCCAGGGACTACAAAGTTCACCGGCCTGGACCGTGTTGTCCTATGACGACCTGAACCAGAAGGGCCAGGACCTCGCCCATGCCTACCAACTCAAACCCTCACCGACTTCCTTCGTGTAAGACAGATTCTGCTGCTGCGCTACTCATGAAGCGTCATACGTTGCACAGATAATATAGAAGATTGATAGATAGAAAGATAAAAGGATGATAGACAGATAGATAGATAGACCGATAGATAGATAGATAGATAGATAGATAGAGAGATAGATAGATAGACAGACAGACAGACAGACAGACAGACAGATAGATATATAGATTAGTAGATAGATAGATAGATAATAGAAGATAAAGATAGGTAGGGGATCAGATAGATAGGTAGGAAGATAGATAGGGGAAGATAATAGAAAGAAAGAAAGATGGTAGATAGATAGATAGATAGATAGATAGATAGATAGAAGAATAGATAGATAGATAGATTAGATAGATAGACTAGATAGATTGGACAGATAGATGGAGAGATAAATAAGAATATAGTTGATAGTAAGTGAATATATAAATAAACAGATGAAAAACAACAAGGTAATAAATGAATACATACATACATACATAATGCGTGCATGCAACCCTCTAACATACATACATACATACATACATTCATACATACAACATACATACACACATACATATCATACATACATACATTCATACATACTTACCACATACATACATACATACATGCAAGCATGCATGCATGCATCCATGCATCCTCCATCCATCCATCCATCCAATCTATCCATCCAACCACCCTACCATCCATACATGCATACATAACAACATACAAAACGAAATGGCCCTGCACCATCCATCCAGCACAAATACATACCATTCCAGATCCATCCATACAAACATACATACTATGCATGCAAGCCAATTCATCATCCATCCATCTATCACGTCCATCCATTCTACCGTCCATCCATCCATTCCATCCATCCATCCTTTACATACATACATACATACATACATACATACATACATCATACATACATACATACATTCATACATACAGTACATACATACATATACTGGCTACTAGATAAAAGAAATGCATTTATTAAAAATATTTCAACCTTTCCTTACGGTTTTCATCAGACTATAAAGGGAAGTGGCTGGCTGTGTGGACACTGTTGGCATTGAGAACCAGAATGCTTCACATGTTTTCTTTCGCATCTCTGTGTCCTGCACAAAATGACTTAGTTATGTTTGGTCCGTTTTCTTCTTGTTGCATGTCGAAAAAACATGTTCTTTGATATCTCTGTCCTGTGCAAGATTACTTAATGACATTATTGTTTAGTCCGTTTTCTTTTCGTTTGTTTTCTTTTTCATATCAAATGAGAGGTCACATACATACCAAAATATGCAGATACTGCCTTGAAATTATTGAGAGATCACACACACATACATTGATTTTCCACAAACGAACAGAAAAAAACCGTCGCATGAAGATGACCTGTCCTTGTGCTGTGATTAGCATTACACAGGATGTCACCAATGGCACAGGAAAAAAAAAAGACCTTTGCACGAAAACTGCGTCTGTGGCCTGTGATGTCGTTGCTGATGATGAAACATGCTGTCTGTGGCTGTGATGTTTGTTGCGATGATAAAACATGGCGTGTCCTGTGGTTGTGATGCGTTGCTGATGAAGAAAAAGCTGTCTGGGCTGTGATGTTCCTTTGCTGATGATGGAACATGCGTCAGTGGGCTGTGAGGTTGTTTGCTGTGATGGAACATGCTGATCTATGGCGTGATGTCGTGCGGATGATGAAACATGCTGTCGTGCTGTGGATGGCGTTGCTGAGGGTGTGCAGTGACCTGACGAGGCGGTCAGACAGCGGTACACCTCAGGCTCCGCTCTGGGCCCGCTCTGGCCAATCTGTGCCGGCTTCATCAGTCCAGGTGCCCAGCTCCGAGAATCGTCCTGTGCACGACGGCAATGCCCAATGAGGGAGGAAGGCATTCTGCAGGGCCACGACAACGAACACCGCCTTCTAAACCGCAGGTAGCTGTGAGTGTGTTCTGCTGTCTGGACCTTGACAATACGTATTGGACAGTGGATCAGTGAGTATAGGATGATTAAGTTGATGCTGCGGATTTTCCAACTCTGTCTGTTCTTTTTGTTCTCATTGTGATCAGTGATATGAGGATGATTAATTGATCGCGGATTTCCACTCTTCGGTTCTTTTTTTTGTTTTCTCATTGTGATCAGTGAGTATGAGATGATGAAGAGGATGCTGCAGCCTTTCCATTCTGTTAAATAACAATTTCTTTTCGCTGACGGTAAGTGAGTATGAAGAGATGATACGGATTTCCAGTCGGTTCATTTTTTTTTCATTTTTTTTTTCCTGGTGATCATGAGTATGAGGGTGATGAATATGCTGCGATTTTCCTTTTTTCTTCGAGGGGGGGGGTTACAGGTCCGAGGTAGGATAATGAAGATAGTGATACGGATTTCCCATTCTGGTCTAGACGGCATGATAGGGCTGAACCCAAACTTACATTCATGATATATATCTCGCGTCAAAACCAGCCCAAAGATATGCAGACACACAAAGTGTTTGGCTAGAAAATATGAGCACAATTTCAGAGATGTATCCACTAAGTGCATGAATACACAACTCTTGGTCCCAGTCTTTCAGTTGAGACCACAGCAAAAATCAATTGTATGCTATGTATGTGTGTCTGTCTTCATCAGTCTGTCAGTCCTCAAGAGAACTAACTGTTGATTTTTGAGAGGGTTACGATGATATGATGATGATGAAATGATATGAATGATATGATGATGATGATGAGGGGTGTGTGTTGTGTGTTATGGTGGGTAGTTGTTTGTGTGTGTGTGTGTGTATGGGTACCCCTTCAGAACGGATACCCAAGTCCAAAAAACGTCATCAAAATCCTGGCGGTGGAGGAGAACCATTGGCCCGCCTCCGGCAGGTGCGGCGGAAGTGACGGCGGCGTGGTGAACGTCTGAAACCCTCTGGAGATCGTGCGCCGACACTGCGCAGATCATGCAGAACTCCATGTGGCCTACTGCGTCAACCGTCAACTCCTTCTTCCTGAACCCTGACTTTGTCTTCGATGAGCACGCTACCCCGTCGGTGAGTGCTTCTCTTTTTTGAGCTTAATTGAATAAGCAAAGTCACCCAGGATTTTGGCTTTGATGAGCCTGGCTATCCTACTTGTGAGCGCTCTGCTTTCTGGTGTCAGCGTTTTGAGACTTTAAATTAATTAGCAAATTCACCCCTGATTGGTCTTGGATTAGCCGGCTATCCCTCGGTGTGCATAACGGGCGGCGCAGCTTTTGAGTTAAATAAGCCAAAAGTCCATTGCTGTCTGCGTGAAATACTAAGTCGATGAAAACTAACCGTTTAGAGATGATATTTGTTCACAATTTTTGATTGAATATAGAGCCCTGCGCCTGTATGGTCTAAGGCAATAGGAATTTCCTTTTTCTTCCAAAAAACTTGCTATGGGGGTTTCCGCAAGAGAACAAGATGAACAGATTGCCTTGTTATCTCTTTTTCCCATGTTATCATTCGAATCACCAACAGTCCCTTTACAAAACATTTTCAGTTTCCGCGTTCAATCACCTCAATTTGAAACTAATTGGATTTCACTTTTAATTTTAATATTGCCTCACTGTGGGCGGTTAGAAGGCCGGTCGGGGCAGGAATATCCCTCAAATAGATGGAACTGAGGCAGTCGAACCCATAACTTCCACTGGTAGTCTGTGCGCTACCATTTTGTCATGGTGGCTGTCCCCCAGATGTTTTTGTTGTTGAAGTATTAACTCTTCCCACTCCCTCTCTCCGAATGTAAATAAGGATATGAAAACCGCTTCAGTTGTTTCAGTTTTCAGTTTCATCAAGAGTGGTCATTGCGTGCGACTAGTCCATAATATATATAACTACACAACATCCGCTAATTTGAGACCACAACTGCGCATGATTCAAAGCTGATGGAATTAATGATTAAGATGAGAAACGAAGGGGAGTTTTGACTGATGTGAATCCTGTGGGTGGGTCTCTCTCGGTGTGTCAGACAGAACACCAATCGCTGTCCAAAGAGCTGCAACGTGCTAAAAGAGGAAGACCTCACTTTCCGCTTCAAGCCCAAAGACCCCTCCTAAACTCTGACCAAGAACAAGTGCCCTTCCAGGTGAGTTCTGCTGTCGCTTACTCTGTCAGCTGTCTGTCCTATTTCTCCTCTGTTTATCTCTGTTTCTCTCTGTCTCTCTGGTCGCTGTCTCAGTCTTCTCTGTCTCTGTCTCACTCTTCGTCTCTCTGCTCTCTGTCTCTCTCTCTCACTCCTTCACCTCTCAAATTCTTCCTCTCTCCCTCTCTATCTCCTACTCTCTCTCTCTCTCTGTGTGGGGTGGGTGTGGTGTGTGTGTGTGTGTGTGTGTTGTGGTGTTATTTTTGTTTGTTTGTTGCAGTGTATTTCATTAGCTGCTGCTCTTTTCTCTGATAGATAAGCTACAGTCTGACTAGAAGCTCCTAGTAACGATGGAACAGGATGTCAATGGATTTCTTTCAGAGCAGCTTCAGACAACAGAGGTTTAAATGAAGGCGGGCAGTGAACCTGACCAAAAATGCGGTATCTGTTTGTATGTAAGGTTCCAGTTTATATGGTAGTTTCTGGTAGCCTTTTATTCACAGTGGAGGGAGGCGGAGAGAAGAGAAGGAAGAGCGAAAGAGAGAGAGAGAGAGGAGAGAGAAAGAGAGAGAGAGAAGAGAGAAGAGAGAGAAGAAAAGGGGGGAGGAGGACCGGGAGAAAAAGAGAAGAAAAGACAAGGAAAGTGAGAGAGAGAAGGAGGGATAGGAAGGGGAGAAGAGAAAGAAAAAAGAAAGGTTGAGCTAAAAAAGAGAGAGAGACAGGGAGAGAGAAGAAAAAAAGAGAGAAATGAAGAGATGAAAGGAGAGAGAAGATGACAGGAGAGAGAGTAGTAATCTATGCTACGAGAAGAGTAATGTAACTTTATAATAAGAGAGAGAGAGAGGAGTGTGTGTGTGTGTGTGTGTGTGTGTGGGTGTGTGGTGTGTGTGGTGTGTGTTGTGGTGTGTTTATATAACCTATTCTCTATGTATCAACGGAACGTGTTTCAGTCAATGACCTACAACCAGACCTAACGGTATGAAATGTCTTTCGTATTCTGAGCAAAAGTAACCAGGCCACCCGCAAGCCGAGACGACATGAGAGGTGAGTGGGCTTGTTCCTGCCAGGTCCCTCACTGTATCTTGACAAATATATTTTTGCCAGAAGTCTCAGTACAACAGACAACACGTGCAAACAACCCGCTGTGTGTGTGTGCGTGTGTGTGTTGTGGTGTGGTGTGTGGTTTTGTGTGTGTGTGTGTGTGTGTGTGGTATGTGTGTGTGTGTGTGTGTGTGTGTGTGTGTGGTTGGAAGTGTTGTTTGGTGTGTGTGTGTGTGTGTGTGTGGTGTGTGTGTGGGTTTGGGTGGGGGGGGAAATGCCTATATATTTGATTGGTGGACAATTGATATGAATATTATAATTTACAAGGTTTGTTATCGGTTGGTAGTGGTTGTGTTGCATTTTGAGTATGGGGTTGGTAAACTTATAAGAGGTTTAGGCAGGCTGGTGTTGTAAGAAGTTGGGGGTTTGTATCGCAAGTAGTCCTCAGATTCACATTGCTTTCGTTGTAATTAAACTATGTAAACTGAACGGTGTATGGGGTGAAGTGGTCACTGGTAAGGCTGGGTTGTGTGTCAGAAGTATAGGGGAACAATATAAGACTTAACTGGGGGTAATGGATATCTGTGCTTTTAGCTTGTGTGATTTGGAATTGGAGGTAAAGTGTAGATTTATTTTCAAATGAGGTGGGGATTGCATGGTAGGTGGAAGTGGGTAAAACATGTGGTTAAAAGGATTCAAAGTCCGTGCTGGAGCCCATCCAGAATAGAAACGGTGCTGGCTCTGAAGCATGTAGCCCAAGCTGCCAATCAGGCAACATGTAAGTGCTACCATTTTCTGCTATTTGGTCGCACAACTCTGTTGGCATTGCTTTATAGGAATCTGCTTGTTGTTCTTGTTTGCACGGTCGTTATGTTTAGGAAGAGAAAGGGATATATATGCCAACGGACAACAAAATTAATTGACAAGACTTACACAACGCGGTTTCGACCTTTTCGGTCTTCTTCAGAGGCGAGAATAGCATCAGGTAGAACAGGTAGAATCGCAAATGTAAATTTGTTTGTACCATGTGGACCGGCGCATGAGTACAATTCTCTACGTTACCTTTGCCGCGATGCACGACTATTTTCTTTTCGCTTGTCCCTTTTGTCCGCGGAATGGTACAAATTTGCTCTTTGAAAGTGTTCCATGGTCCCCTCAGTGACCCCGCTTTGAAACTAACTGTTCAAAAAGTGCTCAGCAATCAAGGCTGTTGTCACTATTCAACAATAAACTGTAGTCGGCATTTTTGTTTTAGAGGCTTTGTAGTTATCCTGTTAATAACTTTTTAGGACCCATTTACTCCTTCCACTTCTATTAACAGTAAGGCAGTACTGAGTAACTGTTTCTACTTTTTTTGTTGCGAGAAGTCATTATCAAATACCCCCCATTTTGAATTTCTGTCAACAAGTAATCAGTGCAAACTCCATTTCCACTCTTATCAATAAGTATTTTGCCTTCAGATTCTGTTATGTCTTTCTGTCAATAAGTATTTTGCTTCAAATTAAGTGTCCTACATTCCTTTAATAAGTATTTAGCTTAAAATGCTATGTATGTGTCGTCAAAACTATTTAGCTCACATTGTTGTTACTGGTTTATTAATGATATACAGTAATGTATTACTTTCTAACTGTCCCTGACATCATAAGTATCATCAAAATTATCATTTCTCTTTCTTCAAGGATTCATTATGCAATCAGTTTTGTCATGTCAACGAGTAGAGAGAATAAAATCATTTTACTACAGCTTGCTGTGCTTTCTTTAGGTCGATCATACTCTCTTATGCCAGAGGGTAGTTCAGTGCTTAAATACTCTTTTAAAATAATTACAAAGCATTGAGATAGTAGGGGCATCAAGCTACTCTTTGCCCTAGGTTCCAACACTCATAACATATAAAGAAGCAACTTGTTGTCATTAACAGAACATCGAAAATTAGCAGTTTTTTCAAAATATAAATCAGAAAGTCTATCTGTCGTATAATACACATGTGTGAAGACTCATCTGATTGAGCACAGCGCACTGCATCACAATAAGACGCCGAGACAAAGCCAGGATTAATCCAAAGTGCCAAGACATCCATCGCTGTTGGTTCGGATGAAGGATTTGCACAGCCCCTCGATGCCAGCCCCTAAACTCAACCTGCCACGAGCAAACGAAACTGAAGATTAGAAACTGGATGCAGGGGAGAAACCCAAAGACTGCGATGCCACTGAAGGGAAAAGCAACCCTGAACACAAACTACCACAAAATGGTGACATTGTGTAGCCACAGTAGAACCGCCTATAGAGTATTACTACCCAAAGAGAAACACCTCCAAAGAAATCCAGACGCCAAAAAAAATAAATGACAAGATCAAGTCCAAAAGAACACCACCAAGAAGCAAATGAAGACCGCACTGCAGCAGAAAAACAACGGGCGCTTACGGGGGAAGACCTGAAAGAAAATCACTCCCCCTCTAACGGAATCCTGGCGAGGAAGAGAAGAGCAAAAAGTAGAAGACTCAAGAGCCGCTTCTTCAAGACCCCTTCCATTTGCCAGAACACTGTTTGAGCAGCCAAAATCTGGACTCCTAATGTGACATAGAGGTTCTGAGCAGCATCTGAGAAAACATATGCCATGAACAGCCCTCTCAGTTGAGGAAAGCAAGAGAAGGCTATCAGGTCAAAGTCCTCACTGCAGAAATTGGAGCTAGGGGATTTGTAGGAACGTCTGCATACAGCCTCATGAAACAGCTCTCAGTTGCAGGAAGGAAAAAACCAGAGCCCTGAAAGCAATGGCAGAAGCGCAGAGAGGTGTTCAAGCTGGATCTTGTCAAGGAGGAACAAAAGTGAACTTCATAAGGCTTAATTTCCCTACAAATATCAGGTGTCCCTGTGGCTCAGTGGTTAAAGCGCGAGTCATTAAGTAGAAAATGAGCATGTCCAGAGGGTCATGGGTTCGAATCCCAGCCATGGCTCGTCCCAAGATGGGGGGAAAAAAAGGGGCAGCAGAGGGACATCCGGAGTCATGAACCGGGTGTGGCCCAACCCCCTAGAGTGTCAGGAGATAAGGGCCGAAACACTTGCTTGAAGGGGGCTTCTCTTCTGAGGACTCTCTGCTGCCACGCTCTCCACGAGTTTCTTTCTACCACAGGAAGAAATATTCTTTAATGCAGAAACAGAATTCCCAAAGAGAGCAAAAACATAACACTTCTTCAGCCTATCAAGAATTTTACTGAAGACGTTATGAGTAAAAGCAAAATAGATATTCACAATATTTCAGTGTCACACTGTCACTCTTGCATACCCGCATTCATGACAGCATTTACTCCATACGCACACGCAATCTTTCCAAACAACCAAAAGGCGCACTACCGAATGTTTTTCTTCTCCCCCTCTCCTTCAGGGAAAACAATTTACTAAATCACATCATCCACTTGTAAACAGATTTTACCTCTGTATCTCTCTCCACACTGAGAGACAAATAAATCTGCACACATGTATCTCTCCTCACGTCGGGAGACAAATCAATCTTCCCACATGTATCTCTCTTTACACTGAGAGAAAAAACAGTCTTCCACATGTATCTCTCCTCACACTGAGAGATAAAATAATCTAGTTCCGCTTCTATAAAGCCGTGGCCTTCACATTCCGTTATCCAAAAAAATCCGGACCAGGAGAATACATAACTTCCGTAATCACTGAGGACCTGCCTGCCTCAAGTAAAAGCTTCTCCGCTTTCTCAATTCCCTGTCTCTCTCTCTGAGACAATATACTGCCCCTCGAACTCTCCTGTCCTGGAGATACGAGTCTCGACTTCTCTTCCTGGAGTTCTTCTGTCTCTTGAGAAACGACGAGCTTCAACTCCTCTCCCTGGAGTTGGTACCTGCTGGGGCTGAACTACCAGTGTGTTCCTCACACCATGGCCATCTTCAACCACCTCACGGGGTGAAAGGTGAAGGGTGAAGGCGAAGGGTAAAAGGGTGAAGGGCTGAAACACGAATAAGGTTCGTGTAAGTAACCTTCTTAATTCAACATATGAATTCTTTCTTTCTCTTTTCTTTAAGTTATCCCCCTGTAGCTTTCCCCCACTATCTATCACTCACCTGGTAATGACTGGTCAAAAGAGAGGACCACCGTCCTGACAGGTTCGAGTCTCTAGGCCATCTGCTGGGTTAAAACTGACTCTTTCCCCCCTTCTAGTGAGTGCATACTCAGTGTTCAAAACACATGACCAGCACCTTACCTTACCAGCCCTTGTTAAACTCTCACTCAGTGGTCACTTTCACCCAATGACCACATTCGTTTCTTGAATGAGTCATACTCACAATTATTTTGGGGACGCCCGCTACACTAGTCAAGCCACATGAATATTCTTCCTTTAGTTGTGGCAGGGGGAAATGATTCATATCACTAACTTCATGTGATGGAGCGTCACATGCCTTGATGTGAGGCTACGTCACATGACACCCCCATCCTGGGATGAAAAAATTTTCTCCAGAAAATTTTTTTAAAGATAAAACAACTTCACTTAAACACATCTTCAGCCATGAATCTCAAAATGTGTAACCATCACACATGATTCACCAAATTAATAATCAACGTATAGAATCAATCATCCTGATCCACCATAAATAGATATTTCAAACTTTCAGTCTTTTTAAAAGAAAAAAAGTTCATAATTGATCACCACATCTCACAAAAATACATTTCACAAATTACATGGATAAAACAACTAGGGATATTAACAATTCAAAGTACAAATTGTGTTTATACATTAAGATGTGAAGCACATATTTTCCCTTGATCTTTGTCTCACATCCTGTGTTTAAAAACCCCTCATGAAAATGAGAATATTTCCAAGTGTAAATGTTTCTCAATAGACATGTAACCAAATAAACATAGTTTAAACATAGTTTCTTTTTCCACATGTAGTGTTATAGTCCATTGAAAAGTCACCTGCTTTCCATTGTTGACAATGACAATGAAAACAATTGGTTTGTCTCATTGCACAATCAAAACATGTATATATACATTTCTAAAGAGTTATTTGCTCATCACACATACATATAGATTCATCTTCACAAGCAAATTAGACATAAATAGTACTTGATTTTTTTCCATTGTTTACCAAAGAATAAAGCAAAGAATAGATATGTAATACATCAACATCAAGTAGTTTTTGCTTGTAAAACATATAGTCACTTCAACAAGCAAATTATGCATAAATACCACTTGATTTAAATCGTCAGTAGCATACAATGCACCGTCAAAAGTGATCACACCGTAATCATTAAGAAAGACAAAAACAGGAATAGTCTTTCCCTTGAAGACAGTTACATTTGTCCATGAATTTTCATGCACGTGACAACAAATTTCTGCCATGACATTTTGTGTTCCAGGCACTGGTTCAACAGTAAACTGGAATTCCTGCAATGGCAAAGACCATCTTAATAACCTGCTCGGCATCGAACACAGTGATCTTATTTACTTTTCTGTAATCGATGCAGAAACGCACTGATCCATCAGGTTTGTCCACCAATACAACTGGTGAGCTGTACGGAGATGTAGAAGGTTCTATCACCTTTAAATCCAGCATTACATTGATTTCTCTCTCAACCACCTCTTTTTTGCAAATGGGAGGGGTATGGTCTGGTTCGCACTGGTATTTCAGAAGTTAACTGAATACTATGGGGTTCAATACCAGTTACTGTACCTGGGGTATCCGTCAACACATCCTGAAAGTCTTTCAAAATGTCTTTGAGCTGTTCTGTTTGACTTGTAGACAAATCATTCGACAGAACCACATCCTCATAGGTTTCACCTTTGATAGACAGAATAGGAAGGGGTACAACATCATCTGCACTGGTAGATGTTAACATTCCTACATTTGCCGTTTTCATAACCTTTGATCTGTCCCTGTACGTTACATTGGGTACAAATTCATCACTGATAATGTCTGTCATGTTGACATCAGTTTCTGACACAGGACATATCCACTCAACCGACTGATTGATGGCAACATTTGTACGTTCAACATACTTCTTCAACATGTTCACATGAAATACCTTCTCAGTGTTTGCCATTTTGATCTTATAATTTACTGCAGAAAGTTTTTCGACCACCTGAAAAGGACCCTTCCACATAACACGAAGCTTGTTATGTTCATCAGTTAGTAGCACAAGAACTTTATCCCCTACACTGAAGGAACGTGCCTTTGCTTTTCTGTCTGCAAAGACCTTGTACACATCTGTTTTCCTATCAGCTGACTGTTGAGCAAGCTCACATGCATCCTTCAAACGATTATGCAGTTCATAAACGTATTGGTAAACAGTTTCACTGTCAGGTATGTCCGTCTTTTCCGTCCATTGTGTCATTAATAGATCCAAAGGACCCCTTGGTGAGTGTCCGAAAAGAAGCTCAAATGGAGAGAATCCCAGCGTTTCGTTCGGCATTTCCCTGTATGCAAAAAGCAAAGCCGGTACGAAACGATCCCATTCCTGGGGCTCTTGCCTTGCAACCTTTCTCAACATGGACTTCAACGTTCCATTGAAACGTTCAACCATGCCATTCGATTGGGGATGATATGGCGTGGTTGAAATGGAAGAGATTGACAACAGTCTGTAAATTTCTCTCATGAGATCAGAAATGAATTGCGTTCCACAATCCGAGAGAATTTCGTCTGGAAGACCCACTCTGGAAAAAATTGCAAGTAAGGCTTCAGCGACAGATACTGTATCAATCTTCTTCAGTGGAATCGCTTCTGGATACCTTGTTGCTGTATCCACCAAAGTCAAGATATAGCGATATCCCGAAGAAGACAGTGGTAGCGGTCCAACAAGATCAATAGCTACCTTCCGAAATGGAACGGAAATGAGAGGCATTTTGTGCAAAGGTGCACATGGGACGCGACCTTTCTGAGATGTCTTTTGGCAGATGTCACATGAGCGGCAGTATTTCGTAACTTCCTTTGTGACACCTGGCCAATAAAAAGAATCAAGAACTCTCTTTAATGTTCTTTTGATTCCGCAGTGACCAGCGAACAATGCATCATGAGCCGTGTGCAGCACTGTTTCTCTAAGTGGTTTTGGAACCACAACTTGTCTGTTGTCCTGTCCAGGTACACACCTGTAGAGAATGTCAGAGTCCAGTATGTACGTTGGTTTGTCCGTTGGTACGTCAGTGACAGTCTGTTTAGCAGCAGAAAGTATTGTCGTCAGCGTCTCGTCTTTTCCCTGCATTTCTTTTAAATCATCTGGGTAATCTGGAGTTTCATCCAGTTTTGAGACTTTTAGCGGCTTTGTAGCCTTTCCCTGCTCTATGACGTTTGATCTAGTACTCACAAGACAAGGAACAAACGATCCTCCAGCACCACCATGTACTGTAGCGACACCTGGCAAATTGCCAAGATCAAGTCGCAGACTGGGTTATCAATAACACAGGCAGTAAGAAAACCGGAGTAGTACGGTGTATCGACTGAAATTTTCGCCAACGGAAACGTTTCAATCTTGCCTCCAAACGACCTACACTTTTGGACAGTGTTGAGATACTGGTCTTGAAGGACGAAAGATTTCCGTACACCAGCAGTAGTGCACCCAGTGTCTCGCAAAACCGAAGCCTGCAAACCATTGATGGCTCCGTTTTCTAACACCAGTCCATCAACAGATTGATCTGGTGTCAAAACAAGGCCTTCTTCACAATCAGTGGAGACTAATGCGGGTTTTGAATCACCCCGGTCTGAAAGGGCAATTCTTTTTCAGATGGAACTTGCCATCACAAAAGAAACAGCGCATTGTCTGATCGGCAGCTGACTGATTTTGTGAACTTCTGTTCTGGCCACGAACTGGGCCCCAAAAGGTCTACGTGGTGGTCGTTGTCCACGACCTCGGAACGTTTGCTGAGGAGTAACGGGTCTTTCCGGCGGTGAGTACTGGTATTTACGAAAGTCACTCGAACCGCGGAAAGATCCCTGTCCATTCCTAGGATAGGTATATCCTCGAGGACTCAAAAATGACCCACGATTTCCTTTCCTGTAACTTCCCTGTCCTGATGGGATAGTACATGACGCATGAGACTCAAAGATGGAAAATTCTCTTTCCTAGCCACGCCCTTATCTGGGTGAGCGATACAATACTGATCAGCCATCTGACACATTTCCTCCACGTTTTCAAATTGCCTTTCTTTAAGGAAAGTGGCCAGATCTTTGCTCACGCTCTGGAAAAGTTGTTCTCTAAGAAGGAGATCTCGCAGTGATTGAAAAGTTTTGTTCGTTTTAGACAAATCGATCCATCGATCCAAACAATGACTCATACGGATCAAAAACGATGGAAACGATTCTCCTTTTTCAGGGCGCACAGAACGGAAACGTTCGTGAAAACGATCAGCAGAACATTGAAATTTCTTGAGGAGTTCTTCTTTCAACTGATCCCAAGTTAAATTTTGTTTCGCTGCAAGTGAGTGGTACAATGTCAAAGCGCTACCCTTAAACAACGACGCAATATACAATTCCACTTTTCCTTTGGCCAACCACAAGCGTTGCGTGACTTTCAAAACGGAAAAGAAAACTATCTATGTCATCCGTTTTTTTCCTCGAAAGGTGGTAACTTTGGAATATATGCCGCTTTTTTGGGTTGAGGCGCGGCTGCGGAACTGACTGGTGGAACTGGTGGAGGTTCTCTTGATGCCTGTATTCTTTTAATTTCAGCATCAGTCTCTAGTTCTAACTGCCTCAACTTAAATTGACGTTCTTTATCTTCAGCTTCCCTCTGTAGTCTTTTTTCTTCAATTTCAGCTTCCCTCTGTAGTCTATTTTCTTCAGCTTCAGCTTCCCTCTGTAGTCTTTTTTCTTCAACTTCAATTTCCCTCTGTAATCTATTTTCTTCAGCTTCAGCTTCCCTCTGTAGTCTATTTTCTTCTCTTTCTAGTTTCCTTTGATTTTCTTCTCTTTCTCTTAGCCTGTCTGCCCTATCTATGCATTGTTGCACATAGTTAGTAAGTTTTTCTCCATCAAAACCCAAGCGTTTTCCCCTTGTTTAACATATTTATCAAAATCATCCATAATGAATCGTCAGATATAAACACCAAACAATCTCAAAGTATGAATAAAAATAAGGCGATATATGATGATATTATGTTTCACACAACCGTAATTATAGTATATACAAATACAGAATTCAATTTCCGGTGTAAACAGAAAACCGCTTACTAAAACAGGGTAGATATGAAATCCAAGGAATGTATTTTTCCAAAAATAATTTGCAACTGCTATCAATTTGGAATTTAGAAAACAAAATGAAGTTTTAATGCAAAACTGTTTCCCTTAAGAAAGGAAATAAACACAATAAAGTTTTCTGAAAATAAATTCTTTATAAAGTTTTAGTTCTCAAATGTTCTTGTTGTCAGTCTTTCTTTCTTACTTAATTTCAAATGAATTGACAAAACAAATGTACCGCCTTATACAAAAAATGAATATAAATTTACAAAACAAATGGAATCACAAACAATTAAAAAAAGGGGAAGAAACACAAACTAGCGGAAATCCTACCTAAAAGATGAAAATGTTGAAAAGAAAACTAGATAGGAGCCTATTGAGGAGAAGGTTTAAGAGGTTTTGAAAAAGGGGGTGAAAAGGAAATGAAAGGATACACAGGACCGGAATAGTGAGCAGAAATCAAGAAAAGCAAAAGAAGCCCACAGACAGCACCCTAGTGGTCACTGTCTCCCGTGAAACTGGAGACGGGAAAAAACAAATCACTCACAATATACACAACACTACAGCAATAATGCAAAATAATAAACAATCAATTAATAAATGCACATTCACTCAAACTCAAAGAAAATCTCGCACCACACCCAGAAAAAAAATGATCAAAAGATAAAGATGTTTATTTGGGCAGAGCGGTAATCAACTCCACCACCTACACTATTAGCGTGACGGAGGAGAAGTTGATCCCACACTCTGAGGGGCAAGGGGAAAAATCAAACTGAAACAATAGGAAAGCGAAAGAAATAGATATTTATGAGAAGGGAAAGACTATTGACTCCCCAACGCCATGTCCCCCTGCTAAACGCAGGAAGAGGTTGGGGCTATCAGTCCTGGAAAGGGGACAAAAATTCTAATCTTCTAGGGAAGGACAACAACTCCTCAACGCCCTGCCCCCTTGCTGCCAGGTTCGAGCAAGAGGAGGTTGAGGCTATCGGTCCTGAGGTGGGGAAGGGTCAAAAAGAAATCCTACCAAAAAAAAAACCTTAACGGAGTAGAGCAACCAAAAAAATCTCAACCACCTTAACCACACATAGAAATAGCAAAAAACAACAACAAATGCAAATATTATACACAATCAATAATTAAACTTTCTTCTTTTTTTTTCCTTCCCTCAAACCCTTGAGGGCACAAATAGAAATCCTTTTTTTTTTCCTCTTCCTCAAAACCCTTGAGGGCACAAATAGAAATCCTTTTTTTTTTTTCCTCAAACCCTTGAGGGTACAAATATAAATCTTTTTTTTAAACCCAAGGGCACAAATAGAAATCTTTCTTTTTTTTTTTTTTTTCCGGGGAAACAAACGGCAGCTACGCCGGTGAAACTGGAGTCGGGGTCACCACTGTCACACTGTCACTCTTGCATACCCGCATTCATGACAGCATTTACTCCATACGCACACGCAATCTTTCCAAACAACCAAAAGGCGCACTACCGAATGTTTTTCTTCTCCCCCTCTCCTTCAGGGAAAACAATTTACTAAATCACATCATCCACTTGTAAACAGATTTTACCTCTGTATCTCTCTCCACACTGAGAGACAAATAAATCTGCACACATGTATCTCTCCTCACGTCGGGAGACAAATCAATCTTCCCACATGTATCTCTCTTTACACTGAGAGAAAAAACAGTCTTCCACATGTATCTCTCCTCACACTGAAGATAAAATAATCTAGTTCCGCTTCTATAAAGCCGTGGCCTTCACATTCCGTTATCCAAAAAATCCGGACCAGGAGAATACATAACTTCCGTAATCACTGAGGACCTGCCTGCCTCAAGTAAAAGCTTCTCCGCTTTCTCAATTCCCTGTCTCCTCTCTGAGACAATATACTGCCCCCTCGAACTCTCCTGTCCTGGAGATACGAGTCTCGACTTCTCTTCCTGGAGTTCTTCTGTCTCTTGAGAAACGACGAGCTTCAACTCCTCTCCCTGGAGTTGGTACCTGCTGGGGCTGAACTACCAGTGTGTTTCCTCACACCATGGCCATCTTCAACCACCTCACGGGGTGAAAGGTGAAGGGTGAAGGGCGAAGGGTAAAAGGGTGAAGGGCTGAAACACGAATAAGGTTCGTGTAAGTAACCTTCTTAATTCAACATATGAATTCTTTCTTTCTCTTTTCTTTAAGTTATCCCCCTGTAGCTTTCCCCCACTATCTATCACTCACCTGGTAATGACTGGTCAAAAGAGAGGACCACCGTCCTGACAGGTTCGAGTCTCTAGGCCATCTGCTGGGTTAAAACTGACTCTTTCCCCCCTTCTAGTGAGTGCATACTCAGTGTTCAAAACACATGACCAGCACCTTACCTTACCAGCCCTTGTTAAACTCTCACTCAGTGGTCACTTTCACCCAATGACCACATTCGTTTCTTGAATGAGTCATACTCACAATTATTTTGGGGACGCCCGCTACACTAGTCAAGCCACATGAATATTCTTCCTTTAGTTGTGGCACGGGAAATGATTCATATCACTAACTTCATGTGATGGAGCGTCACATGCCTTGATGTGAGGCTACGTCACATGACATTCAGTCATGCCTATTATACCAATGATGCCACCATAGGAACAAAGAAAGGCAAAGTTTGATATAGAATACAGCAGTTACAACAAAAATGAAGAAGAGAATTTATTAGTTACTGACGTTCGCCTTCATTTAGATTCAAAATATTCAAATCATCTAAACATTTTCACTGATGGCTCCGTATTAGAAATCTCAGACAGTGGTGCAGGTTTTGTTATTCCTTCGCTCGGAATAGAAAAGTCATATTACTTAGGCAAAGGTGTTTCAATATTTACGTCTGAATTATACGCAATAATGCAAGCTTTAGAATTCATTTGTGATCTACCTTATTCCACTTACAGCATCTTACTATGTGTTGATTCAAAATCAGTTTTACAAACGCTCAAGCAAAATAGCAGCAACGGTCGTAACGATATTGTCTTTGAAATTAAGTATTTAATTCATCGTATTGCTATAAAAGGTATTGGTATTGACTTTTGCTGGTGCCATCTCATTCTGGGCTCTTTTGGAATGAGGTTGCTGATAGAGCTGCTAAACGAGGAGCTTTCAATAACTCTGACATGGTTTCAAATGAGAAATTGGCATTGTCAACAGATGAAATGTACTCCTTGTTGGAAAAATCCACTTGTACTGGTTCATCTGCTTCTAGATCTAAAGTCTTGACATATAGTAGACCGATAATTAGTTTACTGTACAAAATACGACTTAACTCGTGGAAAGCTAAGTACGCAAAAGTTAATTGTATTTGCAATCTTAAACTATCAATTCATCACTTACTATTAGAATGCCCAATGTTGCTTGCTAGATACCGAATGAATAATATGGAGTTTTGTCTGTATGACAACATAAGGGACATTTTGAATGATGAAGAAATTGACATTATTTTAATTGCAAAAGTTATTCTATCCACACCTAATGGAAGATTACTTTGAAGTTTTATTTCACTTGTTCTTACTTTTGAAGGGGGAGGGTAACTTTTGCATGGTGTCTAAAATCACTATCCTTGTGAACAGACATTAAACTAAATATTCATTCATCACACACACACACACACACACACACACACACACACACACACACACACACACACACACACACACACACACACACACACATATATACACATTTTTTCATCATGATCTCTAAGTATACGCAAGACGTATCGACCACGCAACAAGGTAAAACGGATAAATTCAGAAAGAGAGAGAGAGAGAGAGAAAGAGAGAGAGAGAGAGAGAGAGAGAGAGAGAGAGAGAGAGAGAGAGAGAGAGAGAGAGAGAGAGAGAGAGAGAGAGAGAGAATTTGATGTCAGATTACTTTTTCTATTTTTGGTCGAGTATTTTGGAAAGAGAGAGACAGACAGACAGACAGACAGACAGATAGACACAGACAGACAGACAGACAGACAGACAGACAGACAGACAGACAGACAGACAGACCGACAGACAGACAGACAGACATGGAGAATTTGGTGCCAGATTACATGCGTGTGTGTGTGTGTGTGTGTGTGTGTGTGTGTGTGTTTCCGCATGCAACAGGAAAGCAGCAAAGCGATTGGCGAAGCGAGGCGCCAAGACAGTGGAGCAGAAGGAGGAACTGTCAGCTTTCCGTGATGAGTGCCAAGACCTGGACCAGGAGATCATGGACAACCTGGGCAATTGGGTGAGTTATGAGTGCTCCATGCACATAACACCTCATCAGGCACCTCACTGGGTGAGTCATTCACACTACACCTCATCAGGCACCTCACTGGGTGAGTCATTCACACTACACCTCATCAGGAACCTCAGTGGGTGAGTCATTCACATAACACCTCATCAGGCACCTCACTGGGTGAGTCATTCACAGTACACCTCATCAGGCACCTCACTGGGTGAGTCATTCACATAACACCTCATCAGGCACCTCACTGGGTGAGTCATTCACATTACACCTCATCAGGAACCTCACTGGGTGAGTCATTCACGTTACACCTCATCAGGAACCTCACTGGGTGAGTCATTCATAATACACCTCATCAGCACCTCACTGGATGAGTCATTCACATTACACCTCATCAGGCACCTCACTGGGTGAGTCATTCACATCACACCTCATCAGGAACCTCACTGGGTGAGTCATTCACATTACACCTCATCAGGAACCTCACTGGGTGAGTCATTCATAATACACCTCATCATGCACCTCACTGGGTGAGTCATTCACAGTACACCTCATCAGAACCTCTCTGGGTGAGTCATTCATAATGCACCTCATCAGGAATCTCACTGGGTGAGTCATTCACAGTACACTTCATCAGTGACCTCACTGGGTGAGTCATGAGCGCTCCATTCACATAACACCTCATCAGGACCTCACCGGGTGAGTCATTCACATTACACCTTATTAGGGACCTCACCGGGTGAATCATTCGCAATACACCTCATCAGGGACCTCACCGGGAGTCATTCACAATACACCTCATCAGGGACTTCATCGGGTGAGTCATTTACATTACACCTCATCAGGGACCTCACAGGGTGAGTCATTTACATTACACCTCATCAGGGACCTCACAGGTTGAGTCACGACTGTGTCATTCATTCACATTACACCTCATCATGACCTCACTGGGTGAGTCACGACTCTGTCATTCATTCACATTACACCTCATCAGTGACTTCACTGGTGAGTCACGACTGTGTCATTCATTCACATTACACCTCATCATTGACCTCATTGGGTGAGTCACGACTTTGTCATTCATTCACATTACACCTCATCATTGACTCACTGGGTGAGTCATGACTGTGTCATTCATTCACATTACACCTCATCAGGGACCTCACTGGGCGAGTCACGACTGTGTCATTCATTCACATTACACCTCATCAGGGACCTCACTGAGTGAGTCATGACTGTGTCATTCATTCACGTTACACCTCATCAGGGACCTCACTGAGTGAGTTATGACTGTGTCATTCATTCACATTACACCTCATCAGTGACCTCACTGAGTGAGTCACGACTGTGTCATTCATTCACATTACACCTCATCAGTGACCTCACTGAGTGAGTCATGACTGCGTCATTCACGTTACATCTCATCGGTGACTTTACTGGATGAGTCATGGCTGTGTCATCTACATTACACCTCATGAGGGACCTCACTGACACCACGTCAATGACCTCATCGGTGAGTCCTGACTGCGTCATTGACAGTGCACCTCATAGTGACCTCACTGGGTGAATCATGACTGTGTCATTCATTCACATTACACGTCATAGTGACTTCACGGGGTGAATCATAACTGTGTCATTTATTCACATTACACATGATCAGTGACCTCACTGCGTGAATCATGACTGTGTCATTCATTCACATTGCACCTCATCATTGACCTCATTCATAACTGCATCATTCACCTTAAGCCCTGATCAGCTTGTTGGGTTGATATGTAACTCAAAAACATTCAAAAATATTTGACGATGTGAGAAAATTACGATTATACATATTTGACATTACATCATGTGGAAAATTGGTTATGTGTATTTACTTGACATCACACAATCTGGAAAAGAAAAAAAAAGCTGTGTTTCCTCGTCTGACATCACATGAATGTGGATATGATTGTTATGTGTACTATATTTGACATCACACATGATGCAGAAAAAGACATTTACATGTACACATTCTACATCAGATGACGCGATAATTGACAGTTATGTGGTCTTACTTGATATCGCAAGAGGTAGAAAATGACAATCGGATGTACTTGTTGAACATCATATGATGGAGAAATGCCAGTTTAATGTTAGGTGTACTTATTTGACGACTTCACGTCATGTGGAAAATGAAAACTAAGTGTCCTTACATGATGGTGTCACAAATGTGGACACTGAGGACCCTGTATCTGGCTTGCCTGTCTTGTTCTCTTTTGTTGCTGATGCATTTCTCATCTATATTGTTTCTGTATTGCAGGTGTTACTCTACCTCACGCGTGTTGTTTCTGGTTGCAGGGTGTTACCTCTACCTCACGCGTGTTGTTACTGTATTGCAGGGTGCTGCCTCTACCTCACATGTGTTGTTTCTGTATTGCAGGGTGCTGCCTCTAACCTCACATGTTGTTGTTTCTGTATTGCAGGGTGCTGCCTCTACCTCACATGTGTTGCGGTTGCTGCCTCTGCCTCACATGTGTTGTTGCTGTATTGCAGGTGCTGCCTCTACCTCACATGTGTTGTTTCTGTATTGCAGGGTGCTGCCTCTACCTCACATGTGTTGTTTCTGTATTGCAGGGTGCTGCCTCTACCTCACATGTGTTGTTTCTGTTTTGCAGGATGCTGCCTCTACCTCGCATATGGAAACCCGAACCAAGATGCTCTTCGCCAAAGCCAGGGAGGTCACCACCGCTACCAGAATGCCCAGAACAAGCAGCAACTGGCCCAGTCCCGCTTCATGTCCAGGGCGGCCAAGCACAGTACTACCAGCACAAGTTCTAGACTGCTCGGCCCATGGCCAACAGCACAGCTGGCTGCACACCAAAAATTAAAGCGCTAAGGCCTTGTTTAAGGAGTTGAGTATTTAAAGACTGGATTCTTTTTTTGAACCCTTGGTGGTGAGAACACCACGGAATTATGGACTGTGGTGTCTCTATTTGACACCAAGAGCACAGACACAACCACCGTGTCTCCCTGATGAGTCCGATCCAGCGGACGAAAGGCCTAGAAGCAGACAATACAAATAGATGTGCCTTCGAGAGGGATTATGATGGTTCCCCCAGACAGCTAGTGAAGGGTTTCTCATATTTATAATACATTCACAATTTTCTTCATCTCATTTTTTTTTTCTAAAAGTTTAAATCTTTGCCAAGTCATTACTATAACGACTGAAGAATTGTTAGCCTGCACTTGTTTTCCCCACTACTTAATTGTTGAGTATTTAAAGACTGGCGCAATAAGATTGTTTTGAGAATTTCTTTTTCATCATGTCGGAAAGTTGATTCTTCTCATTTTCTTTGATATGGCCATCAATTAAGGTACAAGCCAGATGGTTTCCGAGCAGACAGATTAAATCAAAGGAATGGGACGTTTTGGGCGCTTCCAGATGGAGCAAAGGACTGAAATGTGACGTCAACTAAGGGGAAAGTTATGTATTTGAAGATTGTATGTGATGTCATCGGTAGAAATTCCCCCCCCCAAAAAACAAGAGAAATAATTGGTAGGGAGTTGTTGTTTTTTATCAATTGTCAGTTTAACATTAAATGTTGGCTCCAACTTATGGCAGGCCTCAGAACGCTTACATGGATTATATAGTGATTTAGCGCAAAATCCTAATTGTGGCGTGTGGCCAGCTGTCAGCCGTAGCCATCTCTTCCCTACCCCTCCTCTTTTCACACTCTGAACCTGTGAACAATGCAGGTCCCCGGGACAGAGAGGCATTGTTTTCTTGGCCTGTGTGTGATATATCTAGCGCTATTGTGTTCGCAAATTTCAGTGTGAAATATATTTTTTGCTTATGCATCTAAAACAATGGTGCTTTTCATGTATGACTTCAATCTGTCAAGTAGAAATGAAGCCATGATCAACGGAAAAAAGATTTGAGCCATTTGCTTTTTTGTACACACACATTGTTATTAATGACACAAATATACTTGACAACATAACATACTCAACAGATACACGTACAGACATACTTACACATCTATAGTGCTGTTTACAAATATATGTTTACATTCATGTTGTGTGTGCGTGTGCGTGTGTGTGTGTGTGTGAACAAAATCAAGACAAAAAATAAAGGAGCTGTCCACATAATCATTCAACGACCTTTTTCTTCCCTTCTATCACAAAGACTTCAGAACATTACATGCAAAAACCATCACCTTTTTCAATCCTTGACACAAACTCCAAGTTAATTGTTGGCAAGATTTTTTTTTTAGTGGGAGATTGCTTGAATTCCTTCATTAAGATAGCAACATTCCATTCTTAATACGTGTGATTAATTACATGCGCTCAATCCGTTTTCCCTATTAACCAGTCATTCATAATACACCTCATCAGGGCACCTCACTGGGTGAGTCATTCACAGTACAACCTAATCCGGAACCTCTCTGGTGATCCAATCATAATATCACCACAACAGAATCTCACTGGGTTAGTCATTCACAGTCCACTTCCATCATCAGTGACCTCACTGTGGATGAGTCATGAGCGCTCCAATTCAACATAACCCTCTATCAGGACCTCAACCGGGTGAGTCAATTCACATTACACCTTAGTAGGACCTCACCGGGTGAAATCATACGCATACCCCACATCAGGACCTCACCGGGGAGTCATTCCACTTTACAACCTCAATCAGGGACTTCATCGGGTGAGTCATTATACATTACAACCTCATCAGGGACCTCACAGGGAGAGTCATTTACATTACTCCTCATCAGGGACCTCACAGGGTTAGTCACACTGTGTCATTCAATCACATTACACCTCATCAGTGACCTCACTGGTGAGTCACGGACTCTGTCATTCAATCACATTACCCTCAACATTGACTTCACTGGTGAGTCACGACTGTGTCCCATTCATTCACATAACACCTCATCAAAGACCTCATTGGGTGAGTCAACGACTTTGTCATTCATTCACATTACACTCATCCTGACTCACAGGGTAGTCAGACTGTTCCATTATTCACATTACACCTCATCAGGGACCGTCCACAGGGGAGGCGAGTCACGACTGGACATTCATTCACATTACACCTCTTCAGGACCTCACTGAGTGAGTCATGACTGTGTCCATTCATTCACCGTTCCACCTCATCAGGTACCTCACTGATTGAGTTATGACTGTGTCCAATCATTCACATAACACACCTCATCAGTGACCTCCACTGAGAGAGTTCCACGACTGTGTCATCATTCACATTACACCTCATCAGTGAACCTCACTGAGTGATTCATGACTGCTTACATTCACGTACATCACAGCGATGACTTTTCTGGATGAGTCATGGCTTGTGTCCATCTACATTACACCTCATGAGGGACCTCACTGACACCACGTCAATGACCTCATCGGTGAGTCCTGACTGCGTCATTGACAGTGCACCTCATTGTGACCCTCACTGGTGAATCCAGACTGTTCATTCATTCACATTACACGTCTAGAGACATCAACGGGTGAATCATAACTGTGACCATTTTATTCACCTTACACATGATCAGTGACCTCACTGCGTGAAACATGACAGTGTCATTCAATCACATTGCACGCTCAACATTGACCTCATTCTGAACTGCAACATCAACCTTAAGCCCTGATCAGCTTTGTTGGGTTGAAATGTAACTAAAAACATTCAAAAATATTTTGACGATGTGAGAAAATTACGATTATACATATTTGACAATACATCATGTGGAAAAATAGGTTATGTGTATTTACCTTACATCACAATCAAACTGGAAAAGAAAAAAAAAGCTGTGATTCTCGTCTGACATCACATGATGTGATATGATTGTTAGTGTACTAAAATTGACATCACACTTGATGCAGAAAACATTTACATTACACATACTACATCAGATGACTGCGATAATTGACAGTTATGTGGTCTTACTTGATATCGCAAGAGGTAGAAAATGACAATCGGATGTACTTTGTAGAACATCATATGAAGGAGAAATGCCAGTACAATGTTAGTGTACTTATTTGACGACTTCACTGTCATGTGGAAAATGAAAAAATAAGTGGCCTTACATTATGTGTCACAAGATGATGGACCCTGAGGAACCCCAGTATCGGCTTCATGTCTTTGTATCTCTTTTGTTGGCTGATGCATTCTCAACTATATTGTTTCTGTAATGCAGGGTGTTACCTCTACCTCACGCGTGTTGTTTCTGTGTTGCAGGTGTTACCCCCTCTACCTCACGCGTGTTTGTTACTGTATTGCAGGGTGCTGCCCTCTTCTACCTCACATGTTTTGTTTCTGTAATTGCGGGTGCTGCCTCTACCTCACATGTGGTTTTTTCTGTATTGCATATGCTGCCTCTACCTCACATGGTGTTGCGGGTTGCTGACACTGCCCTCACATGTGTTGTTGCTGTATTGGCCAGGTGCTGCCTCATACCCTCACAATGTGTTGTTTCCCTGTATTGCAAGGGTGCGCCTCTACCTCACATATGTAGTTTCTGTATTGCAGGGTCTGCCATCGAACCTCACATGGTGTTTTTGCTGTTTGCAGGATGCACCTTCTGGTCCCCCCAACCTCGCATAATGGGAAACCCGAACCAAGATGCTCTTCGCCAAAGCCAAGGGAGGACAACCACCGCTACCGAGAATTCCCAGAACAGCAGCACCTGGCCCAGTCCCGCTTCATGTCCAGTGCGGCCAAGCACATACAACCATGCACAAGTACTAACAGCTCGGCCCATGCCAACAGCACAGCTGGCTGCACAACCAAAAATTAAAGGGGGCGTAAGGCCTTGGTTTAAGGAGTTGAGTATTTAAATACTGGATACTTTTTGAAACCGGTGGTGAGAACCACCACGGAATTATGGACTGTGGTGTGTCTCTTTTGACACCAGGAGCACAGCACACCCAGCCGTGTCTCCTCTGATGAGTAGTCCCGATCCAGCGGGCGAAAGGCCTAAACAGACAATACCAATAGATGTGTCCTTTCCGAGAGGGATTTATGATGGTACCTCCCAGACAGCTAGTGAGGGTTTCTCATATTTATAATACATTCCAATTTTCTTCATCTTCATTTTTGTTTCAAAAAGATATAGTGTAAATCTTTGTCCACGGGAGTCCATATACGATAACGACTGAAGAATTGTTTAGCCTGCACTTGTTTTCCCCCACAACTTAATTGTTTTGAGTATTGTTAAAGATGCTCAATAGATTGTGTTGAGAATTTCTTATTTCATCATGTCGGAAAGGTTTATTCTTCACATTTTCTTTGATATGGCCAATCAATTAAGGTACAAGCCCGATGGTTCCGAGCAGACAAGAATACAATCAAAGAATGGACTGTTTGGGGGCGCTTCCAGATGGAGCAAAGGACTGAAATGTGACGCAAACTAAGGGAATAGTTAAGTATTTGAAGATTGTATGTGATGTCATCCGGAAGAAATACCCCCCCCAAAAAACAAGAGAAATAATTGGTATGGAGTTGTTGTTTTTAATCAATTGTCAGTTTAACATTAAATTTTGGCTCCACTAATGGCAGCTCAGAACGCTTACAAGGATTATCTAGTGATTTTAGCGCAAAATCCAAATTGTTGGCGTGTGGCCAGCTGTCAGCCGTAGCCATCCTTCCCTACCCCCTCTTTCACATCTACAGAACCAGAGAACAATGCAGGTCCCCGGGACAGAGAGTCATTGATTTCTTGGGCCTGTGTGTGATATATCAGCGCTTTGTGTCGCAAATTTCAGTGGAGAAAATATATTTTTTGCATCTGCAACTAAAACAATGGTGCTTTTTTCATGTATGAAACTACAATCTGTCAAGTAGAAGTGAAAGCCATGATCAACGAAAAAAGATTTTGAGCCATTTGGCTATTTTAGTACACACACATTGTTATTAATGACACAAATATACTTGACAACATAAACATACTCAACAGACTACACGAACAGACATACTTACACATCTAATAGT
This sequence comes from Conus ventricosus, assembly GCA_018398815.1. Taxonomy (NCBI): domain Eukaryota; kingdom Metazoa; phylum Mollusca; class Gastropoda; order Neogastropoda; family Conidae; genus Conus; species Conus ventricosus. Next base: position 86,049,160 of record CM031598.1, read on the forward strand.
GCTGTATTACAAATATATGATTACATTCAATGTTGCGTGTGCTGTGCGTGTGAGTGTGTGTGTGAACAAAATCAAGACAAAAATAAAGTGAGCTGTCCACATTAATCATTCAACGACCTATTCTTCTTCCTCTATCACAAAGACTTCCAAACATTACATGCAAAACCATCAACCTTTTTCAATCCTTGACACAAACTCCTAAGGTAAATTGTTGGCAAGATTTTTTTATAGTGGATATGCTTGAATTCCCTTCATTAAGATAGCTAGACATTCCATTATCCTGTAAATACGTGTGATAATTACATGCCTCAATCTGTCTCCAATAATGGCATCAAATTAATCCACTTCTGTTGATTTGGTTTGTATTGAAATGATGGTACCTACGAATGTGTTAATGTTAACACACAACTGTTTGCAGTGGCGGCTGGTTGACATTATGGACTGAAGCTTTGAAATAGCAATGGTATTTGCAAGACAAACTTGCAAATCGCAGACCTATACTTTACCCTCATAGTAAATGTTTTTATTGTTTCTTTAACATGTTTTGCAAAACTGTTAATTATTAGTACATAGTTCTGTATCATGTTTTTGTAAAACGCGGTGAATTATATGACAGTTCTATTTTTTATCCATAAACTAGTAAAATGAACACAAATAGATACATTGATCTTTTTTCAAAGATTACTGACCTACCAAATACAATAAGTTATTTGGTAAATTTTATAGTTTACATGAAACCTACATCTGTTGTAGAATGATATAAATGTTGGATTTATCATCGATTTTTTTGTGAAATTCATATTAGGAAACAGACATGAATAAACATAAATATTAAAAACTGTACATAGTTATGAATACAATGCGCCAGACTTCGGTATTGATGTGCAAATGTGCATTGTCACGAAACCGACCCCTGTAGGACTGCCCTGACAGGATCGGTCTATGTGGAGTGCAAGGGAGTGAACTGACCTCACACTCACCCCGCACGAGACCACACAATAAAGATTACGATACAACACCTCCATATTAAAATCACAACACAATGCACAATCGCGAAATAAATAATTCAATCACAAAAACGCACCATGCACTATCACAATCAAACATTCAACTCACTATAACAGCAACAATCACAATCAAGCATTTCACCATACGAACGAACACAATCCAACCACACCATCTGCATCACATGATAACATATACACAAATATAAATAAACATTTCCAGCATCCCTCCCCTTCCCACACCAAGGAGTGCCTCACACCCATGCCTCTGTCAAGTCTACTGGGATCACCCTTCGCCTAGTGGAGCACCGAACCGGTCGTTCTTGAAGGGAATCGCTCAAAGCCGACACCCACGACACACAACAGGCAGTGGAAGAGCGCGTCCCCGGCGGGGGGGGGAGAAACGTGGCGATGTTACTGGAGGTCCTGGACGGGGATCAGGGCCGGCAGTCCAGCCGGCGGGCTTTTCAACCAGACCCGCGTTCCCGAACCAGAGCTGGCCTCAACCAGACCGCGTGGCACCAACCAGTCCGCGGTCCCAGCCAGAGCGTGGCCTCAAACCAGCACGAGGCACCATCCATCCGCGGACCCAGCCAGAGCGTTGTGGCCTCAACCAGCACGTGCACCATCCAGTCCGGTCGCCAGCCAGAGCGTGGCTACAACCACACGTTGGCACCAACCATACCCAGACTCCGGTGAAGCCCCCGGGAGGGGTTGGTGAAACCGAAGCTGGAGGAGAGAATAAAGGAGGGAAAGGAAGATGAAAGAAGTAGAAGGAAGGAAGAAGGAAGGAATGGTAACTGGAAACCCCGCCGCAGAACAGTCTGACCCATGCTGTTAACTCCCCCTAAACAGCCACTCGCATGATGGCGAGGGGAGGACTACTTAAATACACCAAACAACCCCCAGCTCAACACAGAACTCTGAGCATAACACAGTAAACCAATTCAAATCAAGAATGTTCGTTAAGGGTCTTCTCACACGCGAGCAGGTAAAAAGACGGCATTAATACAACAGCTATAAAGACAAATATTAATTATCCATCACCCCCTCTCACGTCATGTGCTGATAACATTTTTCCCTTTCATTGAAATAAACCAACACAGCAAACTATCGCTTTTAGCACAGCCACCACATTGCAAATAATAATTCAATGGCCATAATTGTCAATTTTATAGCCACATTTCAAAATAACCCAAATACACCAACCACGCATCCGAACAACAAATCATTCGTACGCACGCTCGCGAACAATAAAAAACTCGTTCTCCTTGCACCACACAAACATACGGTGGCCGAAGGCTAAGATTCCGGCCGAAAGTGACAGGGGCCGGACTAGCGAGAACCAAGCAAGAACCAACCCAGAATCACCAGGTTCTCCACCCCATCCCCACCGACACCGCATCACCAGATTGCATAAACAGGAGAAAGAATTTTGGACATACTTTAGAATGGCCATGTTAAAATTGCAATAACCAGAGAAAAGGTCTCACACAATATTTCTCTAACAATAACGAAAACAAAAGTAAATTGCGCAAAGAAAGAATAAGCCAGCTAACCACAACAAACCAAAACAAACAAACACGAAACTGGGGGGGGGGGAGGCTACCAGCTACCCTGGTTGACCCCCGAAGAGCGGTTCAAACGACTAAACTTTAACGAAACAAACTTTAACTTAAAACAAAAAAAAAAACTTCGTAAACATTAAACTCTCAACGACCCTTAGAAAACTCTCCTTCTACCAAACTATAGCACTTTTACGAAAAAAACATTCTTCAACACTATAAAACCATAAAAACAAAAAACGTGAACACCAAAACAAAAAAGAAAAAAAAAAATAAAAACTGAACAAAACAACTAACTTGTCTCTCTGCCCTCTGTCAGTCGAGAGTAACAGAAAGCTCAGATGCGGAAAAAGAAGAAGTGTGATGTCCCTCTCCTACAGGCCGACTGTAAGAATTGAAGATACCGACTGTACCTCGACGATACGGTGAAGAACCAAGACCCGGTAGCATGGCGCTCCCAGAGACATCTTCCGCTCGAGTGAAGAGCTAACCTCCCTCTTCGATGGCGGCCAAACATGCCACCTACGTCCACAGAGTGAGCATACTTCAAGCTAAAAGAAATGAAGCACTTGCGACGGTAAAAAGACAGGCGAGAGGCCGATAGACAGCAAGTTTCGAGAGAAAGGTACATCCACCCCGTAGACTTCAAGGATGAAAGCACGGGCATTGGAAATTAGAGAAGAGAGAGAAGAAAGTCAAAACCGAAGTTGAGCTGAACTACACCAAGGTGCAACTCCGCACCACAAGCCATCATTAAGGGACGGATACACGACACAAGCAACGACAATAAATACATGAGTAATACCGCCACCCTATATGGGTCAAACGTCGGAGGCCTCGAGACAACTCGAGACAAACCCCACTTCTAAAGCATCTGTATTCTAAGAGATACAGTGCTCTTTTGACCCTTGACGCATGTTGCAAATTCACAAGGGACCGGAACCCAACTCTCTGTGATCGACAGAGTACGATAAAATCCAATACAAACATTCTCCGATAGAATCACACAGGGAAATACATAATACTCCATTTATCAAACAACTAACAAACCTTCCAACCAATGAAAATAACATCTCGAACTCATTAGTGATTCACTACCGATAACATCACTGAAGTGAAAACTGTCACTACAACTTGATACAGAGACCACAAGGGATCAAACCCTGGTAATCAGGGAAGTGTCCACTCTGACCGATTTTCCAATGTGCTGACTACGGAGCTCAGGCTAAGTAGTCCCAGACATCCGAATTACAGGAAACCCTTGGAAATGACGGCAATGACTCTGCAGTTCCACTGCCTAACTCATGAGACAACGACTAACTTGCCGTACCGTCCAAGCACTGATAGAGGATGATTAACGCACTCCAGACAAACTTCCGCCGAACATCTGGGCACGCCAGTGCGCGTCCAAATCTGTCCTTAGAAGATTCAGCTACATTAGGGGCAACGATAGATCCTCAGCGGGACCGCCTCTTGGTATCGACTCGCATGATTCTACCACTACCGAAGTGTAGCGGTGACCGCGATCGTATGAGATTAATGGGTCCCACCAGGTCGACCCCAACCTTGCTGAATGGCTCCCCAACCCGTGGGCCACTGAACCCTAGGGGAACACGCTTCACGACCCTTTAGCGTTGTCCCAATGCAGACAATCGCAACTGCGGCAGTACTGCCTAACCTGTGAGTTCATCCCTGGCCAAAAGAAGTCTTGTCTAACTCCTCGAGAGTCCGCTGGAGCCCATATGAACCTGCCATGGTGGAATCGTTGGCCTGCCGGATAACAGATTCACTCAAGCTTGGGGAACGACAAGCTGCTTGGCCACACGATCAGCCAGAAGTGAAAACCCTAAAGAGATCCCCTTGTTGAGCTTGAAGCTCATCTTGGCGTGTCGGCAGACCTGAAGCAGGACGACCCTACCATTATCGCAGGCGTTGGACATCCAATCCCTGGCCAGAAGACGGATAATGCTAGCAGGATCGGCCCTTGCCAGAAACATCGTCAAGACGGCTGAAGAACGGACGCAATTCCTGTTCTGATTCTAGCTTTGGCGCGTGTGGAGACTCCCACACACGCCTGTACGGCAAATCCCGTAGACACGGACTGACTGCGTCCGTCTGCGAAGGTTTATAATCCCTACGAATAAGGGAATACAGAGGTCGCACCACCGCGATGGCCCATACTCGACACAGAAGTACTGGGTGGAGATAGAAACGAGAACTGAAGGACGGGTGGAGGGTAAAACCAGCCTCCAACCCGCACACATCGTAACTGGCGCCCCGCACGTGCCTTAGGGGGCAACTAAATCCTTATCCACAAAGAGTGTTGATCTCCCGAAACCCTGATGGTTGTCGACCAAGGATGAACCAACAACAGAAAGAACACGGGGGGCACCACACTGTACCACCAAAGCTTGATAGTACCCCACTTTAGCCGATTCGCGAGGAAGAGAAAGACTAGCCCCATGACTAACAGCGGCTATAGTGCAATCTTTCCTAATTTGGCCGGGACGACCACAAAGAAAACAGAACCGGTGCTGAAATCCCCGGTGAACTGGCCTGCCTTGTTCGAACCCAGCTACAGTCGTCTGGCGGCCTATTGCCACTCAAATCCCTGTGAGGGCTTCCTCTCCGTATCTGGGGATGCCCATAAGCTCTGCGAGCTTCAGCAAAACTACCTCAGCGGTAATGAATCGCAGCCGCGAAAATCCCTGAGGTGCTGTCTCGCCCTATACGGATCCTCACTCTGGGGACACAGTGTTGGTGAAGCTGTTCAATGAGGATACAATCCTCCAGCTCCAAGCATAGCCACGACGCCATACCCTAGCGTTTTGCGCAGCCTATCACCAACTGCACGAAGTCTCGTCGTAATTCTTCTACATGACCTGACTTCTCCTGTACGTCCCTCAGGGGTAAGGTGGAAAGACGCTTACGCAGAGCCAACTGGCATGTCTGCAAAAACGCACTCTTCATTTAGAGTAGCACACACTCCCTTGCAGCACCAAATAATCCAGAAAAAAAGGTGCAGAGCCTTTTTGTTCTCAGACAATTAATTGGTCTAACTAAGCAACCTTGTCAAAATGCTCTAGAACATATCAATGTCCTCACTAGGTCTGAACCTCTGGAAGCTTTAAACTTTGGGCCTCTAACCTCTACACCAGCCCAGGTGATTAACCCCCAGACTTACAGATGCGTGAGACCGCGAAAGAAGTTGTTCCATCATCCCTCCCAATGCCGAGCCTCCATCCTGTCATAGTTCTATTCCCTAAGTGGGCAGCCTCTTCCCTACGCTTGAGCCTCCTGCCTGCAGCCTCCAACCCTACGCTGAGCAGCCTCTACCCTACGCTGATCCTTCCTGTCAGGCAGCCTCTTCCTACGCTTGAGCAGCCTCTTCCCTACGCTGATCCTCCTGTCTTGCAGCCTCTTCCTTACGAAGGGCCCTCCTGACGGCAGCTATCTTCCTTATACGAAGGGGCCTCCCTTTCGGGCAGCCACTTCTCTGGCGCAGCAAAGCCACACTCCTATGCAAATCTCCTTCTGTCAGTCCCTCCCTCTCGGCCAGAGCCTCCATCCTAATCCAACTCTATCCTACGTTGAGCAGCCTCTTCCAACGAAGGCAGCTCTTCCCTACGTAAGGCCTCCTGACTGCAGCTCTCCTTAACGAAGTCCACCTTTCGGGCAGCCTCTTCTCGGTTCGCTGCTGCTCTATTAACATCAGGACAGAGGTGATGTCCTGTGAGGATTCCACCACTCCCGACACAGGAGGATGACCCCTTCTGACCCGTCCCTTGGGTCAGTCGACCTTCCAATGAGGAAAGTCCCCCTGGCATACCCTTACGAGGGAAGCATGGAGACTAGGGGGCTTGGGTTCTGCGACTTCAACAGAAGCCCACAGTTGCTTCGCTATACTCTGACGCTATCCGACGAAGTGCCAGTCGGGGTCTCAGGCAGGAAAATCCCCTAGCAAGAAGAAGTGAAAGTAACTCGCTGACTATCGGCTACAGCACTGAGAATAAGTGGAAGTCAACTGAAGTTCGAAGTGCAGGTACAAATAGTGGGGGACTACATTTAGAAGACCCCTTCTTCTACCGACGCCCGAGAATCCATACCACCACACCGGACGTGCCATTACAACAATAACCTACAGTATCAAAAATACAGGGGAAAGACAATTTCACTGAAAAAACAAATAATTTTAGGGTGTGTGTATAGAGAGTATGTGTGTGTGTGCGTGTGTGCGGACAAGTATTCCGGCTGCTCCACTCTGGTCAACACCGCGCTCTTACAACACGAGCAACAGTGCGGTGGGGCCCAACCGAAAAAAAACAAAACAAAAAAACTATGTCCTGCTGCCCCCACTCTTGCAACACCGCGCTCCACAGCACGAGCAACAGTGCGGTGGTGCTGCCGGAAAAAACAAAAGGCAGACGGAAATCCGGAGAGAGGAAAAAAATGACACTAACGTCCGATACAACCCCCAGTACTCAATAACCCTGTAGAGAAAAAAACAACAAAACTGGCTAAATACCAAAACAGACTGGAAGACTGAGCGGCAACAGAAAGGGCAAGACTTACTGCCGTACCTGCGTTAGGTACCCGGCGGAAGGAGGACTGGACGCGTCGACGCCCCACTGTCTCACCTCGCCCCCCCCGGTCACAACCGGAAGTTCCATCAGTCCACCAAGACTTTCCCCTTTTCACGCTAGAGTCCACCCATCCAACCACCCACAAACAAACACTACAAACAACTAAATGAATACAAAACAGACAAACTAAACACGAACACCCGCAACGAGAGAGACAGTCAGAGCCTTTCACAACCCGGACGAGCCCCCACAATTGTCAAGACCGACCCCCTTGGAGGTCTGCCCTGACAGGATGGTCTAGGTGGGGAGTGAAGGGAGTACTGACCTCACACACGCCCCGCAAGAGACCACACAATAAAGATTACGATACAAACACCCCATATATTCACAACAAAACACAATCGCAAATAAATATTTTCTAACACACGCACCATGCCCTATCACAATCAAACCTTCCAACGGTCACATAACAATGCACATCACATCAAGCAATTGCACCAAACGACGTACACTACAATCACAACCACAACAACTCATCACATATAACATATACACAATTAAATAAAATAAACATTTCCAGCATCCCATCCCTTCCACACCATGGAGTGCCTCCACACCCCTGTGCCTCTGTCAAGTCAACTGGGAGCAAACCCTGTCGCCTAGGATGCTCCGAACAGGGCCGGTTCTTGAAGGGAATCGTTCAAACCGACACCCTCGACACACAAGCAGGCAGTAGAAGTAGCGCGTCCCGTATGGGGGGGGAGTAAACGTGGCTTATTTACTGGAGGTCCAGACGGGGATCAGGGCCGGCAGTCCAATCCGGATGGGCTTTTCTACCATCCGCGTTCCGACCATAAGCTGGCCTCAACCAGCGCGGTCACGCATCAGATCCGCGGTCCCCAGCCAGATCGTGGCCTCAACCAGCACGTGGCACCATCCAGTCCGTGGTCCCAGCCAAGCGTGCCACAACCATCACCGTGGCACCAGTCCATTCCGTGGTCCCAGCCAGAGCGTGGCCTCAACCAGCACGTGGCACCAACCAGTCAGACTCCGTGTGAATCCCCCGGGAGGGTGGGGGGGAACGTAGCTGGAGGAGAGATTAAAGGGAGGGACGGAAGGAGGAAGAAGGAAGAAGGAAGAAGGAAGAAGGAAGGAAGAAGAAGGAAGGGTACTGGAACCCCGCCGCATGTACAGTCTGACCATGGCCTGTAACTCCAACAGCCACTGCCACTCGCATGATGGGCAGGAGGTCTACATAAATACACCAAGCAACCCAAGCCCTCAACACAGACCTGACATAACACAAGTAAACCATCAATCAAGAATGTACTTTTAAGGTCTCACACACGAAGCATAAATTGACTGCATAAAATCACAGGCAATAAAACAATAATGAATAAACTTCACCCATCTCTCACACATGCTTAACATTTTCCTTTCTTAGGAAAAAAACCAACACACAACAACGCTTTATAACAGCCACCACATTGCATAATAAATCAATGGTAATAATTGTCACATTTTATAGCCAAATTCAAAATAACACAAATCCCAACACACTCATCCGAACAACAAATCATGTCGTACAGATCAACGCTTCGCGAACATAAAAACTCGTTCTCCCTGCACACACAAACAGAGACGTGGCCCGAAGGTATCAGGATCCGGCGAATTTTGACAGGGGCGTACAGCGAGACCAAAGCAAGTACCAACCCTGAACACCCATTTCTCACCCATCCTCCCACGACTACCGCATCACCAGATGCATAAACAGGAGAAAGAAATTTGGAAATAATTTAGAATGCCAGGTTAAAGATTGAAAACACCAGAGAAAAGGTCTCACACAATATTTTCTCTACAATTTCGAAAACAAAAGAAAATGCGCAAAAGAGAAGAATAAGCATTAACAACAACAAACAAAAACAAACAAACCATCGAAACTGATGCTTAACGAGCTACCCGTGGGTGACCCCGAAGAGCGGGGTCAAACGACTCTCTCATTGCCCACTGACCCATTCTAGAGGACAGAAGCGCAGATGCGAAAAAGTAAGAAGTGATGTCCCATCCTACAGGCCGACAGTAGAATGAAGATACCGACTGTACCTTCGACGATAACGTGAATATCCCCAAGACCGGAGCAGGCGCTTACCAGAGACATCTGTCCTTCCGCTCGCGTGAAGAGCTAACCTCCCACAGCGATGGCGCCACATGCCACCTACGACACGAGTGAGCATACATCAAGCTAAAAGAATGACGCATTGCGACCGGTAAAAAAGAACAGGGGGGGGGGGGGGCGGGGGGGGGGGGGGGGGGGGGGGGGGGGGGGGGGGGGGGGGGGGGGGGGGGGGGGGGGGGGGGGGGGGGGGGGGGGGGGGAGGGGGGGGGGCGAGAGGCCGATAGACAGCAAAGTTCGAGAGAAAGGTACCAGCCACCCAGAACCTGCAGATAATAGAACGGCAGTGGAAATAGAGAGAGAGAGAGAGAAAGGCAAAACCGAAGTTGAAGCTGAACTACACCAAGGTGCAACCGCACCACAAGCCACATTAAGACGGATACACGACAACACAACGACAATAAAAAAATGATTAATTTCGCCACCCAAGATGGTCAAAAAACGTCGTAGGCCTCGTGACAAAACTCGTGACATGCATACTTTTGACATTTTTCCTTGTGTTATATGTGAAACGTGTACTATTGCATTAAGTTGATAACTAAAATACAGTTGTATTGCACTCAATGTTATATTTTGACAATGTAAAAATAAACTTCTTCTGAAAAATGTAGTTCAATTTTCAAGTATGATGTAAATTTGTCCACTGAGTCAAAGTTTAAAATGTTGAAGACAAAATTTCTTTTCTGTCTTTTCCACAACTTTGAAAATGATCTTCATTCTCTTTATGCTGAATTTGGAATCACAATTAGGGCAACAGGGAGAGAGGAGTGGGAAGGTGAAGAGAAGGAGAGCCAAAAGCAGAGCAGTCGTCTATGGTGTCATGTGGGCCAGATGGAGAAAATCATCCGCATGCTATCCGTTATGCTCAGAATAAGATTATCAGTCAATCGTTTGAGGAAATATGACTAATGATGGCCTGAAAACAATCCTTGCTGGAAAAGTTCAGGTGCAAATGGTATCACCAATTTTAATCTGGCAAAAGCACAAGTGACCAGACTTGACAATACTGACCTTGCATGCATGTGCTGGATCATGACTAGGTCTCCAGTCTTCAGAGGCGATTTTTCTTTTTCTTTCTTTCTTATAGCAACGCTATTTCCATGCACCTCATTCCCAAGCCCCATTTCTAGTCACATCCATCCTCAATGCATTACAGTGTTGGCACTGGCACCCTATAAATAACAATCGCTATAGGTTAACCATGAGACAACCCACCAGAGGCACAGCACAGATGCAGCCATGTTGGTGCTGTTCAGTGATGCCTTTTCTGATCAAACTGCTTGGTACCATGTACTATGTACGTCTCCTCAACTGACAATAATTGCTAAGTGGCAGAATCAGCACAAATATCAACTTCTTAACTGCCGAGGCTGTACTTGAGCCCCAAACCGCAGTAGGAGCGAGTTGTAGGTGGCCGTCATAGGGCGCGTTAATGGGATGAGCAGATTTGGCAGCCGCGGTAAAAGACGGTATACTGCCGAGTGGATTTGGCAGCCAAAGTCTAGTGGTTAAGCATCCCAATCCTGAGGATGCCACTATCCATATGACAGTCCCCATGGCCTAGCCCAAATTGAAGCTGTGACACATACACCGAGATGTGGAAAGGGAGATTACCACCAAAGCAGGACGTTAAAGACCAGACTTTTTTTTTTCTTTTTGAAAACAGAATCACCTCCTCACGTGAAACTAAGAATCTTTTAAAGAACAAGAAAATAAACAGCTTCTCAGAAAGAAACAGAGGTTAATAGTAATACAAAACGTAAATGAGATTTACAGACTTTAGCTATTTTCCAGTTCTTCCATCTACAACTGTGCCACAAGGTTATCTCATGGAAGGTTTCTTTCCTAATTCGAAGTGATCCCTAGAGTTCCCGGTGTTGGACCTGGTGACACGAAATAATGCCATCACCAAACACAAGCAGTACGTTTAACTCAACTCCATGTGTGAACATTATAACTGATTTCATAGTTGTGTGTATGCGTGTCTTTGATTTTAAGTGAATAATAAGTTTGAAGTTCATACGTTGTGAGTTGAAGAGGTCGGAAGCAAGATTGGATACGTTTTTAAGGTAAAGGCGTCAAAAGAAGAGAAAACCCTAGACAGAAACACTTAAGTAAATAACATCTGCTTAAATAACATCTGCTTAAATAACATCTGCTAAAGCCCCATTCTTGACAGCTGTGAACAACATACAACACCACAATAAGTCCGAAAACTTTTATTCCAAAAACGACCGCATAGCTCTAGGTGTAAATGGAGAAAATAACAACACAACAACAACAACAAACAACAACAACAACAACAACAACAACGACGACGACGACGACAACGACGACGACGACGACGACGACGACGACAACAACAACAACCAAAAATTCAAAACGAAAAACATTTACAATACACAAAGAGAAAGAGACAAACCACCAAAACAATTGCACAATAAACTGGCATGGGCAGTAACTGTCATATGCATCATCATAAAACAGCAGTTTAATGTCACGCATTAACACGATATATTGAAACTACGCGACAGCACAACATCCCTTCAGCAGTCTTGCGTGATAATTTTCACAAATCTGGCCAATGTCAACAACGTTGCTTTGCCTTTTTTTCTAAATGAATCATGGATTTTAACATCGTTTGGATACTGGACATAGTACGCTTTCAACAACTGTTTTCTACTGTACTTTAAAAAATCCATTCAAATATGCAATAAAATCCATTGCTGTCATTTCATTTGCATTTAACGCACACTCGCTCGCAGCGCACACAATTCCTTGCACGTGCTCTCTCTGTACAAGTATTCTATATTTTAAAGTTATATTCCACTCCCTCCCCTTCATCCTCCCCGTTCCACCCTTTCTTTTTCCCTCCCCGACTACGGAGCTACCCGCACGAGGTTTCAGCTGAACATTGCCAAAAGTCACCCTCTTCCATGGATCATGCACAAAAAAAGTGATAAGCAGTACTGCATCTGTGGTGAGAAAGAAGATTTCATTTTGTCCCCGCTTCGACGCTCAGCTACTCCAGTACGTATGCATTGACATTGACAAGTGCGCCGCTAATTCTCCTCACTGAAGGCAACGAGATGTGAGGGAGGGAGATCAGTGGAGAGGAAGGCATCAGGTTAGATTCAAGCATGTGGAAAATCCATGGGGGGCTGCTAGGATGATTGGCTGCTGTTAAGCAGACAATCCAGCAAGAGCATTCGTCACCTATTAGATCTCGCCGTCCATTGTTCAGGTTCTCTGGTTGGGAGACTAGGGGTTGTGTTCAAAGTCAAGAAAGAAAGCAGTTGCTGAATTGTAGCGATTGCCTGTACGGAGAGACAGTGTTGGAGAGGAGTGGAGGGGAGGGAAGGAGGAAGTCTGTCATGAACTTAATATATCTGCGGTGAAATGCCCACAAAGAAGCAGAAAGTCACATGTTTCAAGGATCAGTTCTTGCCCATGGTCCACAAAGAAACCGATGCTACTGGACACCTGGTGCTCCTCAAAGAACGGTGCAGATTCTGGACCGTTTTGGAGACTTCTCCTGGTGCCCGTCCCACGTTGAATGGTTGTCATGGAATGGTGCCGGTTCCAGCTCCCTAATCCTTCTCTGAGCCGCTTTCAGCTCTTCATTTCTCCTCGTCCGTTCTTTATTGATTTCTTCTTGAGCCTCTAAGATTTTCTTGGTTAGTTCCTCGAGCTTTTCCGCTTGTTCCACCACGTTTTTTTGCAGTTTTTCCCGCTCTTGAAGCTGATCCTTCTTCACAGTCTCCAGCTCCTCTTGTAATTTCTTTTTCTCTTCATCTTCTTCCTTTTTCTGGTTATTCTTTAACTCTTCAAGCTCTTGTTCCAGCCTGTCCTTTTCCGCTTTGATATTGATCTCCACTGTCTGGTTGTTTGTCATCTCCGTGACTTTTTGTCGTTCTGTGGTGAGGTCGCGTTCCTTGGTGTTCAACTCGTCTTGAAGAGTCTTCATCTGCTCGTTGAGCTGGGCCATCTGCTCTTCATAGGTGGTCAAGCGTTTGTCTTGTTTGGCGGCCGTCTCCTCCTGATTCTTCTGGTCATTCTGCGCCTGAAGCTGTTGTTCCAGGGTCTGAATTCTGTCCAGCAGTCGTTTCATCTCTTCCTTCTCTCTGCTGTCGAGTTCCCTAGACCGCCTGTCCAGCTCTTCCCGCCTGTTCTCCAGTTCTTCGTCTTTCTGCTTCAGTTGCTCTTCCAGTCTGCGGTAGTACTGACTTCGCTCCAGCTCCTTCTTCTCCACCTTCTCCAGCCTTTTCCTCGTTTCCTCCTCGATCTTCTCCGCCACGTAGGCGTACCTGGGGCACTTGTAGGGCTGGCTGTGGTTGTCGTTCTTCACCTGCATCACCAGCCGCATCAAGTCCGCCACCTGCGACTGTTTGTCGTTGGCGTGGTTGTTGAAGAGGGCAAAACGGTTCCTGCAGTCGGCCATGAGGTTCTTCAGGTTCTCGGGACCGTCATTGATGACCTGGTGGATGGACTGAGTCTGCTCTGAGGTGAGGTCATCGGCGTGGGTGAAGACGACGATGGTGTGTTGTTTGATGCGGTCGTCGAGGAGAGCCTGGAGGCGGGTGTAGACGGCGTGGTCCTCGGAGGTGTAACGGCCGAAACGGACAACAAAGAGCAGCACGTGAGGCCCGGGATGAAGGCTGGCCACCGCCTTCACCAAGATGGCGGCCACGTCTGCCTCGCTCTGCTCTGTGTCGAACAAGCCGGGGGAGTCCATCACCTGAAACATCGCCAAATGTTTTTGTTACTTTTTAACATCAACAACAACAACGGGCGATTCTGTGGCTTTAGATTGGCGTCATCATCTTAATAGTAAGTTGTCGTCATCACACAGATTCACTGTCATATATTGCACTCAAGTCTCATTCGGACAGAAAATACGCCTGAATGTTATGTTGTTCCATGCTTTCCATGGGTGGGAAATACCATGCGATGGGTTTGAATCTGTGTTAAAGTTGATACTGGGATTAAAGTGATCGTCATAAAGAAATCCAGTCATCCACACTCCAAAATAACCAACAGTTTCATGGAGGCATCTGTCCCGTTCAGCTATGTGAACATGTGTACTGAGAAACCCAAAAGATGTTTTCGCTGAAACAATACTAACAACAAACGTTCATGTGTTTGCTAACACTGCAACATTATGCTTCTCGAACGGACCTCTACTCCCAGAATACATGTGTATGTATGCGTTGGTATGATGTTTCTGGGTTA
>CM031598.1:86081216-86082663 GCA_018398815.1 Conus ventricosus
AGAGAGAGAAAAAGGAGAGAGGAGGAGAGGAGGGGGAGAGGAGAGAGAGAGAGAGAGAGAGAGAGAGAGAGAGAGAGAGAGAGAGAGAGAGAGAATTTCTGACTGTCTTAGAGTGTGTGTGTGTGTGTGTGTGTGTGTGTGTGTGTGTGTGTGTTTAAGTAGAATTTCATCAGCGAGGTGTCGCTGCGTACTGACTAATGCATGTTCAGGCCACACCATGTGTGACGGAGAGATTAGGTGAAGGAACAGTTATTTTTTTTTAATATTCACAAACTGTCATGTTTGGTTTCCTGAGGAAAAAAAATCCATGATCAAGCTCATCCATCTACCACCCATAAACAGCTGTCCATTCTTCGTCAGATTCTAGACACCAGTGGATGGCTCCACGGCAGCAGACGACATTCAGACACCGCCGCCATCATCACCACGGACCTGTCTCAGCTACATCCGGGTCCTCACGCCCTGCTCTACACCGTCGACGTCAGCACGCGCTACACCCAAGAGCACAGCACTCGCTTCAGACAGCTGGACGCCATCTTTAACCATCAGCTCCACCTTTACCTCATCGTCGTCTTCACGCACGGCGACAGTCTGGGCGGCGTGCCCTTCCAAGAGCTGCTCCGCACGGCCCCGTCCGACCTCAAACAGGTCCTCGACAGGTGCGATGACCGCTACGTTCTCCTGGACAACACCAACCCGCAGCAGGACCAGGTAGACAAGCTCTTCCACCTCCTGAAAGATCTGACCGTCCAGAGGCTCGGCAAACCCTGCCTGACCGTCGCCGAAGGTGCTGGGACGGTGGAGGAGGTAGCCAGGCGGTTGTCCGAGGTGGAGGAGGAGATGGTGGAAAGCAGCTCCGTGATCCAGACTCTGGCACATCAGCAGAAGGAGAAGGTGAAGCAGGTCAAGCGTTCCAGAAAGGTGCTGGAGAAGAGGGCAAGTCAGGGCAGCCAGGAGCAGAGGGAGCTCGTTCGGATGGTGAAGGACCTGGAGAGTTCGATGAAGCAGTTTCCTGATTGACCGTGACCTTAGTGATGGCGATGAAGAACACACACCTGACTGCTGGCATACTTTGAGGTTGAGGTGATGCTCTGCTGAGAGAGACAGAGAGAGAGAGGGGGGGGGGGGGCTGAGAGAAAGAGAGCGAGTGAGCAAGAGAGTTGGTGAGAAAGAGAGTGGGTGGGAGAAAGTGAGAAAGAGAGTGAGTGAGAGAGAGAGTGGGTGAAGAGAGAGAGGAGAGAGAGAGAGAGAGAGAGAGAGAGAGAGAGAGAGAGAGAGTGGGTGGGAGAAAGAGAGCGACTGAGAGAGAGTGGGTGAGAGAGTGTATAGCTGGGAGAGAGGGAGAAGAGAGAGAGTGGGTAAGAGAGTATGTGGGTGAGAGAGAGAGTGGGGGATGAGAGAGTGGATGAGTGAGAAAGAGAGTGAGAATGACAGACAAGCAGGCAGG
>CM031598.1:86082763-86101774 GCA_018398815.1 Conus ventricosus
CGGGGAGCTCACTCGTGCTAGCTCCGCAATTTAGCAGGTAATGACGTCATCAGGGGGAAGGGGGGTGGGGGCTTAGGAGGTCTGTTCTGCTGTCTGTTGGATCCGAACAGGTGCCACTGAACACCATCACAGTAATGCAGCAGTAGCGCAGTGTCTCCTCTGGTGGGTTGCCTGATGAAGACTTGACGTCGACTGCTCTCTGTAGGTTGCCGATGCCAGAGCTGCTGCGGGACAAGCTGGGGTGTCGCTGTGAATTCGGAGCCAGAATGAGCGACGATGGGATAATGCTACTGAAGTTCATAGAAGATGAGACGGAAAAGGGGGTGGGATGGGAGTAGGGAGTTGGGGGGGGGGGGGGGGGGGAGGACTACATATTGACATTGGTAATGATGAACACTGTCAACCAAACATTGTCAACCAATCTACAAACGGAGAGGTTTTCTTCACCCTGACATCAATAAGCTATTCGTCTGCAGAGTTAAAGCGCGATAGAGAACTAATAAATGTCTGTTCTGGGCCACTTGCTCCTCCACCAAGTTTTCGGGCGAAAGTGCCCCAGGATTGGCATTTATACGTTCTCTAACAAGTAAGACTTCAATAACCAAAAAATAACGATTATCTACAAACAAACATACTGTGCAGGGTTATCCGTTTTCAATACTAATTTACTAAACTTTTCAGATTTTAGTTTTTGTTTAATCCTGTGTTTTTCCTGATCGTTTTCAATAACATCATTTTCACGCAAACATTCTTCAAATGAGTCTCGGTCTTTCATGTGAAATAACACTACAGTCTTTAACTGTTCTCTAAAGTCTTTTAAAACTGAGTTATATTTCTGGCATAAAATCCACACACTTATCCCAGCATGTCTTCCACTGAAAGCTAGTTTCGACAAAGTGTTTCTCTTTTTAACTATGTCTCTTTCTGCCGAACAGTCATCTATAATAAATAGTGTCTGCGTTCCTTCAAACAGTCTATAAAACTGTTCTAGACACTCACTTAGTTTATTGCTAGGATTAACTAAATATATGTCATCATCTGTCCATATAAACCTTCTATTATGATATGCTTTGTTCCATTTAAGTGTTGGACAGAAAACCACAATATGATTAAAATTATAACGATAAACTGTTTGTAACAGGTCGAGGATAAATATTGTTTTTCCACAACCAGTCTGCCCACAAATCAATGAGCAATGAGGAGTTTTTGTCATAAAGTTTAACTGCTCCATAGTTTTATAGCAGAATTTAATCTAATCCAGTTATTATTTTTATCATACTCTCTGTCAAACTTGTTCAGTATAATAAAACCCTACGAGGCCTAAATGTGTAAGATTAATCCAATTTAGTTCTCTAAGATTGTTTCTATTTAAGTCAACATTGATTTTGTTGCTTGTTGTTATGATCTTAATATCCTCGCCATTGTGAAGAACGACGATGGTAACGTTAAGGCGTTTAACGTCTAAGTTTTGCCAGCTAATATTAATTCCTTTTATAAGGTCATCACTAACGCCCACAACCCATCCCTCTCCACATCTTTAAGACAGAAATTTCAAATATCATTGTGAACGTGTCTCCTAATTTTCTGCTTGGAAAGAACTGTAATTTTGTAGAAGCTTTTTTTACAACTGTTTCTTTTCTGTGGAGGATGTACTGTTTTTTCCCATACGGCGTTATTTCAATTTCTTTCCGACTATTGTCGTCCGGCATAAGACTTACATGTAAAGGGCCAGAGTTGAATGCTTTTCTGAAACTTTTTTGACGGCTAAAATATGTAAATGGGCTTATGAATTCAAATTTTATTTCCATTCTAAATATGGTTCTAAGTGCCATTTAAGGTCAGGTTTTCGAACTATTTTATATTCATACTGGCCAACATTATTTGCCTCTAGATTGCGCAGTTGTTCTAGTTTAGGAAACTTTTTGCTGTCGCCAACCTCTTTGCGTTTATAATCGCCATCTTTAGTGTACTCAAAACCATACAAAGCGCCTATCTCACCGTTCTGTTCAAAGCCCGCAACGTCTGCAAGGTCTTTTAATTCTAAAGATATACACTCACAGGCGCTAATGTAACTCCTGATTCTTTCAGGCCCAGCGACATGTTTTAGTTACAACGCATTATTTTATTATCCAAAACAATGTGCAGGTTTCACATTTCAAACTTTCCCCGCTTTGTCCTTTGAGTTTTATATTAAATGATCCGACCCTCCCACAAACTAACTCTTTTCAACTGTAATTCTGGGAATTGTATAATTTTCATATCGCAATATGAGCTTTCCTGACGGAAGAGCTCTTAAAAACAGTTGAGGGCCTTCCATCATAATAGTTTTCATCAGTGCTCAGTTCATCCCAAATGAACATAGAGAAATGATGTAATGGCAAGATCGAGCGGATTTTCCCCCCTCATAAGTCGTTTTGTCTGACTCAGCAATAAAACTATGGAGTGTGTAAATTGCTAGTTGTAAAGCCTAACATTTTAGTAGCTCGTCTATTCAAAAAAGTAAGATGTTTCTTCTTTTCAAGCTTAAATGTTAACATTGTTTTTAGATTTGCATTGTTAAGTTTGAGAGTAAATGTCAACCGTTACTCATTGCTTCTTTGTGAGCAAAACCCGTAATAACCATCAGGTATTGTTAATACTGGCTCCATTTTGAGTCCCTGCTCTGTTAACTTTTAGAACCTTATTATTCCACTCCCCCTCCCTGGCTTCACTTATATTAACCCATAGGACTTTGTAAAAATATTTCATGAAGCGCAACCATTTGGCCCGGCTTCGTTATTAATAGCATGTTCTAGAAAACGAAGGGCGGTCTTGAGTTGTTATTGTTACAAACATTTTTTGAACCAATTAAAAACTGAGTGCATTCAAAATACTGATGCCAAAATATTCCGTTGGGCCGCACTAGCAATCTTAAAAATATAGCAATGATACTCTTGGACTATTGCTGTGACTAGACTGCCTCTTTTCATAAAAGGTGAGTCACTCCATAAGCAGATATCTTAACCCCTATTGAAAAACGGACCACCAAGAAAGCGTGGTTAGTCATCGATGCAGTTTTATCAGAACAGTTAACTTTGCTCGTGTTTTGGCGCATCAACTGGGTGTGGAGTGGCGTATATGCTGATCATTTAAATCACCATGATCCTTGGTGAGGGTTCAGTGATACAGATTTTCATTTTTATTACACCTTCAAGACGTTATTTGACTGAACTGCGAGCACCATTACCAAATGACACAACCATTTAATCCACTTAGCAACATAATAGACATGAAGGATTTTGAAGGATCTGTAACGAATTCAATATTTAACATCAGACAGGCTTTAGACAAAAGTTGGATCATAATCATGGCCTAAGCGACCTTTATTTTCGTTTTTTTTTTTTTTTTATTTTTATTTTTTTTTTCTTTTTTTTATAAATAGGGGGCACGCACAGAAAGTATAACTATGACTGGCTTCCTCCTTTCAATCTTTCTTATTTGGCAAAACTGTTGAATTGCCCGGGTCCTACAGCAAGATCATAAAACAGCATGGAATACATTTTTATCCTTAGACACTTTCTAAGGGCCTAACTAGGGCGGGAATAGAACGGAATAAACGACTTATTCGCTCTTAGTTTGGTGTTTGCTAGGTTCGCAAGCACAGCGAGATCGAGCATAACTGATCTTTACGGGCTTTGACGGCAAACACACTACTTAGCAAATTTAGAGACCGCCATTAATTCTACAGTTGATTTACTACAGTTATTAAAAGATACCAAAGTTTTACAATACGCAAGATCGAAATTGGACTTTGTGTTGGCATGGTTTATACATGCTGCTTCTGACCTCAGACTCCAGTTAGGTATAAATAATAAACTATAATAATGAAATTCTTATAGCAGGCACTGAAACAGAAGGTTGGGAAAATCAAAACGACATAATTCTGAGCCCGTAATATTAAAACAATACAAGAAGCAAGGATAAGTCATTAATTCCGAAGTCCAAAAACCCCCAAAGTTCATTGAAGCTCAGCAAAGCTGCGGACTCTGTTCGCGAACGACCATGGAATATGAAAAGACAGCGTTGTTCTTGGATTTAACTTCTTATATGCGGGGGGGGGGGGGGCGCCTCCCCCTCAAGGAGGGGGGATGATTACTTGGTCTTTATCTTATAAATATTTAACAACTATTAAGAGAACTAATGTCCATAAGTTGCTCGGCCATAAGCCAACTACTTTGTTGCAGTAGACAAAAAGCCAGTGACAATACCCCTAATATACCGGTAGAAAGAGTCTATAGCTTTACTGGCTAATTTTTTTAATAAATTCGCAAGATGTTAAGCTGTTTATTTTACATGATTTATCAGGTAGGAGGCGATGGCGGCGGAGAGGTCATGAACTTTGCTCTCACCACCGCCTTGTAATGCATCACCAGTGTACTTATTGCAAATCCTAAGGGCCGTGTTTTATCAACGCTTGCTAATGTGACTCCATGCTCTCTAAACAGCGTTCGTCTTCGTTTGATAGTGTTGTTGTCTTCATATAAATTTTTTCGATAGTTTTCTCTTTTTCTATTCACTTGAGTTCGTAATTGGCCCCGGTATTAGTCGTCACTCTAGCTCTTGCTGATCTTTCTATTGTTCAAGATTTTTAGTCTTTGTTCTTATTCTTTCTTTAATCATCATGCCCTAAGCTTGGCGTCAACAGCCTCATCCGAGTTTTTTCTTTTTCTTTTTTATATGCTCATCTAGTTCACCTAGTTTTTGCTAATTGTTTGTTAATTCGCCTCTGAACCTTCTCAAAGCATGATAAAGGGCCTCTATTTCTCGATTGGGTAGCGGTGAGTCGTGTTATAGTCTTAACGCTGTTTCTTCTGAAACTGGATTCTGCTTTCTATTACATTTATTAATTCACTGCTGATTGATTTAATCTTTTAAGTTCCATGTTTTTGCATGTGGTTATCTGTTGGAAGTTTTGCGTTTGTTTTGATGTTTAGCAACTGCATCCCTATTAATTTTGGTCTAACAAGACCAAGGCGGTTTTGATCTTTTACAACTAAGTCTTTGTATAATTGTACGCTCTTGGGCTAAAAACTTTGATGGGTCTGGTTTAGTTGTAAGCGAACAGATTCTCCTTGATCGCTCTTTACAAAACAAATGACATTTCTAATTCAAATCATTTGGTCTATAAATTCGGGTGGTTCTTGACCTAAACTTTTGTAAATGCTCCGACCGTACTTTCTGTTAATTCAGGTCGCAGTTGAGAGCGCTGAGCGATGCCGGTCCAAGGGATATTTCACTCATGTTGTCTCCAGGATCCCAAAAACATCATAATCTTCTTCGCACTTCAATTCCTGCCCTGTTTTTAATTAATTAATTTTTATTTGTTTATAAAACAAATGTCACAAGCATATGGCTCGCTTCTTGGCCCGTATTGCAAGCTGAAAGAACCCTTGGCGTGCGGGGAAATAAAACGGAATATTACTGTTCCAAATAATCTCTACTATGATGCAGATCAAATTCTTACTGTAGATTTCCAGACCTAGGAGCGGATATGATTTGATGTGCCAGCTCTGCACGGCTTACTTTTAAAATAGAACTCGCTTCAACAACAGACCTTACCTGAACCAGTTGTCCCGAATTAGGGACGGGCATTCGTTAAGAAACAAATTTTCTGTTAAAATTGAGGGGCAACGAAGTATTTTCTTTAACCAATGCAGAATATTTTTAACATTCTGAACTAGGGCTACCGCGAATGAAAAAAGGAATATCTTGCGTTTTCAAGGAATCGGCAATATACGAAGAAAGCACTGCTCAACTTAGAATAGGCGCCTGGAACTGCCTCAGGTGCTAAAAGCAGCAAAGGCTTTAGCTGGTAAGTCTAAGTTATGCGTTATATGGTAATCGCTTTTCCATTCCCCAGATTTTGAGTTGTTAAAAGCGGATGCCCATACTTTCAGGAGCATTAAAGACAGATTGTCATTGAACTAACTTTTAATGAATACAACGTGTTATCAAATCACAGACACCGAAGCAAGTACCAGCATTTCTGACATCTCGTTAGAGTTTGACGTTGTTAGCAACCGATATAGCAGGTGATTGAGAAACAATTATAAGTCCCAACTATAATATATTACCGAAAACGTGCGTCATATCACATATCTAGAAGCAGGGCAGACACTATATGGAATTTTAGTTTTAGCGTCTCAGCCAAGATCGCTTAAAGGTATTTTTATTGCTGTTGTGAAGATGAAAGAGAACCATTCAAAAGCGGAAGTGAAAAGTTTTTTAATCCAAAAATAACGAAAGTACAATGTTCGACTTGGGGCAGTCTAACCAAAATTATGCTGGCGGTCCTTAGACTTATCATCATTTTGACGAAATAAGAAATTGTTTGGGGGTGGGAGGGGTTAGAAGTCCAAACAGAGACTTGCGGCTAAAGATCTACACCTTCACAGTGTAAGACTTGATGTTATTTAACAAAAACAAAATACGGTTTATGGATTGACCTAAGGTCAAGGAGGGTAATGTAATGGAAGGGGAGAATTTGAGAGACGAAATAAAATTCAAATTGAAAAAGAAAGAACCCGAAAAAACCGTTTAAATGCATTTGTTTTTAAATATGATGCGAAGGCTATTGAAAGGTAGAGATTACAAAAATTAAAATTAAAAATTTATTTTTTTTTATAAAAAGCATGTCTGTTGGTTTATCCAAATGTGCCACAGCACCGCCAAAAAAAGAGATAGCAGGCTTCTGTGTTAAAAAACCCCCTGAAGTAAAACCTTCAGATTAACAAACATTCACAAATGCAACAAAAACTAGAGCAGGACCTTTCAAAAACAGAAAAAACCCAAACGAAGGTTTCTGTGCTTTATGTTTTACATATGTAATACTGGAACATCGACTAAAAGCGCTCTATCGCAGGAAGGAGTGTGGGCCCTCTTAGCAACGGAAGGTGCCCCCGCGTTTACCTTGGCGGGTTGTCTTTAGCTCTCGGTCTGTGTTCTTTAGTGTAAGGCTGCTGAAAAAATAAAAAAAACCCCCAAAAGCACAAGCTAGGGTTCAACTAATACGGCTAAATTAGCTGTTCAAATGACAATAAAAAAGCGCTACGACTCAACATCAGGATGAAAAATTTAAATCGTTTACGGGCCCGTTTTTGATGATACAAAAAAAAAAAGTTTGATCTTAAAAGAAAGGGCGAGGGCAATTTTTTCCCAACACCCGGGACGCCGAGCAGAAAAAAAAGGAATGTTAAAAAAAAAAAACGGGACTTAAACTCTTTTCTAAACAGCTCACATTAAAAACGCAAAGGGTGTTTTACTTTAGTTTATGAGCCAAGCGAAAAAAAAGACCTTTGATATTGGTTCTGATTAAGTTTTTTTTTTTTAATTTAAATAAATATTTTGGTTAAAAAGAAAGACAGAGGTAAGATATATGAAGGACAAGACGATTTTTTGAAGGAAATGTTGAGGGAGCGTTTTCAAGGCGCGATGATTTGATTTAGAAGTCATTGACCAACAAAGAAAAGGGCAAGCGTTGTTCATGCATTTTCAATTTCCCCAGGTAAATAACAATAGACCCCAGTTAAAATAATTTTAGCTTTTTTAAATCGACTATGTAACAAAAAAATGAAGAAAATCTAGGTCGGGGGCTCAACTAAACAAACAGACTATTTTTTTCTCATAGATTCCCGGGGTTGGGAACGAAAGCTTTAAAAGTTTGACGCTGCCCCTGAAAAAGCTAAAATGAGAGGCTTGGTTGGTCAAGGGGGGAAGTTTAGAGATTAGATTAAAACAGGAATAGCGATTTAGGCAAGGTTACATTCCCCTACCCCGGGAGTTGGTTTTAAAGGAGCAGTTTTAAACAAAAAAATTCAGACAAAAAAATGTTTTGTGGTGCGTTTTTGCAAGGCTGCATCATGTTGCGAAAAGAGAGAGGAGTGCTAACTTCGGCAATACGCCAAAAATTTAACTTTAAGGAATATCCCTTTCTTTAGTGTAGGCCAAAAAATTGATCAGTTTTTAAGAACAAAAAAAACCCCAAAACTGTTAATGTATACATGGGGGTGAGGAAACAATTTGGTGCCCAATTTTAAAATGTCCAAAAACAGTCCCAAAAAAGGCGAACCCGCAAAAAGTCATGTGGGCTTCCTAATGTTTTCGCCGCAGGGTGCCCCATTCCTTTTATAGCACAATGAGCGATTATTAGCGCATACTTTTAAAAAAAAATACATACAAGAAAATTTGCAGAAAAAGTTTTAACAAGATTCATCTGTGCAAGCCCCCGAAATGAACATATTAAAAAATTGTAAAGTTGAACTGTAAAACAGAAAATAATACGCCCCCCCAGGATCTAAAGTTGTTTTAAGACTGGAAACGGCTGCAAACAATCATACGTTGTTTATGCAGACTTTGAATCATCATTGTTCCTTATGAAGGGCCAGCACCACAAAAACTTCGAAAAAACAGTCTTAATGAGTAATCATCAGATTTGTTCATTTGCCTTCATTATTGTTAGGTCGGATGGCGTTTATTCAGAGCAGAATTATATAGAGGACCAGATGCTGCAGAAACATTCTTAAAACGCATGCAGCAAGTGCGCAATGACTGTTCTAATACTCTGAATTTATCTGAAATCATAATGGCGCCTGAAGACCAACAACAGTATGACTCAGCCACACATTGTTGGATTTGCGGTTTAGGCCTTCATCAGACGCAGCGAATCCAACAGTAAGAGACCATGATCACATTAGCGGAAAGTTCAGAGGAGCAGCGCATAACAAATGCAATCTTCAACTAAAGTTTGAACCAAAGACATGGAAGCTGCTGTATTCTTTCATAACTTGCGAGGTTACGACTCTCATCTTATATTGCAAGCAGTAACCACGCCTTCAGGGGTAGCATGCATTGCACAGTCATCAGAAGTACATGTGCTTTAATCTAAATAACATGTCTTTTTATGACTCTATGCAACACATGATGGGATCATTAGAGGCACTAGCTATGTCCTTAAAGTCCTGCCCAATAACGGAAAAATATTTTGACCCAACTCTAGTTAGAAAGGGTGTTTACCCTTATGAATACATGAACAGTTGGGAAAGGTTTGACGAAGATACACTTCCTCCTAAAGGCGCGTTTCTTTTTAGTCTTAGAGGGAAAGGACATCAGTGATTCTGATTACCAGCATGCTCAAGATGCGTGGCAAAAGTTAGAGTGTAAAACGATGGGAGACTATCATGACTCCTATTTAATGGCAGATGTATGTTTGTTGGCGGACGTCTTTGAAAATTATAGAAAGACCTGCATTAAAACATTACAGCCTGGATCCTGCGCATTACATTTTGCGCCCGGGGATGAGCTGGGACGCTTTCTTAAGTTTACTGGAGTACAGATTGATTTATTGTCTGACCTACCAATGATTACAGATGATTGAAAACGGATTGCGGGGAGGAATTAGTATGGCGTGCATCATTACTGTAAAGCAAACAACAAATACTAGATGATTATGATCCAAGTTAAAGGTCTAACTATCTCATGTATTTAGATGCAAACAATCTGTATGGTTGGGCTATGGCGCAATCACTTCCATTACGCAACTTTAAAATGTACACAGGTACGAATAATATTAAAAAAAGGCATTTAAAGTGGTTGAACGTTTAACGCCTGATCAACAGCGTGGTTTCATTCTAGAGTTGACTTAGAATATCCTCAGGAACTCCATGACCTGCATAATGACTATCCATTAGCAGCAGAAAGTTTAAAGATGGATCCAAGAGAACACCTAAACTTGTGCCAATCTTCGGGGCAAAAAAAATTATGTCTGTCATTACAGACTTCTACAATTTTATTTAAGACACGGTTTGAAGTTAACATCAGTTCATGCATAATTGCTTTTGATCAAGAACAGTTCATGAAACCATACATCATGAAGAACACTGATCTCAGAACCTAAATCCACAGATGCTTCAGAAAAAGACTTTTTCAAGCTGATGAACAACAGCTGTTTTGGAAAGACTATGGAGAATCCGCACAAGCGCAAAGATGTTAGATTGGTCACCAGAGAGAACGAAGCAATTAAGCTAACTTCAAAACCTAATTATCAGGACTTTAGAAGATTTCATGATCAGCTTTTGGCATAATGATGAAAAAAAAAGAAAGTCAAATTAGGACAAACCTGTATTTATTGGGTTTACTGTTTTAGAATTATCAAAGCTTTTGATGTTAGAGTTTCTTTATGACTACTTTAAGCCCTCGTATCCTGAGTCCAGAGTACTTTACACAGATACAGAAGTTTTGTTATAGATATTCCTACTGAAGACATCTATAAAGACATGGAAATGGAAGTAGCTAAAGGACATGCAGGATGGTATGATACATTGATTACCTAAAGATTCGCCTTTGCATTCAATTACTAACAAGAAGGTTTTAGGAAAGATGAAGGATGAATTATCTGGAAAGGTGATTAAGGAGTATGTTGGTTAAGGTCAAAAATGTACAGTATTTCGAGCCAGGAGAAATCATTAAGAAAGCAAAGGGAATATCTCGCAGCGTTGTGCAGTCAAACATATCACATGACAACTACAAAGAAGCACTGTTTGGCAATAAGACTTTTCATCATGACAACGTAAAACTGCGATCTAATCTACATGAGATCAACAAACAGTTGTAACAAAGAAGTCGTTAGATAGAACAAACACAAAAGGGTGTTTGTTAATCCGGAGTTTTCATATGCAATCGGGCACTGGAGGACGCAATAAACAGGGGGTTTTATATTTTTCATCAACTTTATTATAAGTCAATCATAGCTTCATCCAATTCATTTAAATCTTTTCTCATGTTTGCTTGACGAGTTCGAATTTTTTTTTATTATTTCAAGATATTCTTTTTCCCAATTTGGGGGTTTGGATTGTAGGTGATCTGGATGATTTAGCATGCATTGATTAATCTCGAAAATGTTTCTTAATAGATTACACGCATGAAATGATTCCGTATCATTTTCATGGTCTCTTCCTTTACCATTCTTGTTTCGTTCTGCGCTTCCTTCTGGCCTTCCATTTTAAACCAAAATATGTTTACGTAAATTAATTAAAGCGGAACTGTGTCTGGCGGAATTATCTGCAGTTCTTCTTTCACAAAAGATCTTTGAGGATGCTCGAGTTGTTTTTGTTGTGTCAGTTTTTTCGTAAATAATACACGGGCGGATTCATCTTCCTACAATTCTGTTTATTTATTTGGGTCAACACTCCAAACTGGATCGGTTGCCCTGATGCGATGGGTCCACTCTGCTTCCCCCGGTAAAATAAAGGTGCCTTACTTTTAATCCAAATGGTAATAGTTTGCGGATGAAGGGCTCTCCTTCAGCAACATTTATTGTTTTCTTGTTGATTGCTTGTATGGTTTTAGCCATTTAAATTCTTCATTATTCATCGTGAGCGGCAAAAACTGAGGGCCAGTCTTCTAACCCATATGTGTCGAGAATTGTCAATCAGCTCTCTGTGATACTGGTAGGAGAAAAGTCTTTCGGCTAACTGTTTGTTAAAGTTTTCAACTAAAGCTGTGATCTGTGAACTCCTGGGATGACCTCTTTTAATGGTAACTCTATGTTTTAACAATAATTGATTTCACTTGGCCTTTAATTCTTTTCCTTCATTCAACTTGATTCATGCGAGCGGAAGGGAGGGGCTCGCTGGTATTTCAGTATGTTATAGCTACAGAAACGCAGAAGCACTCCTTTTGTGTTAATGGTTCGCATCTTTATATCTTGAAGCTATATCAATGACTGTGAGTGCGTACTTAAATTTTTTCTAGGTCTAATCTATCAGAGGGTAAATGTAGAAGATCATTTTGGAATGGGTGTCGTTTGGTTTGAGTTTTATTGACAAAGGGTTGTGGTCTCTGTATTCGTCTAGGGGCAGGTAAATAAATTTGCCAAATCGCTTGTTTAGATAACAATTCCTTTGCTGTTTGTTCACTTGACTCCCGCTGTTGGCTTAGGCTTTTTTTATTGCCGTGATTCCCTTCCAATATCCTTGGGAGATTAATAGATTTTGTTATTTTTTACTCAGCCAATATTATGCGCAACAAATTACACAACGGTCATACCAACGACAATAAACCGATTTCTTGCTTCTTTTGTTGTTCTGATGTTGATAAAGTGGTGCACTGAATTTTGGTGGGGGCATTGTCCTGGACTGGTTTGCCTGTTAATAGTATATTCTTTTATTGCTGGTCAAACATTTTTAAATATGGGTAAGCTGCATGCCCCTGTTCTTTCAGGTCGTCATTAATACATTAATCTGCTCAAGGGGTCTCTGCCTTCATAGGCGTCTTGTGCAGCTGCTAGTTCCTCCATAGCTTTGTTATGTCTTT
Organism: Conus ventricosus; assembly: GCA_018398815.1. Taxonomy (NCBI): domain Eukaryota; kingdom Metazoa; phylum Mollusca; class Gastropoda; order Neogastropoda; family Conidae; genus Conus; species Conus ventricosus. Next base: position 86,095,112 of record CM031598.1, read on the forward strand.
TTCTCTCGCCGTCCATCCCGCAGGCTTTACTAAATGCGAAATTTACTTCCGCTAAAGCAAGCTGCATTTCACCACCGCGCCGCCTATTCATTATTGCGATGTGAAGCCATTTTTTTATAAAGTATTTTTTTTCTTACATATTTATATTGTCTGGATTAGTCCTTGGCTTGGACTAGAAAACTTTCGTGGAAACCGTAGCTGCAATGATAGCAATTAGCTTTGCTGAATCCTCAAAGTACTAGTTTGCCAAGATCTGCTGTTTTTTTTTACAAGATTTTAACAGCATTGAGTATCCTACATTAGTCTCCTATATCAGCTCAGAATGGTATACAAGGTTGTAATAACAGTTTTTTCGGTGCTCATTTTAGAAAAAAAATAATTATTATTTTAATAAAAAACTATGAAAACAGCGTGATCTACTACAGGCTACAAGGCGGCCTAAACCTTCCTGAACTTATGAATGACCAAGTTAAATGATCAAGCTATTATGCCCATAAAGGAGAGGCTGTATTCTTGAAGCATTGTGGGAAACAAAAAACTGTTCCTCGGAACTGAAATTCAGCATAGAACAGATTCAACGATGTCGGCCGCATGACATTATAAATGTTCATAACAGGTATTGAAGCGCAGCTGGGGTCGAGAATGGTAAAAGTGTGGGGCACACGGCTCTTAGTTTGTTAATACACTAAACTAGTCAGTAGATTTGCTCCATTGATTCTGAAACAAGATCTTACGTATGATTTAAAGCAAGTGCCAGTTTTAACAAAGGACATTAGAGTCTTAGGGTGTGATTTATACTATAGATTTGGAACCTTGTTATCGCCATTAATCATGGGATTAATAACATTTAAGCAGATAGATTTATTTCCTCAAAATGAGCGGAGTGGAAAAATCATCGAACAGAAAACACCTGAATCAAGTGGAGAAAGTAACCAAGCCAGAAAATCCATCTGAAATCACTGAACGCAGGTGGAGAACATAAAATCTGGGCGTGTTGAAGCAGGAAAAAAATTAGCAGAGTGGAACAGACAAAAAAAAAATTAATGTTACAAAATTATGACTCATCATGAAAACATACCACCTCCACCGCCAGAAACAGTGATTCAATGCCAGCTATAATAACTCCATGTGATACAAAGGGCCCCAAAGTCTTCATGGGAATATTGAACTTAAAATGTTGCCATTTTGGCGCCCTGCTGCTGACTGGGGCGCGGTTATTACTGTTATAAAATCATATAAAGAATGGAAACAGGAACAAAAGCAATTTCAAAAAAAAATCTGTGCCACTAAATGCAGAAAGAGACAACTGCACGCCAAAACCGCTATAACAAAGCATTCATTTTGGGGATCATTTTCAAATGGAATAATATTTTAAAAATAAAAATTTTTTTTAAGAAAAAATAGTTATGGCGTATTGATAAAATGATGATGTCTGTATATAAGACCTGGAGTCTATAAAAGGACATTTCAATAACGAATTGTATTCAATCGGTGGCTTCGGATGTAAAATCATTCACTTTAGCATGTCTATGCTGGAGAAACGTGAGCAAGACATCCTCAACGATTGACGGTTTTTTGAGGCGTGTGGGTGTACTATATTAGGATCTGCTATTTAAGATAAAAAATAGACGTGTATTTTTTTTGTAATTTAAGATAACTTGAATACGAACTTGGTGTACTTAAGGATGGGATTATCTCAATGAACTTATTAAAAACTTGATCAAGAACTAATCAAGAACTATTAAGAACTTGAAGTAACTTAAATTAAAACTTAATTAAGTTCTTAAGGATGGCTGATTAATAAGAATTTAGAGTGACTTAATTAAAAACTTGAAGTGACTTGGGGTTTAGAACTTGGGGGTGGCTTAATTAAATCTCTCACTTAGAGGTAAACTTAATTAAAAACTTAAAGGTTACGTAATAACCTTTACAAACCAGTCGTCTCAAAGCGGGTTTAACAAGGTACATTCCCATAAAATGGTCAAGGAAATAAGCGCTGTAACTAGTCTTGGGGATGTTAGAACGAGTTTCTTTCAGTGCCCTATTATGAACTTGGCTGCGTCTCTTTATGTGTAAGCCCTGATGTTTTGTCGCGCTGGGTTGACAGTGTGTCAATCACACACACCAACACTCGCGCGTTACACTGTCTAATATCACTTTAAAGCGGAAAAAGACAGTTTAAATCAAAGAAACAAACACACACGCGCGCGCATCACACACACACACCCACACACACACACACATTACTTACGCGCACAGCTGCTAAACAGAAACACACGCTCCACACTCACACACACACACACCACCACCACACACATGCCCGCCCATGTAACATGTACGGCGGCCCCGGGCGGGGATCATGTGATGGACTGCGCCACTATCCGATTTAATTACTTATGGGGGCCAGCCAAGCCAGACACACAAAAGAGAGAGAGATAGAGAACGACAGGTGAGAATGAGACGTAGTTTGACAGGGAGAGCATATAATTACACGGCATGCGGCGAGGGGAACGCTGTGTGTATGTGTGTGGGTGATGTGGTTTGGGTATCAGGCTTTACCTTTCGGGCTGTTTTGTAATGTGTTGGGTGTTTTTTCAGCTTTTAAGCAAATCAAAACAGCCACACGGTAGCAGGGTGAGCGTTTAGCCTTGGCGTTGCTTGCACACACCACACACAACACATACGTCGCGTGCGCACACTCACACACACACCAACTCGCTGCGCGCATGAACACACACATACTTACGCGCACTGCTGCTAAACAGAACACACGCAGCATTTGCGCCGCACACAACAGCCACCTGTCTAGAGGTCGCGCACGCAGCTTATCGATTGCATCACGAAACAGTAGTAAATGGAGTGGTCTCCTGTACTCGTGGATTGCACCACCACAAAAAGTATGCTTTATAAAAATAAGTTTTCACTACTCCTAGTGGTGGTCGGTTGGCCACCGCAGGCGTCACAATTTCGGAGTTTGGAGTTGCTGAGTTCAGGGCTGCACTTCCTCATTTGGTGGTCACACAGTTTTCGAGTTTCGAGTGAGACCAGAGTCTTGGGGGTTAAGTTCACCCCATCAGAATGATAGTACCGGGGCCAGCCATTCCTGACCAGAGGCCAGCCACCACCCCAAAAATCCCAGGGCTATCATAGCTCCTGGGGTTTCCCCCCTGAGGATGGTCGGACACTAAGTGGAGCCTGCAATTAAAAATTAAAATCAACGTCGGCCATGCTTCAGGGAGGGGGTTTTTGCTCATTTTTTTTTGTTTATAATTTGTATTTTTATTTATCTACAATATATATGTGTATGTAGAGTGCTGCCATTATTTTTTCAATAAATATCAATTAGTCATCACGCCACAGCAAAAATATGTCCACACACTTCGTTGTCCCAATGCTTGTGTAAGACCTGCTCTTATTTATAAGACTGGCGTTGGTTCAAAATCGCCATGCCAGTCACGCGGTAAAGTAAAACGGTTAGTGGCGAGTCTTAGGTTGGCCGTTCAACTAGCAATTAAAGGTAGTCGTTTGTATCTGGGGCGCGTTCTGCCACAATGCTTTTCCCTGCGTTTACTCTATGGGGCGTTGTTTCAGTCCTGGCTACTCTATATGAAACTTTAGTAAATTAGTATTGATAACGGATATCCGTTCCAGTATGTTTGGTTGTAGATAATCGTTATTTTGGGTTATTGTAGTCTTGCTTGGTTTAGAGTACGTTAAATGCCAATCCTTGGGCACTTTGCCCGAAAAACTGGTGGAGGAGCAAGAGGCCAGAACGACATTATTAGTTCTCTCAGACGCTCCGTTTGGGATCGGGTTCGACTGTACGTCCGAAGCGTACGGGCGGGGTGGATGCTTCGGCATCAGTTCGACCCGACCGTTCGAGATACACCGTGATCTATTCGAAACGGACAGCTAGAATCCTCCAACCAATCAACGCTCAGCATTGAGCGAACACCCATGACAACGGAAAAATGGCGTCGTCCAGCAAGGCCGATTCGGAGACCAAACATTTGATTGAATCGTACCAAGGCCATCATGTGCTTTGGAATGTCAACTCAAATTATAGGAATCTAAATATTCGAGAAAAAGCTTCGTATTCAATTGTACAGTCCTTTGAAGCGGCATGTGGGATCAAACTCGAAGGGTTTAAAACTCGCGTATAGGTCGGACCGCACAGGTTCAAACGTTTCGTGAAGCTCTCCGTCCGTTCGACACTGACTGGTCGGATCGCACAGGTTCAAACGTTTCGTCTCAACCGTACGGGCGGGGAGGCTCGTGTGTCAGCAACTTTACGTATCAAAGTGATAATACCACCACTGCTCCTACCTCGACGAGAAAGTTTCACAGCAGGAGAGGAAAAACATGAAAAAGCTGACCAGCAATCTGGGGGGGGGGGGGGGGGGGGGAAACGAACTGTTGAGAAAAGTTTCAAATAAACACACAAAGTCAAAGTTATTAACGTAATTTAAGAAATCCGGGTCGGAAGATTTGTTCCAAAAGCCATCAATATTCCAGGACAAGAAAGACAGTGAAGGGCTTACAGTACGTTGGACTGTATTCAAACCTGGGGCTTGGCCGACACATCATGCCTGGTTCGGTTTTGCTGTAGCTGCATCGTTGGGGGAGCTGGGTGGGCGCCTTCGTTTTAGGGGTCGGGGTGACGCGTGATGGTGGCTCGAGGACGGCCCACTAGTGGTCGCGCTGTTGCCACGGACAGGTGACCTGCTTCCGAGGTTAAGATTTCCGACTGACCCCCCTCTTGGATGACTGGAGGCTCCGTTGTGGTGGCGTGAGTTGTCGGTGCTGCCGTTGCCGGAACGTAGCTGCAGAGGGCCTGCGACCACCAGCTTGTTGCCCTTGTAATAAGCATGTAGTCCTTTCTCGCGATGCTTTCTGATCTGCTCCGACTGTCTCGTTGTCAAGTCGCCTGCAACCTGAATTCCCTTTTGTTTTAGCACCATACGTCCCTTCGTCAAGACGTCCATCTTGTCTTGCCAACGCAAGAATTTGACAATCATTGGGCGGGGTTTGGGGTTAGGAGTACGGTTGGCAGCCATTGACGCAAAGTTAGGTTTTTGACCCACTCTGTGAGCGCGCACAATGTCATCCACCGACCATGTTTTTCCTGGCACAGTATCCTTCAAAGATTCTACCACTTTGCTGGCACATGACTCAAAAGTTTCACCAGGAGTTTCAACGAAGCCGAAAAAACGAAGGTTGTCCCGGCGCGAAAAGGCTTCTAACTTATCTAGTTCTTCATCGTACCGTTTCCGCAGGTCCGTCAGATCTTCTTGCAGATCTTCGACAGACTCTGCCGTATCCTCCTATTTCTCAGCCAGCTGCTCACAGGTTTTCTCCAGACTGGTGTTGCGGTCCTTCAAGTCTGCAATGTCACAGGCAATGGCTTGCACCGACGACAACACAAGAGTTCATGTCAGCACGCAGAGCGCCAAGCTGTGACGACAATTTTTCGTTGATAGCCTGTGTCTGATGGTCGAGGATACGCTGGATGTCGGTCAGAGTGAGGGGCGAGGGTGATGTATCCTCCCGATCAGATACACAGGTAACAGCAACTTCTTCAGATTCAGAGGACGGGGACGACATGGTAGTGGTAGCTGTGTCGAAAAGAGAGAGAGAGAGAGAGAGAGAGAGAGAGAGAGAGAGAGAGAGAGAGAGAGAGAGAATGTTGCTTATAGCCCGGCCGACCGCAAAGGGCCATATCTGGGCTGCCACCGCGTTGAAGTCAAGTCACAAGCCATTCAGAGAGATAAAAAAAAATCTCATGCACACAGCCCTTTAAAATACGCTTTCCTAAAAAAAAATTCTACATCAATTTTGCGCCCATTTTGAGAAGATAAGTGATAGTTTGTTCTTTGTTTTCATTGTCTTCTTTTTTGTGTGTTTGTCTTGCCTGAAGAAGACCAGAGGTCGAAACGCGTCGTGTTTTGTCTTGCAATTTGTTTGTGTCTTTCGTTCAGCGGAACAGTAAATCTGGTTCTAATTTTGTTCCCAGGTTTCAACCAGACTGTCATCCTGTGTGACTCTTGTTGACAGACTGTCATCCTGTCTGACTCTTGTTGACAGACTGTCGTCTGACTCTTGTTGACAGACTGTCGTCTGACTCTTGTTGACAGACTGTCATCCTGTCTGACTATTGACAGACTGTCGTCTGACTCTTGTTGACAGACTGTCGTCTGACTCTTGTTGACAGACTGTCGTCTGACTCTTGTTGACAGACTGTCATCCTGTCTGACTATTGACAGACTGTCGTCTGACTCTTGTTGACAGACTGTCGTCTGACTCTTGTTGACAGACTGTCGTCTGACTCTTGTTGACAGACTCGTCATCCTGTCTGACTCTTGTTGACAGACTGTCATCCTGTCTGACTCTTGTTGACAGACTGTCATCCTGTCTGACTCTTGTTGGCAGACTGTCATCCTGTCTGACTCTTGTTGGCAGACTGTCATCCTGTCTGACTCTTGTTGGCAGACTCGTCATCCTGTCTGACTCTTCTTGACAGACTGTAATCTGACTCTTGTTGACAGACTGCCATCCTGTCTGACTCTTGTTGACAGACTGTCATCTGACTCTTGTTGACAGACTGTCATCTGACTCTTGTTGATAGACTGTATTCTGTCTGACTCTTGTTGACAGACTGTCATC
>CM031598.1:86102774-86122774 GCA_018398815.1 Conus ventricosus
TGACTCTTCTTGACAGACTCGTCATCCTGTCTGACTCTTGTTGACAGATTCGTCATCCTGTCCGACTCTTGTTGACAGACTCGTCATCCTGTCTGACTCTTGTTGATCCTCTTTCAGGATTGCATGCTGGACATCTTTGACACGGCAGGACAGGAGGAGTACTCGGCCCTTCGCGAGCAGTACGTGCGCTCTGCCGACGGCTTCGTGGTGGTGTTCAGCGTCACTGATGATGCCAGCTTTCAGGAAGCAGAGAGCATCTTTCAGTGGCTGAAGCGCTTCCAGACGGAGTTCTATGCGGTGAGTTGAGCTTGGGGAAACATGCAGTCTGTTGGTCTAATATCTGTCATGTACTTTGTTAAATTTCTTTGCTCCATGACTGGTTCACCACAAATACTTACAATGATAATATTGGCACATACAAGGTTAGGTAAATACTCAAGGTCTAACCAGCGCGTAGGGCTAATGCGCAGTTCAGACATATGCTAAATCGTGGTCGGGAGGACTAATTAAACGTTCTCTAATCTCCGTCAGTAATTCGTTTATCTATCAGCTTTAAATCATGCTCAGTGTAGTTTTGAAACTTGGCAGTGTGTTGTAGCGTCCGTGGACTAGTCCGCACACAGAAACACATCCTTGATGAAGGTGAAACACGAGTGGTCGTGAATTTGGATAAATAATTATGAAATAACAGATAAATAATCATGGAATAACAGAGAAATAATCATGAAATAACACTGCACTCCGTAACTGTTACCTGTCAATACAACAAGGAACAACTAGCATCACAATATTGAGATGTTCTGTCATTTTAGCCTCGTCAGTGTCAGCAGTAATAGTTCAACATTACCACAATATCATAGAACAAACAAGTAGGGTAACGCTTGCTCCTCTCGGGGGGTGTTATTCTGAGTTCTCTGTGTTGTCATTTCTGCTAGGCGGTTGGGTGTCGTAAGCAGCATTCGTTGGGAGTTATGGGCGTCAAAGTATTTCATCCAGGGAGCAAGAGGTTCTTTGATTACACCCCCATCAGTAAATTACATGTTCTACATAGTTAACCATATTTTTTTGGGCCATAATCCTACTCAGGGAATATGCGCAGCAACAGAATTCAGAACTACCATGCTGTCTCCTGTGCTGCACCTTTCGCGTTGCATGTTCTCATTCCACTGTCCATTTCAAGTTGTGGTTACACCACCCGCCACAGAAGGCACAGCGCTGCTGCTGACATGCTTTGGCTTTGTTGGAGTCCAAGGCGGGTGGAGGTGGGTCTTCTGATGTTCTAATGATGTCCGTTGGACAGGTGTTGTGCGGTAACAAGACTGACCTGACCGACGAACGCAAAGTGACGTCAGAGGAGGGCCGGAAGCTGGCGGAGCGTCTTGGTGTGCCATACTATGAGACGTCAGCCAAGACCGGAGACAACGTGACGCGGCTGTATCACGGGCTGATGAAAACCATCCCTCGAACTGGCAGGAACTACAAGGTCATTCCATTCAGGAGATTCGCTCTCTATCCGTCTGTCTATCTGTTTGTCTGTCCGTCTATCTGTCTGTCTCCTTGTCTGTCTATCTGTATCCAGCTCTCTCTCTCTCTCTCTCTCTGTTTCTCTCTGTTCCTTTTTCTCTGTTTCTCTCTCTCTCTCTCTCTCTCTCTCTCTCTCTCTCTCTCTCTCTCTCTCTCTCTCTCTCTCTCCTTCGCTCCCTCCCTCCTTGTGTCTGTCTGTCTCCCCCTCTATTCCTCCCTCTCTCTCTCTCTCCCCACTCGCTCTCCCCCTCTCTTCTTCCTCTCTCTCTCAATCTCTTTCCCCCACCTCCATCCCCCTCTCTATATATCTGTCTGTCTCTCTCTGATTCTCTCTCCCTCCCTCCCCCCCTCTCTCTCTCTCTCTCTCTCTCTCTCTCTCTCTCTCTCTCTCTCTCTCTCTCTCTCTCTCTCTCTCTTATCCCTGTCTCTCTCCCTGTCTGTGCATGCATATTTGTAAGTAAAAGTGCGTGTGCTTTTTCCTCTGCATTTCATTCTTCCTTTTGGTTTTTATCACATGTGTAGGCCGTTTAGGTATATACTTAGAACATTTCTAAGCTAGACTGTCATTAAAAATGAGAAGGGTGGTGAGTGACTAGTTTGAGTGGGAGTGTTGTAATGGTAAAGGCTGACTGAAGTATGCTAAACGCTATACGTGGGTAACATGCAATCAGTTAATATCATGTTTATGTGTGCGTGCGTGCCATCATTCTGCTGCTGTTTCAAGTTTGTGCTGCTGAGAAGTACGAATACTGGCAAGTCATCCATCCCTCTCATTCTACTATTACTGCTGCCGCTGCTGTAGTTGTGGCAGTAGCCGGGTGTTAGTCAAGGCACTCTCCCCTAATTCTTTTGTTGTTGTTATGTTTAACAGGTGGTGATGCTGGGAAGTGGGGGTGTGGGCAAATCCTCCGTCACTCTGCGCTTCACCCAGGACAGTTTTCTTGAGGACTACGACCCCACTATCGAGGACTCGTACCGCAAGATGATCCAGGTGACGGACCAGCCTCGTGCCACCCGGGCGGCCAAGCGGGCCAAGAAGAAGAAGGTTCTGGCTGCCCAGAAGAAGTCCTCCACGGCTGCCTCTGGCGGCAGGAAACGCGGAAGAGGACGAGTGGCTCAAGGTGAGAGAGGTGTTGTGGGTCAGCCCACTAGTTTAGGCTCACGTCTTGCTTCAATGGGTTGATGAAGTTGTTTGGTTTTCATGTTGCTGCCCTCCCTCCTTTCTCATCTCCGTCCTGCGTCTTCTTAGTCCTGTTTCTCCCACACAGCTACATCCAGCTCGTTCTGTTCACTGAGCCAGCACCAGCACCCCAAAAGGAGCTGTCAGTATCAGCTCATTGTGTGAAAAAAAAAACCGCAAAGGGAGACAATAGCTTGATTTAGCTGATTCGTTTTAATTGTGGTGTTTGGTTTCTGTCTTTTTTTTTTTCCAGCCACATGTGGATTGGATTCTTCCTGAGTGTGTTGAGCTGGATTTCTCCCTTCTTTCCATTTGTTTTGCTCTTGGATTCCTGTCATGAGTTAAAAGGACAGTTCTGTTTAATTTCAGACACACTTTGGTCTCTCCAGCTGACGGAAATCGCCTGTAGAGATGGCTACAATAGGTGTAAAGAACACATAGAACATTTTGAACATTTTCTGTGAGAGAAGAATGACAATTCTTGTCAGATCCAGAAGATTAAAAGAAAAATGAATATTAACTGGCGATTGTATTATACATTTGCTGCATAAACAGTAATGTGCTCTGATTTTGTTTTAAGACAGACGCGGTATTTAAATTCATTATGATCTTTCATAGACAATGTATTTGCATATGTAAAATAAGTAGTGCATATCCGTGTGGTCTTTTTACCTTTTTTTTTCTTATTGTCAATGTATAGGTAGAAAAACAAGTACACAATTGAAAAATTCAACATGAAAGTCAACAGTGATTAACCTGAATTGCTCAGTGATGGTTTTCTCCCCCCCCCCTTCCCCCCCCCCCCCCCTTTGTTTTTTTCTTCTCATGATTTGATATAAATCCGAATAGCATCTAAACAAATATATTCAGTTAACGTTCATAGGAAAATGAGATAGAGGAATAATAAATAGAATCAGATTAGTGATAAATGATGATAGAGGAATAATCAATAGAATCAGATTGGTGATAAATTATGATATGTCCTTTGAGTGTCTGGCTCTTATAAAAACTGGATGTCATGATGCCAACTATATGCGGAGGAGAGAGAGAGAGAGAGAGAGAGAGAGAGAGAGAGAGAGAGAGAGAGAGAGAGAGGAGAGAGAGAGAGAGAGAGAGAGAGAGAGAGAGAGAGAGACAGACAGACAGACAGACAGACAGAGAGAGAGAGAGAGAGAGAGAGAGAGAGAGAGAGAGAGAGAGAGAGAGAGAGAGAGAGAGAGAGTTCTATACCGTAATACTGGCAACAGTTGTTATCCTAAATTGAGGATTAATTATTCATTTAAAATTACACGCAGGATCACTTTCAAAACTGGGTGTAAACTTGCTAAGATACTGTTTACAGCAATTAAAACCTTGTTTTCAAAATACACAGTACAAGTCTTGGGGTAGCAGAGGTGCATGAATCTTAACTACTTAGCAGTTTTGAACACAAGCATGTGAATTATATAAAGGCAATAAACATTACGAAAGATACCATTGTGGTGAGACAAAAAGTGGATTAAGACAATTCATGTTGTTTTGAAAAGACACTATTTTACACACGTCAGATTTGTACAAGTCTTCATATACTGTTCTTCTGAAATAGGTTTAAAATATGCTAAATTAGTATGTAAGTAAGAACAATTAATTCAAGAATAAACAATAAGCAGAAGAATACGTGAAATAAATAGAAGAATGAATAATTGCAGAGGAAACAAAATGAGAACGTTTGCAGGAAATACAGGAACAAAAATGAAAATCAAAGGGAGAATAAAGCAAAACTTGAAAAAAAAGTAAAGAGCTGAAATTGAATATCACAACACTAAATATTGGGAAAATGTGCAGACACATTCATCATATCAGAAAATGCGCCAGAAAATTTAACTAAAAAGATGTCCATTACGTTTATCCGTGTAAAAACTTTGCAGAGAGGAACTTTAAATGATGGGAATTTCCCATGTTTTGACAGAAAAAAGTAAAACCAGGAAACATTTCCAGGAAACCTAACCAGAAGAAAGCTCTTGGAATTTTTTGATATTACAGATTGTGTTGCTGCAGTACAGACACATTATACTCTGCAGGTCCTGCCAAAAAGAAAAGGCGAAGCGCACGGACAGAAGGCGCAAAAGGGAAAGGTGGGTACCCCAAATCTCATCCCATCCATTCATTGCATAAACTCCTCAAATTTTGGGCTAGGGATACAAAAAAAACAAAAAAAAAAACCAAAAACAAATTAAACCCCGATTAGTCAGGGAATATCGCAACAACAGATTAGCAGGCGAGCATATGTTCGAAACAAAATTACTTGTAACAAGTACCCTACACAGACAAGAAATGCACACGTAATGACCCCTTTTTTTTTCCCAATCTTTGATAACCTAAATTATCAAACTTAAACACATTTTTGTGAAGCTGCCAAACATATTTGTAGCAAACTTTGAGGTGATATAATATGTGCTTGTGTGCAGCGTTGTCTGAGGGTGTGAAGGCTTTCAGTTTTCTTTCCGGGAGATAAAGATGTGGAAAGTGGGCCTGCCACCTGAATTATTCTGTGCTGACCTCTGAAATTCTGTTTTTGTTTTCCCTTTTGTTTTTCAGTCAGTGTTTTTTTTCATACCTTTTGACATACAGGATTATATGCTGATTTTCTTTTGTTTTGTTCTCTTACACAATTGTTGGAGTTCATCTGTGATTTCAGGTATGAATCATAGCACCACAGATCTTACTGTCTTGGGCACTGGGGTATTTTTCTGGGAGAGAAACTTCCTCATGCTCCTGCAGATGTCACAATCCAGTCTCCTGAACATTTCACAAACCAGAGTTTGGGGAACAAAGCCCATCGCAAGTATCCACTCTAATGCCAAACTCTAAAACAGAAATTATTTGTGTGTGTGTGTGTGTGTGTGTGTGTGTGGTGGTGGGGGTGTGTGGTGTGTGGTGTGTGTGGTGTGTGTTGTGTATTTGTCTGTTTGCTTATTCGCATTTTCCTTGCTTAACATTCCAGTATCACTGGTACACACACCTGCCCCATTTCGTGCCAATACCTGGTCGCTGATCATATTTCACAGGAGAAGCTGATCATGTGTCTGACCATTTACCCTTTCACAGGGAGAGATGAGGGCATATGTCCGACCAGTTTACTTTTACAGGGAGAAAATGAGGGCATAGTCTGACCAGTTTACATTTCGCAGAGAGATGAGGGCATATGTCTGACCAGTTTACATTTCACAGGAGAGATAGGTCATATGTCTGACCAGTTTTACATTTCGCAGGGAGAGATGAGGGAATATGTCTGACCAGTTTATATTTTACAGGGAGAGATGAGGGCCCTATGTCTGACCATTTACATTTCGCAGGGAGAGATGGGGGCAATATGTCTAACCAGTTTACATTTCACAGGGAGAGATGAGGGCATATGTCTGACCAGTTTACATTTCGCAGGGAGAGATGAGGGCATATGTCTGACCAGTTTATATTTCACAGGAGAGATGAGGGCATATGTCTGATCTGTTTACATTTCACAGGGAGAGATGGGGCATATGTCTGACCAGTTTACTTTTCGCGGGGAGAGATGGGGGCATATGTCTAACCAGTTTACATTTCACAGGGAGAGATGAGGGCATATGTCTGACCAGTTTTATATTTCACAGGGAGAGATGAGGGCATATGTCTGACCATTTACATTTCGCAGGGAGAGATGGGGGCAAATGTCTAACCATTTACATTTCACAGGGAGAACAGGGCATATGCCCTGACCAGTTTACATTTCACAGGGAGAGAGATGGAGGCATATGTCTGACCAGTTTACATTTCACAGGGAGAGATGAGGGCATATGTCTGACCAGTTTACATTTCACAGGAGAGATGAGGGCATATGTCTGACCAGTTTACATTTCGCAGGAGAGATGAGGGCATATGTCTAACCAGTTTACATTTCATAGGGAGAGATGAGGGCATATGTCTGACCATTTACATTCACAGGGAGAGAGATGAGGGCATATGTCTGACCAGTTTAATTTCACAGGGAAAGATGAGGCATATGTCTGATCAGTTTACATTTCACAGGAAGATGGGGCATATGTCTGGACCAGTTTACATTTCGCAGGGAGAGATGGGGGCAAATGTCTAACCATTTTACATTTCACAGGGAGATGAGGGGCAATATGTCTGACCAGTTTATATTTCACAGGGAGAGATAGGGCATATGTCTGACCAGTTTACATTTCGCAGGGAGAGATGGGGCATATGTCTAACCATTTTACATTTCACAGGGAGAGATGAGGGCATATGTCTGACCAGTTTACATTTCACGGGGAGAGAGATGAGGGCATATTCTGACCAGTTTACATTTCACGGGGAGAGATGAGGGCAATGTCTGACCAGTTTACATTCACAGGGAGAGATAAGGGCATATGTCTGACCAGTTTACATTTCGCAGGAGAGATGAGGGCAAAATGTCTAACCAGTTTACATTTCATAGGGAGAGAATGAGGGCATATGTCTGACCAGTTTACATTTCACAGGAGAGAGATGAGGGCATATGTCTGACCATTTTACATTTCACAGAGAGAGATGAGGGCATGTTCCTGACCAGTTTACATTTCACAGAGAGATGAGGCATATGTCTTACCAGTTTACATTTCACAGGAGAGATGAGGGCATATGTCTGACCATTTTACATTTCACAGGGAGAGATGAGGGCGTATGTCTGACCAGTTTACATTTCACAGGGAGAGATGAGGGCATATTCTGACCAGTTTACATTTCACAGGGAGAGGCGAGGGTATATGTCTGACCAGTTACATTTCGCAGAGAGAGAGAGAGATGAGGAAATATGTCTGACCAGTTTACATTTTACAGGGAGAGATGAGGGCATATGTCTGACCAGTTTACATTTCGCAGGGAGAGATGAGGGCATATTTCTGACCAGTTTACATTTCGCAGGGAGAGATGAGGGCATATGTCTAAACAGTTTACATTTCACAGGGAGAGACGAGGGTATATGTCTGACCAGTTTTACATTTCGCAGAGAGAGAGAGAGAGATGAGGGCATATGTCTGACCAGTTTACATTTCACAGGGAGAGATGAGGGCATATGTCTGACCAGTTTACATTTCACAGGGAAGATGAGGGCATGTGTCTGACCATTTACATTTCGCAGCGAGAGATGAGGGCATATGTCTGACCATTTACATTTCACAGGGAGAGATGAGGGCATATGTCTGACCAGTTTACATTTCACAGGAGAGATGAGGGCATATGTCTGACCAGTTTACATTTCGCAGGAGAGATGAGGGCATATGTCTGACCAGTTTACATTTCTTTTAGGTCTTTTTGGGGTTGAACAGCAGTTTGTTTCGGTAGTTTTGGGTTTATCAACTGTCTTTTCTTTTGGGGTCATTTTTAGGTTGAACAGCTGATTGAACAGCTGATTGAACAGCTGGTCCCCTGTATATTCCTCTATCACGTCTTCCTGTATCTTCATCCATCACCATTTCCTCTGTCCTCCTACACCACCTCTTCCTCTGTCTTCCTCATCACTTCTTCCTGTGTCATCCACATCATCTCTTCCTGTGTCTTCCTTCATCACCTCTTCCTGTGTCTTCCCTCATCACCTCTTCCTGTGTCTTCCTCCATCACCTCTTCCCGTGTCTTCCTCCATCACCTCTTCCTGTATCTTCCTCCATCACCTCTTCCCATGTCTTCCTCCATCGCCTCTTCCTGTATCTTCCTCCATCACCTCTTCCTGTATCTTCCTCCATCACCTCTTCCTGTGTCTTCCTCCATCACTTCTTCCTGTGTCTTCCTCCATCACCTCTTCCTGTGTCTTCCTCCATCACCTCTTCCTGTATCTTCCTCCATCGCCTCTTTCTGTATCTTCCTCCATCACCTCTTCCTGTATCTTCCTCCATCACCTCTTCCTGTGCTTTCCTCCATCACCTCTTCCTGTGTCTTCCTCCATCACCTCTTCCTGTGCCTTCCTTCATCACCTCTTCCTGTGTCTTCCTCCATCACCTCTTCCTGTGTCTTCCTCCATCACCTCTTCCTGTGTCTTCCTCCATCACCTCTTCCTGTATCTTCCTCCATCGCCTCTTTCTGTATCTTCCTCCATCACCTCTTCCTGTATCTTCCTCCATCGTCTCTTCCTGTGTCTTCCTCCATCACCTCTTCCCGTGTCTTCCTCCATCACCTCTTCCTGCGTCTTCCTTCATAATCTCTTCCTCTGTCTTCCTCCACTTCTTCCTTCGTTTTCTGCCATTACCTCTTCCTGTGTCTTCCTTCATCATCTCTTCCTCTTTCTTCCTCCATCACTTCTTCCTTCGTTTTCTTCCATCACCTCTTCCTGTGTCTTCCTTCATCACCTCTTCCTGTGTCTTCCTCTATCACGTCTTCCTGTGTCTTCCTTTATCACCTCTTCCTGTGTCTTCCTTCATACTCTCTTCCTCTGTCTTCCTCCACTTGTTCCTTTGTTTTTTTCCATTACCTCTTCCTGTGTCCTCCTTCATTATCTCTTTCTCTGTCTTCCTCCATCACTTCTTCCTTCGTTTTTCTCCCATTACCTCTTCCTGTGTCTTCCTCCATCACCTCTTCCTCTGTCTTCCTTTATTACCTCTTCCTGTGTTTCCTTTATCTCCTCTTCCTGTATCTGCCTCTATCACCTCTTCCTGTGTCTTCCTCCATCACCTTTTCCTCTGTCTTCCTTTATCACCTCTTCCTGTGTCTTCCTCTATCACCTCTTCCTGTGTCTTCCTCTATCACGTCTTCCTGTGTCTTCCTTTATCACCTCTTCCTGTGTCTTCCTCTATCTCCTCTTCCTGTGTCTTCCTCTATCACGTCTTCCTGTGTCTTCCTTCATCACCTTCCTCCATCGTTGATTCTGTCTTTTCTTTCTCCTTCATTCTCCCTCTGCCTCCCACCATCATTCTTTCTCTGTCTCTCTGCATCATTCTTCCTTTCTCTTCCTCCACTACTCTTCCTCTGTCTCCTTCCTTTCCCTTTTCCTGTGCGTTCCTCCATCACTGATACTTCATCTGTCTTCCTTCATTACTTTCCCTCTGTCTCCCTCCCTCATTCTTCCCCAGTCTCCCTCCATCGTGTTTCCTTTGTCTTCCTTGTCTTCCCTCTCCTCCATCATTGATGATCTTTTTCCTCTGTCGATCTCCCTCTGTCTCCCTCCAGCATTCTTCCTTTCTCTTCGTCTCTCATTCTCCTTTGTATATCTCCAGTATTCTTCCTTTCTCCTCCTCCTCATTCTCCCTCTGTCTCCCTCCAGTATTTCCTTTCTCTTCCTTCATCATTCACATTCTGTCTCCCTCCCTCATTCTCCCCTGTCTCCCTCCAGCATTCTTCCTTTCTATTCCTCCCTCATTGTCCCCCTGTCTCCCTTCCTCATTCTCCCTCCCTCATTCTCCCTCTGTCTCCCTCCCTCATTCCTCCTCTGTCTCCCTCCCTCATTCTCCCTCTGTCTCCCTCCAGCATTCTTCCTTTCTGTTCCTCCCTCCCTCATTCTCCCACTGTCTCCTTCCCTCATTCTCTCTCTCTCTCTCTCTCCACCCCTCAGTCTCCCTTTGTCTCCATCCCTCATTCTCTCTCTGTCTCCATCCCTCATTCTCTCTCTGTCCCCCTCCCTCATTCTCCTTCCTTTATTCCCCTTATGTCTCCCTCCCTCATTCCTCCTCTGTCTCCCTCCCTCATTCTCCCTCTGTCTCCTTCCAACATTCTCCCTTTTTGTTCCTCCATTATTCTCCCTGTGGTTCTCTCCAACAGTCTTCCTCTGTCTCCCTCCAGCATTTCCTTTCTCTTCCTCCCTCTGCCTCCCTCTGTATCCCTCCCTCATTCTCCCTCTGCCTCCCTCTTTATCCCTCTCTCATTCTCCCTCTGTCTCCCACCAGCATTCTTCCTTTCTTTTCCTCCATCAGTCTCCCTCTGTCTCCCTCTCTATCCCTCCATCATTCTCCCTCTGTCTCCCTCCAACATTCTTCCTTTCTCTTCCTCCCTCATTCTCCCTCTGTCTCCCTCCATCATTCTCCCTCGGTCTCCCTCCAGCATTCTTCCTTTCGTTTCCTACATCATTCTCCCTCTTCCTCCCTCCAGTAAATTTCCATTCTTTTCCTCCATCATTTTCCCTCTTCCTCCCTCCAGTATATTTCCTTTCTTTTCCTCCATCATTTTCCCTCTGTCTCCATCCAGCAGTCTTCCTGTCTCTTCCTTCCATCATCTCTTCGTCATTCTTCCTCCTTCACTTTTCGCCCTTCACTCTTCCTCTGTCTTCCTCCATCAGTCTCCCTCTGTCTTCCTGTATTATTTCTTCCTTCTTTCAAGTTTATGGTGGATTTGGTTTCATTGTGAGATACCACCCATACTGCACAAATAACTGAGCTTGCACATCATTGTGTAAGCTTGCATGTTGAGTGTCTGATGTCTTCCCTTCCAGTTTTACCGGAGCACATATCAAAATGCAGTCCATGACGGATTTTCTCCACAAATTTGTGTGTGTGTGTGTGTTATCATCAGTATAAAAAGTTTGTGTGTGTGTGTGTGTGTGTGTGTGCGTGTGCGTGTGTGTGTGTGTGTGTGTGTGTGCGTGTGCGGTGTGTGTGTGTGTGTGTGTGTGTGTGTGTATGTGTGTATGTGTGTGTATGTGTGTTGGTGTGTGTGTGTGTGTGTGTGTGTGTGTGCGTGCGTATGTGCATGGATGCATGTGTGCGCGTGTGTGTGTGTGTGTGTGTGTGTGTGTGTGTGTGTGTGTGTGTGTGTGTGTGTGTGTGTGTGTGTGTGTGTGTGTGTGTGTGCGTGAGAGAGAGAGAGAGAGAGAGAGAGAGAGAGAGAGAGAGAGAGAGAGAGAGAGAGAGCGTGTGCTTGCATATTGCATGCATGCTTGTGTGCCTGAATGTGTGTCTACGTTTTTCATTTCTTTAAAAAAGTTTGTCAAGTCTAAGAAGACTTTATTTATGATTTATTATAAAATCTGTACAAATCCACCATGGTAATGCTGCTCATCCCTGTCTTTCGTATTTTTCTTTAACATGAAAAGAATACTTCTGTTTTTAGCTTGGTCTCTGGCCAAGGATAGGCGCTATACAAGTACTCTTAATAAAATACTCTCTCTATATACTGACTTCCATAAAAAAACGCGAAAGCAAAACAAGCTGAAGGTTAGGGGCGAATTTTATTGGTCACAATTGTATAGAGTGGAAGCGAGAATTCAACGTGATTTGATTCATTACACCGGTAATGTGTGAAAATGTCATCAGCAATATGTCTTTGTGTGGAAAATCCAAGGTCACGTGACAAACCAGCTTGAAGTCCTAATACCGTGTGTGGCCACCATTTGCATGGACAACTGCTTGACACCTGCGGCTCATTGAGTGGACCAGGTGGTTGATGCGTCCCCTTGGCACACCAGCCCACACATGGACGATGGCCTGGTGAAGTTAAGCCGCTGTTGCTGGTCGTGGACGCAGGAGGTCCAACCGTCTGCCAAGTTCATCCCAAAAATGTTCTATTGGGTTTAAATCGGGACTGAGGGCTGGCCAGGGCAGCACATTGACGTTGTTATGCTGAAGAAATTGCTGGGTGGCCCTGGCTGTGTGTGGTCTTGCAATGTCCTGTTGGAATGTCCAGTTTGGGTGTTGCGCAAAAAAAGGAACGACATGGGGTCTGAGCACCTGGTGGATGTAGCGCTGTGCATTGACACCCTGTCCGCGACCAGGACCAATGTTCTGAAAGATGACTGGTCCTATGGCGTGGTTAATGCCAATTGCACCCCATATCATAACGTTCGGGCCTCCCCAGGGGTTCCGCTCTACCACACAGGAGTCAGCATAGCGTTCACCAGGTCGACGCCATATTCTGACACGACCGTCAGCCATGTCAATACAAAAACGGCTCTCATCTGAGAACAGTATGCGTCCCCACTGCTGCCTGCGTCAGTTGATTCGGGCTTGTGCCCACTCAGCCTGTCCTGCCGGTGTCTTGGTGTCAGTACCGGACCTTTGTGAGGACGCCTACATGCCAGCCCGTTCTCCTGAAGACGCCGCCGCACAGTGTTGAGGCTGATTCGTTGCTGGAGATTCCCAGGCACCTGTCGAGCAGTGTTAGCGGCTGTTTGCCGCCTGTCCCGCAGATGGGTTCAAACAAAATGGCGATCCTCTCTTGGTGTGGTGACCCGAGGACGGCCTGGCCGGGGACGATCATCAGTGGTACCAGTGACTCGCATGCGGTGCTGCAGACGATAGATGGTTGAGGTGTGGACGTTAAAGATGTTGGCGACCTGCCTGGCATCCACACCAGCCTCCAGATGGCCTAGGGCACGATTGCGTTCCTCTGCTCGTAGTCTTGGCATCTCTGTAGCGCTCAGACGGCAAGTCGTTATCTGAACCTTGTAGCGCGGCTTTATAAAGGCTGCATGCCTGCGTACTTGTCGCTGGTTAACTTTGCTCTGCATGGTGTGCACGTGCTTCACATGCAGCAACCAGTTTGCCATTTTTGTTGACCCTCCAATGCCGGGAATGATGTGTTGCTCACACAATTTTTTCACTGCACGTGAGTCTTGGACCCAAACAACTTGCCACAATGGTTCAATATTGTATATTCACCCCTTTTCACCCGAAAAATAGCCTTTCAATTTTTCGCGTTTTTTATGGAAGTCAGTATAGTATAACGCGTCTTCGTCCTGATTTGAACTTTACTTTGTGTGTCCCAATACCAGAGCCAGGCCGGGGTGTGTCAGGCCAGCTATCAGATTCCTCTGGGTCTGAGGATGAGGAGAGCCTGTCGCCCAAAGCAGCTGCAGCCACACACCAGAGCAAGCAGCGCAAGACTGACGGCAACGTGGTGCTGTTGTCCTTGGGCAAGCTAGCGGAGGAACCCACCATCATCACTGGAGACCCCATCCGATGTGGGCAGTGCGAGGCCGTGCTCTCCGCCACCTCCGTCCTCACCCCGCAAGACGACGGCAAGAAGATGTGGAAATGGTGGGTACCTCATTGCTTCCCTCAGTGTGCTTCTTCCAGGATAGAAGGTCCGAGGATGGAGCAGTGACAGATGCTCTCAGGGCAGCTGCGGGGAATCTTCACAGCGCCCTCTGGTTTCAGTCCTGTGCAGTCTAGGGTAGAAGTGTTGTGTCTTATTCTTTCTGTATGTTGTCCAGCATATTGTAAAGCAAAGGATGTTTTAGTTGATGTTTGGACATTTTAACCTGCCGAGAATTAACACGTATAGTAGTAAAACTAGCCTCAGCCTCACGTGAAATCATTGCTCTCAAATCGAGCTATTCAGCCTCAGATTTTTCATTATTAATTTTACACGTCCATTATCCTGTACAAAAATTTCTTGATCAAGATGAAGGTAAAAAGATAACCATAGTGAAGATGAATGCTTCTTTATACAGTGCTGGTTTTCGTCTTTTACATAAAACTGCACCGTCGTCTGCAACTAATATGGTAGCTATCTCTCTCTCTCTCTCCTCTCTCTCTTCTCTCTCCTCTCTCTCTCTCTCTCTCTCTCTCTCTCTCTCTCTCTGTGCACCTTACCTTCCCGTATCTTATTTCATGTAATCTGTTATTGTTTATGGCCTAGCTGACCACAATGGTCAATATCAGAGTTGTATCTTACGCTACATTGCCTTATCCACCCCTTCCTCTGTGTGTGTGTGTGTGTGTGTGTGTGTGTGTGTGTGTGTGTGTGTGTGTGTGTGTGTGTGTGTGTGTGTGTGTGTGTTCGTCTGTCTCTCTCTGTCTCTCTGTCTCTCTGTCTGTCTGTCTGTCTGTCTGTCTGTCTCTCTCCTCTCTCTCTCTCTCTCTCTCTCTCTCTCTCTCTCTCTCTCTCTCTCTCTCTCTCTCTCTCTCTCTTATGTTTTATTTTTGGTGGCCATACCAATAACAAAAAGCAGTATCATTACCGTAAAACATATCTAAGCTTACCATACATTCAGCGAACCTTTCGTTAATTATGCCACAATCGATCACGAGAGGCAGTATCCGAGTTACAGCTTACAACAGTATACCTTTAATTTTCAAAGGTTAAGGCGGCTGCAAAAGGGCCATATTAGGGGCTTACCTCACTCTGTCTTAAAATCCTACTTTGGTTAAGGTCTTTGTGGTTTTCCTTCTCCATACAGGATATGTCACTTTATTTTACTGTATTTGAGTTCTTTTTTTATCTCTCCGCACTTCAGTTTATAAAGTCTTATCTCACTCTGCCCGAGTTCTCTTTCACCTCTCCATACTTCAGGTCATGTGCCGTGAATCTACCGTTCCTTAGGTCTCTTGACCTCCTCGTTTCACCATACGTTACTTGAGCCAATCTTAGCTGAGTTCTCTTTTACCTCTGTATGCATCACTTTACGTTACTGGATCCTGCTTTCCTATAGTTACTGTCTATTTCCTCATACTTCACTTTGCGCCATGTGATCCTAGCGGTACCTTGGCTCTCTTTTGCCTCTTCATACTTCACCCTATGCTTGATCCTACCCTGATCCTACCCTTACACTTCTGGGCTGACAGCCTGGGTCCTGGCTCTTGAAATGGCCTCTAGATTGAAACATAAAGATCTCCTCATTTTGTCGCATTTCCTTTCTGCTTTGGAGGCCATTGCCAGCCGTAACCTCAAGCACCTTCACCTGCTGAAGTTATTCGAACTGTTCACTTCTCTGAAGTCAGATGGATGTGACATAGTTTTTGCTTGAGTTCCCAGTCATGTGAACATTAGAGGCAACAAGGTGGTTTATGAACTTGCCAAGAGTGTCACAAAGAAAGAGTTGAGCAGATTGTCTGTCCCTCACACTGATCTGAAACCCAAAACTCATGGCTTATGTCAAAGACCTCTGACAAAAGGAATGGAAATCGCAGATGGATAACAAACTATCTAACATCAAACCTGAAAGAGTTTTTACTATGTTCCCAAGGCGGCCGTAGAAAAGAAAGTCTTGTGCCGTTTGCATACAGGACACGCCTTTTACACTCACTCTTATCTTTTAAAAGGCGAAGAAGTTCTGTGGTGCATTCCACGTCATGTACCGCTCAAAGTGAAACACATTCTTTTAGAGTGTGGGGACTTGCAAGATGTGAGACATAAACACTTTACAGCAGTCCCCATGAAATCCTTGTTCAGGGATGTCCCACCTGATGTGATCTTTGAATTTCTGAAAGAGATCAACATTTTTCATCTGATCTAAGATTTTACGGAAGAAACATTTTTATAACGAAGTTTCCTGTGTGTTTTTAGATCTACTTTAAGGGTTGTGTGAACGATTAAAAAAAAATGACTTGTGAGTTG
Organism: Conus ventricosus; assembly: GCA_018398815.1. NCBI lineage: Eukaryota > Metazoa > Mollusca > Gastropoda > Neogastropoda > Conidae > Conus > Conus ventricosus. The sequence goes on from CM031598.1 coordinate 86,118,736, forward strand.
ACTTCAGCGCAGTAACAGCCCTGATATGGCCTTTGTGGTCGGCTGGGCTCTGAGCAACATTACCATACCTTACCTTACACAGCTGGAGTTCGTTTCGTAACAACCCTGGCGTAACTTACGTAGCTGGTGCGATCAGACCCGCATAGACATGCTTCAGCATTGACATGCGTCTGACTCCTGCTCGCATTGCTGTGCAGCGAGTTCTGCGAAAAGGAGAACGGGGACCTGGACGTGGAGGAAGAGGAGATTCCCAAGGGAGAGTGTTTCGACTTCATGCTGGAGCCTGCTCGTGCGGAGGGGGAGGAGAGCAGGGGGTGGCAGCGGAGGCGGGCAGCTCGGAGGCGAAGAAGAAGGGTGGAGCGGGCTACACCATCTACTGCATGGACATCAGCTCCTCCATGGGCATGACCTGTCAGATACCAGAGTTTCAAGGTAGGGAGGAGAGGTGGGGGCTGCGCGCACGCTATCGTGCACACGGCGCGCGCGTGCGCACACACACACAACACACACACACACATACACACACACACACACACACACACACACACACACACACACACACACACACACACACACACACACACACACACACACACACATCCACGTACGCACGCAAGCGTGCGCATACACAGACACAGACACACACGCACACACACACACACACACACACACACACACACACACACACACACACACACACACACACACACACACACACACACACACACACACACACACACACAACACATCTACACAGATTCACGCATACATGCACGTAAACCCATGCTATATTCACATCACCGAGATGATAACACATTTACCTTCCCGATCTCACGCACATGCACACAAACATGCACACAAACGCATATGCCCATATTATACGCACTCTCTCTAATGTACCACCCTTCTGTTGGAGTCAGTGAGTTGATTTTAACGTGGTGACAGCCCTGATGTGGCCCTTTGCGGTCGGCTGGGCTATAAGCAACATTATCTTATCTTATCTTCTGTTGGAGTCGTTCTTGTTTAAAAATGTATTGATAAAAGAACTAAGATTGAAACAAAAGTTTGAAAACATCAGTTCAAGTGAAGAATAACGCTACTGAGTGTTGCAAAAAGCCTGTACAGTTTTGAAGCATGTCTGTCAATGGAAACTTGGTAAGGAGTCCTGTTTACATAAAGGATGGGATGTTCTTCGGAATGAAAGATAAAAAGTTCTAGAGGCACAGCCCTGAATATTGAAGAAAACATAGGTCGCGGTTGGTATGGGGATAAGAGATATTCATCCCAGTCCTATCTTCACACCTTACAAAAGCATAGGGGGGGAAATATTATTGTTGTTATTATCATCATCATCATCATCATCATCATCATCATCGTCGTCGTCGTCCTCATCGTCATCATCATCATCATCGTTGTTGTTGTTGTTACCTTACCTGTTGTTGTTGTTATTATTATCATTATTGTTACTATCGTTGTTGTTGTTGATATCATCATCGTCATCATCATCGGTCATCATCATTTTATTTTTGATCCATAAAAACTATATCATCTGAACAGTGACTCCCCGCAAATAATATAATGGATACGCACGTGCGCGCAATACAACACTTCAACGACAAAGTCATGAAATTGTAGGCAGGGGGTGTCAACACTGATGATTTACAAAGCAAAAAATTATTGAAACTGGGTAGTTTGTCACCCATAACATACAGGAAAGGCAAAGCTCTGCAAGATTACCTTATATATATGTGCTTATATATATGCTTATCTCCCCTTATTTCTTCACTCTAAGACATAAGAGCAAGCTTTGTTTTATAATCGAATATTTCTTGCAGTCATTGCAACACCAAGCTGCTCTGTAAGTTGCTGGAATGGTGCTCGGTTATTTATCCTTGGAATTTATTAGTCTATTATAATATAGTCCCTTGCGGACTCATTCCAAGAACTGGCCCGCAGCACTTGTGTCTTAAGATGTTATCTTTGTATATTTTCTACTTTTCACAAGAAAATGTAGCTTGTTTTGCTCTTTCATGATTTTCTTTGATTCTTAGGTGGCACCTTTGGTTGTTTTTTTTTGAAAACTCAACAAACATACTATGGTATTGCACACCATCCTTTTTTTGGGATAGCATTCTTCTTAAAACCGAAAAGGCAGAGGAATCAAGTTACCATTTATCGCGGTCACTGAGGAGAAACAATCAGGTTACGAAATACCGGTATCTGACCAGGAGTTATATGTTAGTGAGTTTCCTCCCCATTGGAGATTGTCACCCCCTTGGAGACTATAAGCTTGCTGAATGCTCATTTTGAGAAGCATTTATTATTCACCCTCTCAAGCACATACTGTTAGTTAGGCAGAATTAACTACCACTGCAGATATGAATGCTTATCTCCCCTTATTTCTTCAATCCAAGACATAAGAGCAAGCTTTGTTTTATAATCATTTTGAGAATGCCATTTTTACATGATATACATTCATACATCCAGGGATGGGAAAAAAATCATGACTTCCTGACATCAAGCTGGGTGGTCTACCAATGACGTTGACCACACATTCTGAATACGGGCCGATGGAATGGACTGGATATTTAGAAACATAGGCCGATGGAACAGACTGCATGATCAGAAGGAGGGCGACTTAATATTCAGGAAATAGATTAATGGAGCTGGCTCCACGTAGACCAGTGACAACACATTCCATAAAGGAATCGGTGAAACTGACAGAAAACGAAGTATTACAAAAGATAGTTTCGTTCTTAAATGAGAAGCTTGCCCTTCACTGGACCAGTGGAGGAATTTCTGCTGGTAAGTTTTTTTTGTATGACCTGTGTGTGTGTGTGTGTGTGTGTGGCGTATGTGTGTGTGTGTGTGTGTGTGTGATTTCAGCTGCCTGGCGTGTGGACAGGACACGGGGTCAGAGCCAAGTGGGGGCAGTGTCCAGACTCCAGTGTATTAAGGAAGCCGTGCAAAGGTGAGACAACTCAACCTAGTTCACTCTCAGTAGACAACAGAACGAGGTTTGAGACTGAGGATATGGATAACATTATACAAGCGATTTTTTAAAAACTCCCCACACATTTTATTTAGGTAATATGAATGCTTTCAATTGCGCAGAAAGACGACAGTGCGTGGAGATTTTCACACATATGTTATAAGGATATCCATGCATGACATATATAGGATATTGTTAACATACTGTCAAGAGTAGAGGGAAAAAATGAACACTATATAAACGATGTTACTTGAGAAAAAAAAACATTCCGAAGGTGCCAGTGGGACCCAAGAGAAATATTGTCTTCAAGTGCAGAACCTACCAGCCGAGAGCAATTTTACATCATCCTTGGAAGCCTGCGCTGTTTACTGCTATAGATGTACATGTTTGCCACAAATCCATATATTCATACTGTCGGCATTAATGGTGCAAAATTTCCGTAACTCAACATAAGTTTAGAAATTCAGGTGCATGTGTGCTATAACTCCATACAATTGTGGACATTAACTAGTACATGTTTCCTCTAAGTCAGTACAAAGTGTAGACATATTGATGCATGTTTCCTGTGATTCAATACAAAGTATAGACACTATTGAAACATGCTTAAAGAAAAATCTCAGAACAAAGTTTTGACATTACCAGCGCAAGTTTTCTAAACTCATTACAAAGTGTAGACATTACTGCTGTATGTTTCCTATAGCTCAGTGCAAAGTATTGATATTACTGGTGCATGTTTCCTATAACTCGGTATAAAGTGCAGACATAACTGATGCATGTTTCCTTTAACTTGAAACAAAATATAGACATTACTAGCGTATGTTTCGGATAAGTCAGGACAAAGTGTAAACATTACTGATCCATGTTTCTAAAACTGGGAACAAAGAGTAAACATTACTGGCGCATGTTTGCAATCACTCAGTAAGAAGTGTAGACATCACTGGTGCATGTTTCCTTTAACTCAGTACAAAGTGTAGATATCACTGGTGCATGTTTCCTTTAACTCAGTACAAAGTGTAGACATCACTGATGCATGTTTCCTTTAACTCA
>CM031598.1:86125274-86135501 GCA_018398815.1 Conus ventricosus
CATCCATCCATCCATCCATCCATCCTTACATACATACATACATACATACATACATACATACATACATACATACATACATACATACATACATACATACATACATACATATACTGGCTCAAGATAAAAGAAATGCATTTATTATAAATATTTCAACCTTTCCTTACGGTTTTCATCAGACTAGTAAAGGGAAGTGGGCTGGCTGTGTGGACACTGTTGGCAGTTGAGACCATGAATGCTTCACATGTTTTCTTCGCATCTCTGTCCTGCACAAAATGACTTAGTTATGTTTGGGGTCCGTTTTCTTCTTGTTGCATGTCGAAAAAACATGTTCTTTGATATCTCTGTCCTGTGCAAGATTACTTAATGACATTATTTTTAGTCCGTTTTCTTTTCGTTTGTTTCTTTTTCATATCAAATGTAGAGGTCACATACATACCAGAATATGCTGATACTGCCTTGAAATATTGAGAGATCACACACATACATTGGATTTTCACAAACGAACAGAAAAAGGAACCTTCGGCATGAAAGATGACCTGTCTGTGGCTGTGATGCATTACACTGGATTGTCACCATGGAACAGGAAAAAAAAAAGACCTTTGGCACGAAAAATGCTGTCTGTGGCTGTGATGTCGTTGCTGATGATGAAACATGCTGTCTGTGGCTGTGATGTTGTTGCTGATGATGAAACATGCTGTCTGTGGTTGTGATGTCGTTGCTGATGATGAAAAATGCTGTCTGTGGCTGTGATGTCTTTGCTGATGATGGAACATGCTGTCTGTGGCTGTGATGTTGTTGCTGATGATGGAACATGCTGTCTATGGCGGTGATGTCGTTGCTGATGATGAAACATGCTGTCTGTGGCTGTGATGTCGTTGCTGATGGGTGTGCAGTGACCTGGACGAGGCGGTCAGACAGCTGTACACCTCAGGCTGCACGGCTCTGGGCCCTGCTCTGGCCATCTGTGCCGGCTTCATCAGTCAGGTGCCCAGCTCCGAGATCGTCCTGTGCACGGACGGCATGCCCAATGAGGGCGTAGGCAGTCTGCAGGGCCACGACAACGACACCGCCTTCTACCGGCAGGTAGGCTGTGAGTTCTGCTGTCTGGTCCTTTGACAATATCGTAGTTGGACTGTGATCAGTGAGTATGAGGATGATTAAGTTGATGCTGCGGATTTCCACTCTGTCTGTTCTTTTTTGTTTCTCATTGTGATCAGTGAGTATGAGGATGATTAAGTTGATGCTGCGGATTTCCACTCTGTCTGTTCTTTTTTGTTTCTCATTGTGATCAGTGAGTATGAGGATGATGAAGATGATGCTGCAGATTTCCATTCTGTTCAATTCTTTTCGCATGACGGTCAGTGAGTATGAAGATGATGATACGGATTTCCATTCTGTTCATTTTTTTTTCATTTTTTTTCCTGGTGATCAGTGAGTATGAGGGTGATGAAGATGATGCTGCGAATTTCCTTTTTTCTTCTTCTTTTTTTTTTTACATGGTCGGCGAGTTGAGGATAATGAAGATAATGATACGGATTTCCATTCTGGTCTGAGACGGCATGATAGGGCTGAACTCCACACTTACTTTCATGATATATATCCCGGCGTCAACCAGGCCCGAGAGATACAGACAGCAGCAGTGTTGGCTAGAAAATATTAGCAGCAATTTCAGAGATGTATCCACTAAGTGCATGAAACACAACTCTGTGGTCCCAGTCTTTCCAGTTGAGACCACAGCAAAATCAATTGTATCGCTATGTATGTGTGTCTGTCTGTCAGTCAGTCTGTCAGTCTCAAGAGAACATAACTGTTGATTTTTTAGGATGTTTACGATGATGATGATGATGATGATGATGATGATGATGATGATGATGATGATGATGGTGTGTGTGTGTGTGTGTGTGTGTGTGTGTGTGTGTGTGTGTGTGTGTGTGTGTGTGTGTGTGTGTATGGGTGACCCTTTCAGATCGGGGAGTACGCCAAGTCCAACAAGACGGTCATCAACATCCTGGCGGTGGAGGGAGAACCTGTGGGCCTGCCTCACGTGCAGGTGGCGGCGGAAGTGAGCGGCGGCGTGGTGAACGTGCTGAACCCTCTGGAGATCGTGCGCCAGCTGCGCCAGATCATGCAGAACTCCATGGTGGCCTACTGCGTCACCGTCACCTTCTTCCTGCACCCTGACTTTGTCTTCGATGAGCCCGGCTACCCCTCTGTGAGTGCTCTGCTTTTTGAGCTTTAATTGAATAAGCAAAGTCACCCATGATTTTGTCTTTGATGAGCCTGGCTATCCCTCTGTGAGCGCTCTGCTTTCTGGTGTCAGCGTTTTGAGCTTTAATTAATTAAGCAAAATCACCCCTGATTGTGTCTTTGATAAGCCTGGCTATCCCTCTGTGTGTCATCAGCTTTCTGGTCTCAGCGTTTTGAGGTTTAATTAAGCAAAAGTCCATTGGCTTTTCTGCGTGGAAAGTACTAAGTGCGAGTGAAACTAAACGTTTTAGAGATGATATTTGTCACATTTTTGATTGAAGTAAAGCCCTGCTCCTGCATGGTCTAAGGCAATTGGAATTTCTTTTTCTTCAAAAAACATTGCTAGTGATTCCGCAAGACAATATGAACAGATTGCCTTGTTATCTCTTTGTCCATGTTATCATTCGGAATCACCAACAGTCCTTTCAAAACATTTGTTTCAGTTTCCGCTTTCAATCACCTCACTTTGAAACTAATTGGAATTTCACTTTTAATTTTAATATTTCCTCAGCTGTGGGCGGGTTAGAAAGCCGGTCGGGGCAGGAAAATCCCTCAAATAGATGGAACTGAGGGCAGTCGAACCCATAACTTCCAGCTGGGAGTCTGTGGCGCTAGCCATTTTGTCATGGTGGCTGGTCCCCCAGAATGTTTTGTTGTTGTTGAGAGTATTAACTCTTCCCACTCCCTCTCCCGAATGTAAATAAGGGATATGAAAACCGCTTCAGTTTGTTTCAGTTTCAGTTTCATCAAGGAGGTGTCATTGCGTGCGGACTAGTCCATAATATATATAAGCTACACCACATCCGCTAATTTTTGAGACCACACTGCGCATGATTCAAAGCTGATGGATAAATGATTAAGATGAGAGAACTGAAGGGAGGTTTTGACTGATGTGAATCCCTGTGGGGTGGGTCTCTCTCTGTGTGTCATGACAGGACACCAATCGCCTGTCCAAAGAGCTGGGCAACGTGCTGAAAGAGGATGACCTCACGTTCCGCTTCAAGCCCAAAGACCCCTCTAAACTGCTGACCATGGAACAGGTGCCCTTCCAGGTGAGTTCTGCTGTCGGCTGACTCTGTCTGTCTGTCTGTCTATTTCTCTCTGTTTATCTCTGTTTCTCTCTGTCTCTCTGTCTCTGTCTCTGTCTCTCTGTCTCTGTCTCTCTCTCTGTCTCTCTGTCTCTCTGTCTCTCTCTCTCTCTCTCTCTCTCTCTCTCTCTCTCTCTCTCTCTCTCTCTCTCTCTCTCTGTGTGTGTGTGTGTGTGTGTGTGTGTGTGTGTGTGTGTGTGTGTGTGTTTATTTGTTTGTTTGTTTGTTGGCAGTGTATTTCATTAGGCTGCTTCTCTTTTCTCTGAGGTAGATAAGCTACAGTCTGACCTTAGAAGCTCTAGTACAGATGGAACAGGATGTCAATGATTTCTTTCAGAGCAGCTTCAGACAACAGAGGTGTTAGTAATGAGAGGCAGGCAGTGAACCTGACCAAAAAATGCGGGTATCTGTTTTTATGTAAGGTTCCATTTGTATATGTAGGTTTCTGGTAGCCTATTTATTCACAGGTGGAGGGAGGGCGGGAGAGAAGAGAAGGGAAGAGAGGAGAGAGAGAGAGAGAGAGAGAGAGAGAGAGAGAGAGAGAGAGAGAGAGGAGAGAGAGAGAGAGAGAGAAAAGGGGGGGAGGGAGGGACAGGGAGAGAAAGAGAGAGAAGAGAGACAGAGTGAAAGTGAGAGAGAGAAGGAGGGGATAGGGAGAGGGTGAGAGAGAAAAGAAAAGAGAGAGGGTGAGCTAGAAAGAGAGAGAGAGAGACAGGGAGGGAGAGAGAGAGAGAAAGAGAGAGAGTGAAATGGAGAGAGAGTGAAAGGGAGAGAGAGAGATGGACAGGGAGAGAGAGATATGTAATCTATGCTACGAGAGAGTATGTAACTTATAATGAGAGAGAGAGGAGAGAGAGAGTGTGTGTGTGTGTGTGTGTGTGTGTGTGTGTTGTGTGTGTGTGTGTGTTGTGTGTGTGTGTGTTTATTATAACCTATTCTCTATGTATCAACGTAACTGTGTTCCAGGTTCAGATGACCTACACCAGACCTAACGGTATGAAATGTCTTCGTATTCTGAGCAAAAGTAACCAGGCCACCCGCAGCCGAGACGACATGGAGGAGGTGAGTGGGCTTGTTCCTTCCAGGTCCTCACTATCTTTGACAGGAATATATTTTTGCCAGAAGTCTCAAGTACAGACAGACACACGTGCAAGCAACCCGCTGTGTGTGTGTGCGTGTGTGTGTGTGTGTGTGTGTGTGTGTGTGTGTGTGTGTGTGTGTGTGTGTGTGTGTTGTGTGTGTGTGTGTGTGTGTGTGTGTGTGTGTGTTTGAGTGTGTGTGTGTGTGTGTGTGTGTGTGTGTGTGTGTGTGTGTGTGTGTGTGTGTGTGTGTGTGTGGACATGCGCTATACTAAAGAGTTGTGGCCCTTTGCATGCTGAACATCACATTTCCCGTTGTAGAGGAAGCTCTGTTTTCGTTTTTGTTTTCTTTTTTCTTTTTTTTTAATTTCCCAACAAAGCTGAAACTGCAGTTCTGGAGGGAATTCGCAGTTGGGTATGTCACGCAGAGTCGTCACAGATTCACAATTGCTACGTATGTGACAACAACCACTTACAACTGCACGGATGATGGGTTGAAGGAGGTACACAGTGTAATCTGGTTTTGTTGTCAGAAGTAGGGACCAAAAAATCAAAACATGTTTTTTGAGACATGCACAAATTGCTTAAATCAGGTGCGAAATTTCGCATTCTGTCCCTATTAGATTACTGTACAAGCTTCTGATGGCATTGCTGTTACTTATGTACGATGTACACGCTGTGTGTTCACAGGGAATCAACGTGTCCGTGCTGGGAGCGGCAACCGTCAAGAGGACAGCGGTGCTGGCTCAGAAGCAAGAAGCCAAGGCTGCCAACATGCACCTGTACGTTCACCATTTTCTGCACTTTGTCGGCACATACTCTGTAGTCAAGTTCTATAACGTACTCAGCATTATATTCATGTTTTCACTTTCGGAAATGTTCTGAAGAGAAGTGATAATTATTCCACCGGACAAACAAATTACAAGACAAGACAAGACACGACGCGTTTCGACCTTTTCGGTCTTCTTCAGGCGAGAAAAGCAACATGTAGGACAGTTAGAAAGCGCAGAATGTAATTTGTTTGTCCCTTTTGTCCGGCGGAATGATTACAATTTCTCTTCGTCCCTTTTGTCCGGCGGAATGATTACAATTTCTCTTTGTCCTTTTGTCCGGCGGAATGATTACAATTTCTCTTTGAAATGTGTTCCATTTTCCGCCTGCAGTGACCCCGCTTTGAAACTAACTGTTCAAAAAGTGCTCAGCATCAAAGGGCTGTTTTCACTTGATGTCAACAATAAATCAGTAGTCGGTCATTTTTGTTTTGTTTTGTATTTATCTTCTGTTAATAACTGTTTAGACCCAGATTACTCTGTCCACTTTCTATTAACAAGTAGTCAGTACTGAGTAACTGTTTCTACTTTTTTTTTTGCGAGAAGTCATTATCAAATTACCATTTTGAATTTCTGTCAACAAGTACTCAGTGGCAAACTCCAGTTTCCACTCTTAGTCAATAAGTATTTTTGCCTCAGATTCTGGTTATGTCTTTCTGTCAATAAGTATTTAGCTTCAAATTAGAGTGTCTACATTCCATTAATAAGTATTTAGCTTTAAATTGCTATGTATGTGTCTGTCAAGAACTATTTAGCATCACATTGTTGTTTACTGTTTTATGTAATGGATATACAGTATGAAATTACTGTTTCTACTGTCTGACATCATAAGTATTCAGTCAAAATTATCATTTCTTCTTTCTGTCAAGGATTCATTATGCAATCAGTTTTTCATGTCAACGAGTAGAGAGAATAAAATCAGTTTTTACTACATCTTGCAATTTCTTTAGTTCGATCAGTACTCTCTTATGGGCAAGAGGTGTATTTCAGTGCTTCAAATACTCTTTTAAATAAGTTACAAAGCATAGATAGTAGGGCTATCAAGCTAGCTCTTGGTGTCCCTATGTACTCTAACACTCATAGAACATATAAAGAGAGCAACATGTTGTCATTAACAGAACATCGAAAATTAGCAGTTTCAAAATATATAATCAGAAGTCTATCTGTCGTTAATAATACACATGTGTGAAGACTCATCTGAATGAGCAGCAGCGCACTGCATCAGCAGATAAGACGCCGGAAGACCAAGGCCAGGATTTAAACCACAGTGCCAAGGACATCCACGCTGTTGGTTCGGATGAGGAATTTGCACAGGCCCTCGATGCCAGGCGCCTGAAACTCAACCTGCCACGAGCAAACGAAACTGAAGATTGGGAGAAACTGGATGCAAAAATCGTCCAAAGACTCGATGCACTGATAGGGAAAAGCACCCTGGAACACAAACTAGCCACATATGGGGACATTGTGTATGCCACATGTAGAGACGCCTATGGAGTAAAACTACCCAAAGAGAAAACACCTCCAAAGAAATCCAGACGCCAAGAAAAGATGGACAAGATCAGAGTCCAAAAGAACAACCTCAAGAAGCAAATGAAGACCGCACTGCCAGCTGAAAAACAAGGCTTGGAAAAACTGTGGGAAGACCTGAAAGAAAAACACAGCGCCCTCAGCAAAGCGGAATCTGCGAGGAAGAGGAAGAGCAAAAAGAAGAAGACACAAGAGCGCTTCTTCAGAGACCCCTTCCAGTTTGCCAGAACACTGTTTGAGCAGCCAAAATCTGGGACCCTAAGTGTGGACAAAGGAGTTCTTGAGCAGCATCTGAGGAAAACATACTCTGACTCACAGAGCAAAGCACCACTCGACATTCAAGGTCTGGTGTGGCCAACCAACCCTGAGGAACAGTTCAATGGCAAGCCTCCAACGTTGGCGGAAATCAAGAAGGTGGTCGACAAAGCCAGAGCCAAATCATCACCAGGGCCAAACGGAATACCTTACCAGCTTTACAAGAAATGTCCCAAGGTGCTGGAGTGGCTCCACAGGCTGCTGCGATCGGCTTGGAGAAACCAGAAGATCAGCGGCCAGTGGATGACGGCAGATGGTGTGTACATCCCCAAAGAGCAAAACTCAAGTGACATCAGCCAGTTCAGGCCAATATCACTACTGAACGTCGAAGGGAAAATCTTCTTCTCTGTCATGGCAGCAAGGCTGACCAAGTACCTGATGGAAAACAAGTACTTGGATGTGTCAGTCCAGAAAGGTGGCATCCCAGGCGTGGCTGGCTGTGTAGAACACGCCACAATGATCTGGGACGCAATCCAAAAAGCAAAAACAGAAAAGAGGGACCTGGACGTAGTGTGGCTTGATCTGGCAAATGCATATGGATCTGTGCCCCATGAGATGATACAGTTGGCTCTTGAGATGTACCATGTGCCAAAGAACATCCGCGACATGCTCAAGAAGTACTTCAATGGCTTCTCAATGCGGTTCTCTACCAAGGAGTACACAACTGATTGGATCAACTTGGAAGTGGGCATTGCAATGGGATGTGCAATTTCCCCGATACTGTTCGTGCTGGCAATGGAACTCATCTTGAAAGCAGCAACAAACAACGCGAGACAAACAGACCTTGGCGATGGATACAAGATGCCTCCTCTCAAGGCCTTCATGGATGACACTACAGTGATTTCATCCAGAGAAGACGAGACACGTCATGGGCTGGAGAGGCTGGACGACATAGTTGCCTCATCCAGAATGAAGTTCAAGCCAAAGAAATCACGGAGTCTCTCACTGAGGAAAGGAAAAGTGGCCGAATCTGTGGTCTTCAGTGTTGCCAACCAGGCCATTCCAACAGTCACAGAAGAACCAGTCAAGAGCCTTGGAAGATGGTATGATGATACGCTGAAAGACACACAAGGAGCAAAAGAAACCAAGCAGATGGCGGAAGAAGGCTTGGAGACCATTGACCAGTGTGGGCTCCCTGGCAAATACAAGGTCTGGTGTCTGCAGTTCATGCTGATACCAAAGCTCCTATGGCCTCTGATGATATACGACATCTGCACCAGCACAGTGGGGGCAATGGAAGCCAAAATCAACAAGTTCACAAGGAAATGGCTTGGTGTCCCACCCTGTCTGACTGACATCGCGCTGTACTGTCGCCAAGCAAAGCTCAAACTACCACTGAAATCCATCCTGGAGGAATACAAAGCAGGGAAGATCAGACTTCAAAGCATGCTGGAGGATTCAGGAGACAAGGTGGTAGAAGCAATCAAGCCCCAGCTAAAGACAGGCAGAAAATGGAAAGTTCAAGAGGCGATGGATTCTGCAAAAGAAAGTCTCAAGATCAGAGAAATAACAGGACACACACAGACCAACAGACAAGGACTGGGGGTGACCAAAACTGAATGGTGGTCAAAGGCCAAAGGAAAAGCCAAAAGAGACATGATGATTGAGGAGATGAGAAAAGAAGAAGACCAAAAAGACTCCAAAAAGCAGTCCAGCAGAGCCAGCAAGGGCAATGGACAACGTGGGAGAATGCACTCCAAAGAAGTCTAACTTGGAATGACATTTGGCACATGGCCCCTCTCAGGATCAGCTTCATTCTCAGATCTGCATATGACCTGCCCTCAAATGCAAACCTGGTGAAGTGGGGGAAAACAGACGATCCTGCATGCCCCCTCTGCCATGAAAAACAAACAGTGGAGCATGTTCTAAGCTCATGTAAAGTAGCCCTGTCTCAAGGAGGGTACACATGGAGGCACAACCAAGTGCTCAAAGAAATTGTACAAGTAGTCTGGGCTAGTACCAACACCACAAAATGGAGAATCAGGACTCCAAAAGCACCGCAAACATTCTTCACGGCAGGAGGCAGCAAATCATGGCCAAGAACAATAGTGCCACTCGAAACATGCAGGCAGAGTCTGCTGGATGGGGCAGATGACTGGGAGTGCACTGCAGACCTCCCAGAATGGAAGAGTCACCCAGAGATCATCAGCAAGAGTGGCATGAGACCAGACATAGTAGTCCACTCTAAGTCAACCAAGCAGCTGATCAGATCGAGCTCACAGTGCCATATGAGAACAGAATGGAGGCAGCTCAAATCTACAGACTGAAAAGTATGCTGATCTGGCAAACAGCCTGAGGAGAGAAGGCTATCAGGTCAAAGTCCTCACTGCAGAAATTGGAGCTAGGGGATTTGTAGGAACGTCTGCATACAGCCTCATGAAACAGCTCTCAGTTGCAGGGAAGGAAAAAACCAAGCCCTGAAAGCAATGGCAGAAGCGGCAGAGAGGTGTTCAAGCTGGATCTTGTCAAGGAGAACAAAAGTGAACTTCATAAGGCTTAATTTCCCTACAAATATCAGGTTGTCCCTGTGGCTCAGTGGTTAAAGCGCGAGTCATTAAGTAGAAAATGAGCATGTCCAGAGGGTCATGGGTTCGAATCCAGCCATGGCTCGTCCCAAGATGGGGGAAAAAAAGGGGCAGCAGAGGGACATCCGGAGTCATGAACCGGGTGTGGCCCAACCCCCTAGAGTGTCAGGAGATAAGGGCCGAAACACTTGCTTGAAGGGGGCTTCTCTTCTGAGGACTCTCTGCTGCCACGCTCTCCACGAGTTTCTTTCTACCACAGGAAGAAATATTCTTTAATGCAGAAACAGAATTCCAAAGAGAGCAAAAAAACATAACACTTCTTCAGCCTATCAGAATTTTACTGAAGACGTTATGAGTAAAAGCAAAATAGATATTCACAATATTTCAGTGTCACACTGTCACTCTTGCATAACCGCATTCATGACAGCATTTACTCCATACGCACACGCAATCTTTCCAAACAACCAAAAGGCGCACTACCGATGATTTTCTTCTCCCCCTCTCCTTCAGGGAAACATTTACTAAATACATCATCCATTGTAAACAGATTTTACCTCTGTATCTCTCTCACACTGAGAGGGGCAATATAATCTGGAAAACACATGTACTCTCCTAA
>CM031598.1:86136501-86151501 GCA_018398815.1 Conus ventricosus
AAATTTTCCAAATATTGTATCTTGTCTCGGCTAAAGGATGTGAATGTCTCCATCTCTACACTGCAGATATATAGCTAAAGGATGTACTGAGGCTGTGAATTTCCCCATGTGCATGCACGCATGGAGAGGTAGCTGAAGGGTCTGTGGAAGGCTGTGGATTTTCCTGTGACTGTCACAGATTGATAGCTAAAGGATCTATAGAGGCCAGATTGTGGAGATCTCCATAACTGTGCTGCACTTGGATAGCTAAAGGATCTGTTATTGCATTTGGTAAATGTGCCACAGAGTAGTGTTCCTTTTCAAGACCTCATTTCATTATGTTAGGTTGGGCCTAGGAAGTGGAATGCATGGAGGAAAAAAATCTTGTATTATACTAATTGCTTTGGTAATGGTATCTTCCAAGCTTGTTAGCACAATGCTGAATTCTTGCATGTCAGATGAGTTAGTATGTGTGAATGTAAGTCGGTGTGTGTATCTTAATACGAGGTGAGAAGTTTGGTAACAGTGTGTGTTTGTTAAAGTATGTAAAATGTTGCAAAGCTTCTTTTTTTTACCATTCAGAAAGATACCTGTCATGAAAAGGTATGCTTTGTAGCCATGTATCTGAATTTTTTTTTTTTTCTCCACACATTCTCTTTGGAGTTGTGTGAAGCGTTTGCTTTCTTACCTCAATTGACATTACATAGAGCAAGCTGCTGTGCAGGCAATGTCTTTCTAATCCACATAGTTATGCCTGTGTCTCTGCTCATCCTGAAGCAAGTGATTGGAAAGAAACAAGTATTGATTTAAAAGGTCAGGTGAACAGGACATACACATGTACAATTTGAGTGTGTACCTTGGTTGGAGGGTAGGTTTGAGAATGTTAAGAGGTTATAAATACATCAGTAAAAACGTTGGAAACAAAACTTTGAATTGGAGATATGTAGAACTCTTAGTAAATTCAAAATTCTGGTTGTTTTGTTTTATATAATAGATTTTGATATACCACCAGCAATGTTTTGGAAGTGAGACAAAGGCAATTCTGGCTGTAATGGCAGGCATATGGTCATGTGTGCTGTGAAGGAGCAAGGCGGGCGTGTTCAGCCAATGTGCTTCTCCAGGTCGACTTCATGAAGTGCACCCAGTGATTCATTAACCCAGGCCATGACGGCCAGCATTGTGCCAGAGTCATGGTTTGCTTGTGTTGAGTGGTGAAACCACACAATAAAGGACAAATGAAAACCAACCTGGAGTGTTGCCTACGATTCAGAGACATTTAAATCATCACCTACATGTCTGCATGCAAGACTGCATGCGTGTGTCTCACAAGACTGTTTCTGTGCTTGTGTGTCTAAGAAGTGTCTGTCATACCTCTATGTCTTTCATGTTCCTACGTGTCTTTCATATCTCTGTATGTCTGTTGTGTGCCTGTGTGTCCATCATTTCTGTGTGTGATGTGCCATGTTTCTGTAGTGTGCACTTCCCTGGTGCCGCAGGGAGATAAGGAGGTTGATGGCTCTAACTAGTCCTTATTGTGTTTTTAGCAAGCCTTTATCTTGGACCTGTGTGGATGTGTGCCATGCTGCATGCTTTCAGCTAGCGTGCTATGCTACACTTTGAGACGAAATGCCTCGCAGGAAGACTAACACTAACAGTTTTTTATGTTAAAAAAGACATGCTTCCCAGACTTTACAGCAACTTTTACAGAATGAAGACAGCGTGGATCTTAAGACTGTATACTTGGTTAAGAAAAGAAAATGGCCAAGTTCAGGTAGGAGAACCTAAAAAAGTAGAAGAAAAATAGCTACAGATGATTGTGATTTTGTCGCATTGTCTGGATTCAATTTTGATTGCTGGTAGGTCAAGTCAAAACCATGCGGTATCTGGGGCGATTTCCGTCGAAGTCTACCATCATGTCATGTGCAACAGAAGTGCAATTGAGCCCGAGTTGTCGCGGTGCTTTCAAGTGCTACCGGTGAATTTGGAATGCTACAGGTAAGATGTCAAAATGCTACACTTTGTGCTTTTGAGACCTTGGCAGCTCTGATATCATGACCACCTCTGACCTACCACCTCAGCCAATTAAATTGTCAATTCCTCTTGCAGGCAGCAAGGTACCTGCATGGAAGTGGTGCCATTCCGGGGCCTAGTCGTATGTTATTGGTAGTTGAGTATTTCGCAGGGTCCGTACTTGAGGGTCCACCTTTTCAGTTGCAGGAAAAGACAAGAAGTTAAGTGTTGATGGCTCTTCTGCCCAAATCACATGGAAGTTTACGGGTTCTACAAATCATATAGCCAAACATACTTAAAATATTTATTGAAAAGAAAGAAAGAAAACTGTTCTTATTTCTCAGGAATGTGTAATTCTAATTTCAATTTTTCTTTATAAGCTTCTTTATTTGTGATATGAGCCAGAGAATACTTTTTTTACAGGGCTAGAGTTCCCAAAAGAACATCTCGCATTAGTTTTGTCCCCATACACCAAAAACAGTCATGTCCACAGACCAGTTGGAAGAGCAGTCAGTGTCTCATTGATCTGAAGAAACAACTGCCATGGGTATTGTTGCCGGCCTTGTAGTTACGGTTTCTAGTTTCATCTGATGCATGTGTTTGAAGGATTGTTCAGCCCCGGTCACCTCTATCCCAATTGGCAGAAAGACTGGAACACCACAGGAAAGTTTAATTCTCTAGAACGATGCATGTCCATTCTTAAGATGCCTATCGCTCAGACCTGGCTGATGCTAGAATATCTTAGGAAAAGAAGCATGGAGTGTACCCGTTGTGTACAGAATTTCTCTCTCTCTCTCTCTCTCCTCTCTCTCTTGCACTCTCTGTCTCTCTCTCTCTCTTGCTCTCACACATTCTCTCTCTCTTGCACTCTTTCTCTCTCTCTCTCTCTCTTTCTCTCTCTTCGTGCGCACGCGAGCCTTCCTCTGTCTCTCCCCTCACACACTCTCTCTCTCCTCTCTCTCCCTCTCTCTGTTCCTCAACAAAACTCCCAAGTTCACCAATGGTGAGATTTTTAAATCTCACTAAGTTGCTTCATTTGTTCTTTTGGGATGATGTTGAAATGCGCATTTTTATATCCAGGTCACCCAACCAGGAGGTGATGGGCTTCGTTTCTCCAAAAGACGCCGTGGGATTTAACGTGCAACTTTTGTTTTTCTTGCTTGTCTTCAAGCGCAGGACCTGGTTTAAAGTCTTGTCCAAAGGACTAGGAGGTGACTGAAGTCTGCATGGATGTTGCCTCCGAAAAAAACAAACAAAACTTTTAAAACCTGGCCGTCTGTCTTGTGTGGGGATCAAACGATAAAACTGGGAAAAAGTGTAACAAGGTAGCACACTAGGGCAGCTAGGCCCCCACTACATAATACAAAAAATCAATACAAACATTATGAATTGTTTTTTCATAGATACATAACTGCCAACCCTCCCAAATTTTTCAGGAATTTTATAGTTCATAAATTATTCCTGAAACCCCAAATTTCAATGAAAATAAACAATGTCAGGATTTTGTGTGCATCGGATTTTTAATAGGGATGATAAGATACAGTAGAACAAAGCCCAGATGATTTTTTGGCATTTACATGTTTGTGAAACTGCATTTTCCTTTTAAACCCATTTATCAACTGAAATACAAGGTGGTTAGAAGCGCTTTCAGTCAAAAACAAACTGTCCTCTCTTCAACCTATCTCACTCCCGGTGGGTTAGAAGCGCTTTCAGTCAAAAACAAACTGTCCTCTCTTCAACCTATCTCACTCCCTTCATCCCCGGGTTCCTGAATTTCAAGTCTAGAGAGTTTATCAGCAATGTAGGTCGAGTCCAAAATCTCTTCCTTGAGTTCTGAAGTGTAGGGATCCATAGTATTTTATCATCCTGGGGTGAAGGGGTGGAGTCTGGTCTTTAACGCCCTGCTTTGGTGGTAATCTCCCTTTCCATTCCTCCCCACATCTCGGGTGTATGTGTCACAGCTTCAATTTGGGCTAGGCCATGGGACTGTCATATGGATAGTGGCATCCTCAGGATTGGGATGCTTAACTACTAGACCTTGGCTGCCAAATCCACTCGGCATTTATACTGTCTTTTACCGCGGCTGCCAAATCTGCTTATCGCATTAACGCGCTCTATGACGGCCACCTACAACTCGCTCATATTGGGGTTTTTTTGGTTCAAGTACAGCCTCGGCAGTTGAGAAGTTGATATTTGTGCTGATTCTGCCACTTGGCAATTATTGTCAGTTGAGGAGACACACATAGTACATGGTACCAAGCAGTTTGATCAGAAAAGGCATCACTGAACAGCACCAACATGGCTGCATCTGTGCTGTGCCTCTGGTGGGTTGTCTCATGGTTAACCTATAGCGATTGTTTTTTATAGGGTGCCAGTGCCAACACTGTAATGCATTGAGGATGGATGTGACTAGAAATGGGCTTGGGGAATGAGGTGCATGGAAATAGCGTTGCTTAAGAAAGAAAGAAAAAGAAAAAATCGCCTCTTAAGATGGAGACCTACTCATGATCCAGCACATGCATGCAAGGTCAGTATTGTTAAGTCTGGTCACTTGTGCTTTTGCCAGATTAAAATTGGTGATACCATTTGCACCTGAACTTTTCCAGCAAGGATTGTTTTCAGGCATCATAGTCATATTTCCTCAAACGATTGACTGATAATCTTATTCTGAGGATAACGGATAGCAAGCGGCTGATTTTCTCCATCTGGCCCACATGACGCCATAGATCGCTGCTTGGCTCTCCTCTCTTCACCTTCCCCACCTCTCATCATCCCCTAATGTGATTCCAAATCAGCATAAAAGAGAAAGAAGACTCATTTTCAATGTGAAAGACAGAAAAGAAATTTTTTCATCAACATTTTAAACTTTGAAACCAGTGGACAAATTTACATAACTTGAAGATTGACTACATTTTCAGAAGAAAGTTTATTTTCACATTGACAAAATATAACAATGAGTGCAATACAACTGTATTATATTTATCAACTTAATACAATAGTACACGTTTCACATATAACACAGAAAAATGTCAAAAGTAGCACATTTGCACATCACATACCCAAGTCAGGCGCATTGTATTCAAACTATGTACATTTTTTTTTTAAAATTTTGTTTATTCATGTCTGTTTTCCCACTATGAATTTCACAAAAACGATGATAAATCCAACAATATATCACTTCTACACAGATGTAGTTTCATGTAAACTATAAAATTTACCAAAATAACATTGTATTTGGTAGGTCAGTGATCTTTGAAAAAAAATCAAAGTGATCAAATTTATGTGATTATTTTACTGTTTATTAAAAAAAAAAAAAAAAACTGTGCATATTTAAATTCACCGGTTTTACAAAACAAGATACAGAACTATGTACAAATAATTAACAGGTTTTGCAAAACAAGATAAAGAACAATAAACATGTACAATGTGAAGTAAAAGGTTGCTCATTTGCAGATGTCTGCAAATACCATTGCACATTCACAAGCTTCAAGTCCATAATGTCAACCAGCCGCCACTGCAACAGTTGTGTGTAACATTAACACATCGTCCGCTACCATCATTTCAATACAAACCAAATCAACAGAAGTGGATTAATTTGATGCCATTATTGGAGACAGATTGAGCGCATGTAATTAATTATATGTATTTAAGAAAATGAATGTCTAGCTACCTTAACGAAGGAATTCAAGCAATCTCCCACTAAAAAAATCTTGCCAACAATTAACTTAGGACTTTGTGTCAAGGATTGAAAAAGGTGATGGTTTTGCATGTAATGTTCTGAAGTCTTTGTGATAGAAGGGAAGAAAAAGGTCGTTTGAATGATAATGTGGACAACTCCTTTATTTTTTTGTCTTGATTTTGTTCACACACACACACGCACAAACCACACACACAACATGAATGTAAACATATATTTGTAAAACAGCACATATAGATGTGTAAGTATGTCTGTACGTGTATCTGTTGAGTATGTTATGTTGTCAAGTTTTATTTGTGTCAATAATAACAATGTGTGGGGTTACACAAAAGCAAATGGCTCAAATCTTTTTTCCGTTGATCATGGCTTCATTTCTACTTGACAGATTGAAGTCATACATGAAAAGCACCATTGTTTTAGATGCATAAGCAAAAATGTATTTCACAGTAAAATTTGCGAACAACAAAAGCGCTAGATAAATCACACACAGGCCAAGAAAACAATGCCTCTCTGTCCCGGGACCTGCATTGTTCACAGGTTCAGAGTGTGGAAAGAGGAGGGGTAGGGAAGGAGCCAACATTCAATGTTAAACTGACAATTGATCAAAAGAACAACTCCCACCAATTATTTCCCTTGTTTTGGGGGGTGGGGGGGGGGGAATTTCTACCGATGACATCACATACAATCTTCAAATACATAACTTTCCCCTTAGTTGACGTCACATTTCAGTCCCTTTTCTCCACCTGGAAGCGCCCAAACAGTCCCATTCCTTTGATTTTAATCTGTCTGCTCGGAACCCTCTGGCTTGTACCTTAATTGATGGCCATATCAAAGAAAATGAGAAGAATCAACTTTCCGACATGATGAAAAAGAAATTCTCAAAACAATTCATTGCGCCAGTCTTTAAATACTCGACTCCTTAAACAAGGCCTCAGCGCTTTAATTTTTGGTGTGCAGCCAGCTGTGCTGTTGGCCATGGGCCGAGCAGTCTAGAACTTGTGCTGGTAGTACTGTGCTTGGCCGCACTTGGACATGAAGCGGGACTGGGCCAGTTGCTGCTTGTTCTGGGCATTCTGGTAGCGGTGGTGACCTCCTTGGCTTTGGTGAAGAGCATCTTGGTTCGGGTTTCCATATGAGAGGTAGAGGCAGCACCCTGCAATACAGAAACAACACATGTGAGGTAGAGGCAGCACCTGCAATACAGCAACAACCATGTGAGGTAGAGGCAGCACCCTGCAATACAGAAACACCTGTGAGGTAGAGGCAGCACCCTGCAATACAGAAACAATATAAATGAGAATGGCATCAGCCAACAAAAGAGAAACAAGACTGGCAAGCCAGATACAGGGTCCTCAGTTTCCACATCTTGTGACACCATCATGTAAGGACACTTAGTTTTTCATTTTCCACATGACGTGAAGTCATCAAATAAGTACACCTAACATTAAACTGGCATTTCTCCATCATATGACGTTCAACAAGTACATCCGATCGTCATTTTCTACCTCTTACGATATCAAGTAAGACCACATAAAATGTCAATTGTCACGTCATTTGATGTAGAATGTGTGCATGTAAATGTCTTTTCCTGCATCATGTGTGATGTCAAATATAGTACACATAACAATCATATCTACTCATGTATGTCAGACGAGGAAACACAGCTGTTTTTTTTTTTTTTTTCAAGATTGTGTGATGTCAAGTAAATACACATAACCAATTTTCCACATGAGGTGATGTCAAATACGTATAATCGTAATTTTCTCACATCGTCAAATATTTTTGAATGTTTTTGAGTTACATATCAACCCAACAAGCTGATCAGGGCTTAAGGTGGGAAAGACACAGTTATGACTCACCCAGTGAGGTCAATGATGAGGTGTAAATGTGAATGAATGACACAGTCATGATTCACGCAGTGAGGTCACTGATCATGTGTAATGTGAATAAATTACAGTTATGATTCACCCAGTGAGGTTACTATGACGTGTAATGTGAATGAATGACACAGTCATGATTCACCCAGTGAGGTCACTATGAGGTGCACTGTCAATGACACAGTCAGGACTCACCCGATGAGGTCATTGACAAGGTGTCAGTGAGGTCCCCCATGAGGTGTGTAATGTAGATGACACAGCCATGACTCACCCAGTAAAGTCACCGATGAGATGTAATGTGAATGACGCAGTCATGACTCACTCAGTGAGGTCAAATGATGAGGTGTAATTTGAATAACACAGTCGTGACTCAATCAGTGAGGTCAATGATGAGGTGTAATGTGAATGAATGACACAGTCGTGACTCACCCAGTGAGGTCAATGATGAGATGTAATGTGAATGAATGACCCCAGTCGTGACTCACCCAGTGAGGTCAATGATGAGGTGTAATGTGAATGAATGACACAGTCATGACTCACCCAGTGAGGTCAATGATGAGGGTAAAAGTGAATGAATGACACAGTCGTGACTCACCCAGTGAGGACAATGATGAGGTGTAATGTGAATGAATGACACAGTCGTGACTTACCCAGTGAGGACAATGATGAGGGGTAATGTGAATGAATGACACAGTCGTGACTCACCCAGTGAGGTCAATGATGAGGTGTAATGTGAATGAATGACACAGTCGTGACTCACCCAGTGAGGTCAATGATGAGATGTAATGTGAATGAATGACACAGTCGTGACTCACCCAGTGAGGTCAATGATGAGATGTAATGTGAATGAATGACACAGTCGTGACTCACCCAGTGAGGTCAATGATGAGGTGTAATGTGAATGAATGACACAGTCGTGACTCACCCAGTGAAGTCACTGGTGAGATGTAATGTGAATGACGCAGTCATGACTCACTCAAAGAGGTCACTGATGAAGTGTAATGTGAATGAATGACACAGTCGTGACTCACCCAGTGAGGTCAATCATGAGGTGTAATGTGAATGAATGACACAGTCATGACTCACCCAGTGAAGTCACTGGTGAGATGTAATGTGAATGAATGACACAGTCGTGACTCACCCAGTGAGGTCACCAATGAGGTATAATGTGAACAAATGACAAAGTCATGACTCACTCGAAGAGGTCACTGATGAGGTGTCACTGAGGTCTCTCATGAGGTGTAATGTGGATGACAGTCATGATTCACCCAGTGAGGTCACCAATGAGGTGTATTGTGAATGACTCACCCGTGAGGTCCCTGATGAGGTGTATTGTGAATGGCTCACCCAGTGCAGGGTCTAGCATTGTAAGCCTTTCGGCGTATATACGCCGATACATAGACCCCCATACTCCGATTTCGATTGAGCGTACGCCGAAATCGTTTTTATCGCGAAAAAAAACATTCGCATCCGGCGCGCTTCTTATTCGGTACGCTGTCGCCTATTCCAGATCGGTCGGGCTCGCCGCCATCTTTGTACACTTTCCCTTGTTAACTTACAGCAGCGAGCATCATGGCGCGAAGAGTCGATGTTGTTCAACGCGGAAAGCCGTTTTCTGACCAAGGATGCCGCTACCAATGGAGATGGGACGGCTTGATGCCGATTTTGTCATTTTCGACGACGACGGAAATGAAAAGAGCAAGTGCCGATATGGTGAATTTTTCAGGAAACTGACTTGTGCTGGCAAGGCCCATTGCACGTTGTCTTCTTCTTCTTCTTCCTAAAACACTGGTTCACTCAAAAACGAGTAGGTCACCAGCGCGCATGTTAAAAAGTAAAATAAAATACCATAAAACAGTGCGACTCAGACTGTTGGCCCCTGGAGCAAATTTAGCAACAAGGGTCGCACTCGATATTCAAGAAGATAAAAGCAATGGCCAAATTCAGGCCCAGGTAATAGTAAAATATCAGGGAAGTAAAAATAGAAAATCGTCAATATGCAGATCTCAGAACTGTCGAATCAATTTGTTTTTTGAATGAGATTGCATTTGTGGCAATCTTGATGGCACCCGGCAGTGAGTTCCACAGCCGTACAGAACTGGATAAAAAGAATGTAAGTGGCTGTCAATATTTGATGCAGGTATAGTATAACATTGACCGCCACTCCTGGTGCTACTTTTATCAATACTAGTTGTTCCATTGGAATATCAATTACTTTAGCTCTGCCTTTGAAAAAGGTGTTAAGTTTAATAAAAGCTCTTCTCTCTTCTAAGGGTTTCCATTCTAATTTCCTCATGTTCTTCCTAGTATTCCCCTTTTCTCTGATGTGGTTCCCTGTTACGAACCGTGCTGCTCTCTTCTGAATCTTTTCAAGGTTATCAATGTCCTTTAGATGGTAAGGATCCCAAACTGAGCAACCATATTCCAGTACTGGTCTAACCAGTGTTTTTGTAGCAGTCGTCTTTAACCTTTTGGGGGCAGTCATTGATATTCCTGTGTAAGAAAGCTAAGATGTTATTTGCTTTCTTACATACTAAATTGTAATGTTCTTTCCATTTGAGACGACTATCTATAATCACGCCTAAATATTTTGCAGCATTAGTTTCTTTAAGAATAGTATTATGGATAGAATAATCTGATCTAATTAGTGAGCGTTTGTTACATATACGCAACACTTGGCACTTTTGAGGGTGAAATTCCATTTTCCAAGTTTTTCCCACTCTTGTAAAACGTTTAGATCTTCTTGTAGAATGCGTGTATCATTCTTGCTTCTGATTGTTCTATATACTAAACTGTCATCATGCAAAAAGCCTTATAGTAGTTCCAGGAGAGAGATTTCTACTTATGTCATTTATATAAATTAAGAAAAACAAGGGCCCCAGAACAGTTCCCTGTGGTACACCTGACAAGACTGGTTTACAATGGGATGACGACCCTTCCACAACAACTTTCTGCGTTCTCCCAACGAGGAATGATCTAGCCCATTTTAGCAAAGAACCGCCAATGCCAATGTGTTCTAATTTAAGCAGCAGGCCCTCATGGTCAACCTTATCAAAGGCTTTAGAAAAATCTAATAAAATTGCATCTATTTGCTGTCTGTTGTTAAGACAGTTACTAAAATCATTGAGAGTTGTTATAAGTTGAGTCTCACAACTCCTTCGCTGTCTAAAACCATGCTGGGCGTTATTTAAGAAATCATATTTGTCAAAATGGTCCATTATGCTACTATATATTATGTGTTCAAGTAATTTAGCTGATATGGATGTAAGAGATACAGGTCTATAGTTCTCTGCTTTTGTTTTGTCACCCTTTTTAAATAAGGGAACAATGCTCGCATCACGCCACTCATCAGGTATTACTCCCTGGTCCAGTGAAGCTTGGTAAAGTAATTGGTATACCTCACTCAATCATTGGCACATAATTTTAAGAGCTTGCCAGGAACGCCATCGGACCAGTAGCTTTGTTTTCATTAATATTGGTCAGTAACTTAAATACTCCTGCTTTGTTTACTTTGATGTTTTGCATTTCAGTGAGTTTATCATCATCCTTTAGTCTAACGTTAATTAAAGGTTTGGGATTTGAGAAAACTGAACAAAACTGCTTGTTTAGTAAGTTTGCTTTCCCTTCAGGGTCCTGTATTAGGTTATTCTGGTTGTTTCTCAGGTCTGGAATCCCAATGTTGTCCTGTCTCTTACTCCTTATGTAAGACCATAATTTCTTGTTCTGATAATCACCTTCCGAAATCATCGAATTAACATAATTGGAGTGAGCAAGTCTACATTCTCTCTGACACCTTCTCTTAATATGTTTATACCTAACCAGTAATCTTTCTGAATTAGGATGTAGTTTCAATTTCTTAAAGAAACGATGTTTCCTTCTCAACAAACGTTTAGTTTTAGTAGTAATCCATGGCTGGTGGTTCTTGCTTGAAGTTATTTTAGTAGGTATGTTGTCATCCATAATAAATTCCAAGTTAGTTTTTATACACTTCCAAAGATCACTGACATTATCTTTAACACTATGGGACCTAAAAAAAAGACGACTGAAATTATGAGTATCCCTGCGCAATTTTGGTAAATCTGCTTGGTTCCAGAGTCTGATGGTACGTTTAGGGGGTTTTCTTCGAAAGGGTTGAAAGTTACTCTCTAAGAGAACTATGTCATGATCACCCAGGCCTGCAATTAATTCCTGATTGCCTAAAGCGCCTGGACAATTGGTAAAAAATAAATCCAGGAATGCCTTACCACGAGTTGGTGATTCAACTGACTGTACTAATCCAAGGTCTTTGGTGGCATCAAAAAACTGAGTATTAATATTTTTACTGTATTGATTACCAAGTATGGCATCTTCACCCCAATCAACATCTGGTAAATTAAAGTCTCCACCAATCCATAATATTGCCTTCATATTGGCCAAAACAATATTAGAAATGTCTCTGCAAATAGACAAACATACATTTTCATCTGAGTCTGGAGGTCTGTAAACTGATCCAACAATGACAGGTCTCTTATTCTTGAAATTAATCCTACAAAATAAACTTTCACTATTTTTGCCTTGATATAAAAACTCACTGGCTAAGTTCTTCCTAATGGCAATCAAGAGTCCCCCACCTCTTTTTCCAAGTCTGTCCTTTCTATAAATATCAAAATCCTCCATTAGAAGTTCACTGCTGGATGTTCCAGTTTCTAGCCAAGTTTCTGTTCCAATTACATCAATGTTTTTTTCAGTGACTAAATTACTGAGTTCTTCCTTTTTCTTAATAAGAGATTGAAAATTTACAACTATGCATTTAAGTTTGTCTTTTTCTTTTGATGATTTGAAGTTGGGTTGCACTTTATGATTAGGGATTTCATCAGTTTTAGAATCGGGGGTGGATGCAAACTTAGGACAAAATTTCAAGGAGTTTTCTTTTGGGAATCGGTCTGGTGAAATAAGGCCAAAACGGCTGCTTTCTGAACTGCAGTTTTTAATAGAATCTTCAAAAAGTCTTGAACTAAAGTTTGGAAGCCCGCAGGTAAAACAAGTCCATGATATATCACTATTGCATAATGCTTCATAAACTGCTGAATTCATTAACATACATTTAGTGTGATACCATGAATTGCAGACGTCACAGGCAACTGCTTTATGTTTCCATGTGACTCTCAAATTGCAAACTCCGCATGGATATTTTACTTTGGTGGACGGACCAGATTGAGTTCAATGTCTCCTGATAGGATAAGGCTTAAAAACCATAATTTAACTCCTCTGTGTCTAACTCTTTTAATCAAACAATTCCTTATCACTGTACTATTTCTGATGTTAATTGAAATCAGGGGTTCAAATCTGGCCTAGTAATAGACGTAAGAACAGTACTCGGCACAGGTGCACACAGGAGACTAACATGGTTCAGGTTGCACAAAGTTTTAAAACCTGCAAAAATGGAACTAAAAGCGTCTACATCAACATCTAAAATTTCAAAATTAAACTGAGTGCTAGGAATATTGTTGTTCCTGTCACATGTGGAAAGAACAAGAAAAAATAGAAAACTTTTAACAAAGCCGAGGAACAACACGCCGGTAGCCATCTTGAAAAGCCAAATAAGAAAGACTCACCTTTAAGGGGGTTTAAAACACAATTTCGTTAAGATAAAATAAAATTTAGCATTAAACTACCAATAGTGCTGATCATTAAAATTCACAGTTACTCGTATGAGTAAAAGATGTAAAAATGTAAAGACGTAAAAGATGTAAAAATGAATTAAAAACGGGAGCTCCAAAAGCCAGGCAGCCTCCTCGCTGGACATGCGCAACCAAATAAGGAGATCGCCGAGTAAGCCTAAATCACTTTTTCCAATGCTAGGCTCTGCAGTGAGATCCCTGATGAGGTGTA
This sequence comes from Conus ventricosus, assembly GCA_018398815.1. NCBI lineage: Eukaryota > Metazoa > Mollusca > Gastropoda > Neogastropoda > Conidae > Conus > Conus ventricosus. The sequence goes on from CM031598.1 coordinate 86,149,936, forward strand.
TTATGAATGACTCACTCAGTGAGGTCTCTGATGAGATGCATTGTGAAGGACTCATCCGATGAAGTCCCTGATGAGGTGTAATGTAAATGACTCACCCTGTGAGGTCCCTGATGAGGTGTATTGTGAATGACTCCCCGGTGAGGTCCCTGATGAGGTGTATTGTGAATGACTCACCCTGTGAGGTCCCTGATGAGGTGTATTGTGAATGACTCCCCGGTGAGGTCCCTGATGAGGTGTATTGTGAATGACTCCCCGGTGAGGTCCCTGATAAGGTGTTATGTGAATGGAGCGCCCATGACTCACCCAGTGAGGACACTGATGAGGTGTACTGTGAATGACTCACCCAGAGAGGTTCCTGATGAGGTGAATGTGAATGACTCACCCTGTGAGGTCCGTGATGAGGTGTATTGTGAATGACTCGCCCGGTGAGGTCCCTGATGAGGTGTTATGTGAATGACTCACCCAGTGAGGTGCCTGATGAGGTGTTATGTGCATGGAGCACTCATGACTCACCCAATTGCCCAGGTTGTCCATGATCTCCTGGTCCAGGTCTTGGCACTCATCACGGAAAGCTGACAGTTCCTCCTTCTGCTCCACTGTCTTGGCGCCTCGCTTCGCCAATCGCTTCGCTGCTTTCCTGTTGCATGCGGAAACACACACACACGTGCACACATGTAATCTGGCACCAAATTCTCCATCTCTGTCTGTCTGTCTCTGTCTCTGTCTGTCTCTCTGTCTGTCTGTCTGTCTCTCTCTCTCTCTCTCTCTCTCTCTCTCTCTCTCTCTCTCTCTCTCTCTCTCTCTCTCTCTCTTGCATCAGGGACGACTGTCTCTTCTATAACAACTCTCAAGTATGGCGTTCCACAAGGCTCCATTTTAGGCCCGCTACTCTTCTCAATCTACATTAATGACGTACCCCTACATGTGAGATCTACATGCGTCCTCTTGCAGATGACACCACAATTCACACCAGCCATAATGATCCTTCCAGTCTTTCAAAACATTTGCAAGAGAGTACCAACGATCTTGTAAAATGGACCGAACAAATCACATGTCACTTCACCCTCAAAAAACAAAACTGATGTACATTACAACTAGGCAAAAAAGACAAAAGCTCACCAATGATTTCCCTCCTATACACCTCAATAATGTACTTGTAGAACAAGTCACTCATCATAAAGTATTAGGACTAATAATTGACAATAGTCTCAGCTGGAATCCCCACATAACTTTACTATGCAAAGGCTTTCCAGAAAGTCTATCAGCTCACCAAAACCAAACACTTTCTTGACTTTCATTCACGAAAACTTTTTTTCCATGCTCATATTCAGTCTTATGTTGATTATGCATCGACTATATGGGATTCTGCAAGTGCAAACACACTAAAACCATTGTTCAGCCTACATAAACGAGCGCTCAAATTAATCCTTCTGAAGAAAACTAGCCTCGAAAGCTCTGATTATAAACATCTTCACATTCAGCCAGAGACTCAAATACAACAAAGGGCTAATGATGCACAAGATTCTGACCGGGAATGCTCCAACAACTTTAATGAGCCGATTCTCA
>CM031598.1:86154001-86174001 GCA_018398815.1 Conus ventricosus
TACCAAATTTAATTAAAATCCACCTATATATAAGAAGTAATGGCAGAATAACGGTTTTTAAAACGGTGGTTTAATCCATTTTCAGCATTACATCACTTACACAAGGACAGAGGCTCCGATTTGTCACAAGATCATCCAAACCGCTTATAAATTGGCCAAGTACTTTCTGAGATATTCCCTCCGGGGGTTGCAACCTTGCCGTGGTCGGAGGGCTTGCGTGGTCCAGTGATCCCTTAGGCTTTGCTGGCGGGGCATCAATATTTGAAGATAGGCTGGTTTTTTAAACTACTTCTAGGCCTGAGAAGTGAAGATGCTGTCTGGCCTAAGCATAACATGGTAAGGAGTTGATGCCCCCGGTAGGCTTCCCATGTCAGATAGGCTAAGGGTGAGGATCCTGACTAAGAGTAAACCCGCCTTTCTCCTTTTCTTGTTTTCTGCCTCCCTTATTTGGCCCTTTTCTATCTTCGTCTCCCCTTCAAGTCTTCTTTTCCACACTCCTTTTCTCTCTGTGGTCTCCTTAAGATCCGCCGCGTTTGCCGTGCGGTGCGACCTGTGTCGGAGGGAATGAGATCCTGGTGATTGAGAGGGCCAGCGCTCTCAACACATCACTTTGGCTCGGACCTCTCCTAGACAGGGAGTACACTTTGGCCCGGGTGTACTAATCGGCTCCCCTTCTTGGGTTGGGTCAAGACAGGCAGTTTCTCTGCTGGCCAAGTAAACCCCTGCAGTGCTCAGCTCTCTGTTCCCGGGAGTTGAGCATGATCAGGGGGGATAGGGTTGGTGGCTTCTGTTTGTCGTATATCTCTCCTGAAGCCTGGAAGGGGTCAAGACATTGGTTTCTTGGCCCTGGCCCCTTAGTTGGACTCCAAGGTGTGTGGGTAAGGGAGGGATGAATATAATAAAATAAACATGGCTTTTTAAAAAAAATATCCCCCCCCCCCCCCCCCAAAAAAGAAAAGGAAGGCAGCATCCCCTATTTCAGGGGATTTTCAAACAGACAGTGATTCTGATACGGAGGTTAGACAGAAGACAGGTTTCTGGGCTTCCTGGCTCGTGATGGAAGGGACGGAGCAGGAAAGACCCCTTTCAGCTCTGAGCCCTTTTGCTATCCAAAAGGGCTTTCAAGGTCTAGCAGGTGACCCTCAGTCCGTCAAAAGGTTGAGGAATGGCTCGTTTCTAATTCAATGTCGATCAAAAAAACAATCTGAACAGCTGTTGAGAGCAACAAAACTAGTGGAGAGGGAGATCAGGGTGACTCCTCATAAACAGTTAAATTCGTCGAAAGGTGTGATTCGCTGCAGAGATCTATCAGGTGTCTCAGAGGCAGAGATCAAAACGGAACTGGCGTCCCAGGGTGTGACGGAGGTGCGCAGGGTGACGGTAAAGAAAGGTTCAGAAAGAGTGGACACCAACACCCTCTTTCTGACATTCTGCAACCCTGTGCTGCCTCCGGTCATCAAAGTCGGTTACTTGAACGTCAGGGTTCAGTTATATGTTCCGTCCCCATTGAGGTGCTTCAGATGTCAGAGGTTTGGCCATGTCAGAGACCGCTGTTCTGGGCAGGAGGTATGCGGTGTTTGCTGCAAGGCAACCCATGATGGGCCGTGTCAAGATCCGGCACATTGTGCTAACTGTGGTGGCGACCATCCCTCCTCTTCAAAAAACTGCCCTCTTTGGATTCAGGAATCCACTATACAACAAATACAAACTGAAAAGAAAATCTCCTTTTTTGAGGCCCGCAAACAGGTTGTGGGCAGTCAGTCGCCAACAGCATCTTCATATGCTTCGGCCGTAAAGAAAGTTTCCACTCGGTCAGTCTGCTGCCAGACTGATGACTTTACGTTTTCCAAGACATTGCAAGGTAGAATTGTCAGCTCTGGTGGAAGCAGGTCCACCACCTTCCAACCCAAAGTGACTGCCCCTGGTGGAGGCAAAAAATCCACCACCCCTCAGACTGCCCAGCAGTCTACAACATCTGCTGCTGGGCAGATTAAAAACCCAGCAGTCCCGCCTCGAACTCCTCTGTCCAGTGCCCGTGCGGGCAAGGGAGTTCAACCCAGTGTGGAGATGGTGGAGATGAGGAAAAAACCTCCACCGTCTCCCAATCCAGACCTTCACCTGTTGGCAAGTCTGCCAGCAGGTCTGAAGACCAACACAGTCCAGTACAAACCTCAAATAAATTTACACCTTTAGCAACAGACGTTGAAGAGGAGATGACCTGATCTCTCTCCTTTTCGCCCTCTGCACCATGGATAGTACAATATTTCATTGGAATATCCGTGGACTAAATTCCAACTTTGAGGAGCTGCAGCTTCTGTGTCAGTCTCTAAAACCTTCCGTCGTGGCTCTTCAGGAAACTCAAATTCAAAGCCAGAAGACCTTTACTCTTTCTGGCTTTAATATTCTTTCAAAACCTGCACAACCATCCATGTTGGGACTGTCGGGCGGTGTTGCCCTTCTCCTACACAAAACTTTGATGTATAGTCCTATCGCTCTGTCTACCTCCCTTCAGGCTGTGGCTGCGAGAGTCACTCTCCACAAGACTGTGACAATCTGTTCCCTTTATCTTCCACCTTCTGTCCCGGTTTGTCGTCAGGACCTTGTCAGTCTGATAAGAGAACTTCCTCGACCTTTTTTGCTGTTGGGTGACTTTAACAGTCACAATCCTCTTTGGGGTAGTGTCGGTACGTCATCCAGAGGTCTGCTAATTGAGGATGTCCTTTCGGATTTAGATTTGTGTTGTCTGAACGACGGATCTGCAACTTACCTCCACTCTTCCACAGGTTCACTTTCGTGTTTAGATTTGTCGGTTTGTGACCCCTCGCTGGTCCTGGACTATGAGTGGTCTGTCCATGACGATCTGCACGGAAGTGACCATTTCCCTGTCCTTCTACAACCCGTAATAACTGAACACGTCTCTGTCTCTCAACATCTAAATTATAAGAAAGCAAACTGGGATCTATTTGCAGCCACTATTTCTAAGGAATTCCAGGACACTGATTTTCTTCAGAGTCCGGACCCAGCAGAATCACTGACTAACACTGTGATCAAGTGTGCTAAAGCTTGTATTCCAGTGTCTTCCGATAAACTTCAAATGCCAAAAACACCCTGGTTTGATTCAGACTGCCAACAAATTTCCAAAGTTCGAAAACGGGCTCAGCGTCAGGTGTACCAACGACCTTCGGGTCCCAACGCTCGAGCCCATCAGAAACTCCGTGCCAAATCGAGACACACTTTTAAAATCAGTAAACGTCGGTCCTGGAGAAGCTTCTGCTCCAGGCTGACATCGAAAACTTCCAAGAAAAAAGTGTGGAACATCATTAAAAAAATCAAAGGGAAGAACACCTGTCCCACTGTGAACCATCTCAAGTTTGCTGACTCTTTAATAACAGAGAAAAAAGCAGTTGCTAATCTGCTGGCTTCAACCATTGAAAAGAATTCCTCCTCTTCTAACAAATCAGCCACTTTTGTCAAAAATAAAACCCTTAAAGAAAAATCACCCTGCAACTTTTTGTCAGACAACATGAAAGACTACAATCTTCCTTTCACGTTAAACGAGCTGAAATCTGCCTTACTTTCTTGCAGCGATTCCTCTCCAGGTATAGATGAAATCCATTATCAACTGTTGAAACATCTTCCGCAAGAAGGTCTGAACATCCTGCTACAGGTATACAACCATGTGTGGACTACAGGTTTTTTTTCCACCCTCTTGGCGAAAAGCCCTCATTATTCCCATCCCCAAACCTCGAAAAGATCTTTCTAATCCATCAAACTACCGTCCCATAGCTTTGACCAGCTGTGTCTGTAAATTGATGGAAAAAATGGTCAATGCTAGGCTCATGTGGAAACTCGAAACCGATGGCCTTTTGGCGAAAGAACAGTGTGGTTTCCGCAAACATCGGACTACTGTTGACCATTTGATTCGTCTGGAATCTACACTTCGGAACGCCTTTCTGAACAAAACAGCATGCAGTGGCAATTTTCTTTGACTTGGAGAAGGCCTACGATACCACCTGGAAGTCGGGGATACTTCATGATCTCCACGATCTGGGTTTTCGGGGTCATCTTCCGCTTTTTATTCAAAATTTTTTGGCAGAACGACAGTTTCAGGTCCGGGTTGGCACCACTCTCTCTGATGTCCACGGGCAGGAGTTGGGTGTTCCACAGGGGAGCATACTGTCTCCTGCCCTCTTTAGTATTAAGATCAACAACATTGTTCAATCAGTCCAGCAGGGTTCAGACTGCTCATTGTTTGTGGATGATTTCGCTGTCTACGCGACTGGAAGCCTGTACCCGAGTGTCCAGCGCAGGCTCCAGCTTTGCGTGGATAAAATCCATCGGTGGGCGGATGAAAACGGTTTCACCTTTTCTCCAACAAAGACGCAGTGTATTCACTTCCATAATTTCCATCAGTTTTTTCCAGATCCTGAACTTCAAGTAGGGAAATCTCCCATTCCAGCTGTTAAAGAGGCCAAATTTCTGGGAGTCATTTTTGACCAGAAACTTAACTTTCTCAGCCACATCAAAAACCTCAAAACTGCTTGCCAGAAAGCACTGAATATTCTGCAGGTCGTAGCGCACACCGACTGGGGCGCTGATAAGAAAACTTTGCTGCACCTCTACAGAGCCTTGGTCCGTTCCAAACTGGACTACGGTTGTGCTGTGTACGGCTCCGCACGATCTTCTTACCTCAAACTCTTGGACCCTATCCACCATCAAGGGCTTCGTCTCTGTCTTGGAGCGTTCCGCAAGACCCCTGTGTACAGCCTGTACGCAGAGGCGGGTGAACCTTCACTGTCCAACCGCAGGCTGAAACTGTCTTTGAATTATTATATCAGACTGTTCTCGGAACCAGAAAACCCTGCCTATGACTGTGTCTTTGACCCTCCGTTCCAAAGTAAGTTTGAAAACAACCCTAAATGTATTCCGCCGTTTGGTCTTCGTATGCAGCCTCACGTGCGGAATGCAGGTCTAGACCTAGGTGTAGTATCTGATTTTTCCAAGTTTCCGGGTCAACCACCGTGGACCTTTTTCACACCAGAGATTCGTTTTGATCTTGCAGCTTTTCGCAAAGAGTCTACCAGCTCTCTGGCGTACAAGGCATTGTATGCTGAGCTCTGTTTGAAATTTCCATCCTGTCAAAAAGTTTTCACTGACGGTTCCAAGTCTGAAGATGGAGTGGCCTGTGCAGCCTATTGCCCTGGGGCTCCTTCTCAGATACTGTTGGAACATATTCATTCAGATGCTTCTGTCTATTCTGCTGAACTTACTGCTCTGGTTTTGGCTTTGAAGATAATCTCACATTCTTCAAAGAGGGACTTTCTGGTTCTGTCGGATTCGCTGTCAGCTTTGGAGGCCATAGCTGGCCGCAACCTTCAGCATCCAGAACTTTTACTTTTTTTTGAACTTTTTAGTAACTTGAAGGCGGACGGTTACAACATTACTCTTGCTTGGGTTCCTGGTCATGTTGCCATCGGCGGGAACGAAATGGTTGATCGTTTAGCCAAGAACGCCACAAGAGAGAAACTGTCCAACACTTATATCCCCTGCTCAGATGTGAAACCCAAAATTAACGATTAGGTGAGAGACCTCTGGCAGGAGGATTGGAACACACAGACGAATAACAAACTCGTTCAGATCCGTCCAAACCTTAAGGACTTCCTCCCATCTACGTCGGGTGGTCGTAAAGAGGAAACGGTTCTGTGCTGGCTCCACACCGGCCATTCGTATTTTACCCATTCTTACCTTTTAAAGAGTGAAGAAGCTCCGTGGTGCATTCCATGTCATGCGCCACTCACAATGAAACATGTTCTTTTAGAGTGTTGGGACTTGCACGATGTGAGACACAAACATTTTACAGCGGAGTCCATGAAGATCCTGTTCAGGGATGTCCCGCCTGACGTGATCCTTGAGTTTTTGAGAGAGATTAACATTTTTCATCTGATTTAAGATTTTACGGCAGAAAGATTTTTAACAAAGTTTCTGGTGCGTTTGTAGACGATGTCATTTAACGAGATGTGTGAAAGTTGGTTTTTTTTTTTTTTTTAATGACTGGTGAGTTGATTTTAACGTGGTGACAGCCCTGATGTGGCCCTTTGCGGTCGGCTGGGCTATAAGCAACATTATCTTATCTTATCTTCTGAGATATTCCATAAAGAAGAAAAACTGTTACAGGTCGTTACAGCCGTTAGTAACGGTTATAACAGTAAACTAAAACATCGGGCATTATTCATGACCCATAATGAACATACCTGCAAATTTTCAGAAAGATCGGCCATATACTTTCTGAGATATTCCATAAAGAAGAAAAACCGTTACAGGCCATTACAGCCGTTAGTAACGGCTATAACGAGGTAAACTAAAACATCGGGCATCATCCGTGACCCATAATGAACGTAACTGCTCATTTTTACAAAGATCGGCCAAGTACTTTCGGAGATATTCCATAAAGAAGAAAAACCATTACAGCCGTTAGTAACGGCTATAGCGGTAAACTGAAACATCAGGCATCATCCGTGGCCCATAATGAACATACCTACAAATTTTCAGAAAGATCGGCCCAGTAGTTTTGTCTGGAGCGAGTGGAACACATTTTGACCATGGACACACACAGACAGACAGACACACACACACACACACACACACACACACACACACACACAGCATTTCTTCGTTCCCATTCTAAAGTACTCCCAGTTCTATAAGAACTGGGAGTACAAAAAGGCAATGATATATCTATCATGAGTACATGTTGACAGAAAGAACCTACAATTTTGTATAGAATGTCTGATTTTTTTTCTAAAGGAGAAACAGTGATTTTATTCTCTCTACTCGTTGACATGAAAAACTGATTGCATAATGAATCCTTGACAGAAAGAAGAAATGACAATTTTGACTGAATACTTATGATGTCAGACAGTAGAAACAGCAATTTCATACTGTATATCCGTTACATAAAACAGTAAACAACAATGTGATGCTGAATAGTTCTTGACAGACACATACACAGCAATTTAAAGCTAAATACTTATTAATGGAAAGTAAACACTCTAATTTGAAGCTAAATACTTGTTGACAGAAAGACGTAACCGGAATCTGAGGCAAAAATACTTACTGACTAAGAGTGGAAACTGGAGTTTGCCACTGAGTACTTGTTGACAGAAATTCAAAATGGTAATTTGATAATGACTTCTCGCAAATAAAAAGTAGAAACAGTTACTCAATACTGACTACTTGTTAATAGAAAGTGGACAGAGTAATCTGGGTCTAAACAGTTATTAACAGAAGATAAATACAAAACAAAACAAAAATGGCCGACTACTGATTTATTGTTGACATCAAGTGAAAACAGTCCTTTGATGCTGAGCACTTTTTGAACAGTTAGTTTCAAAGCGGGGTGACTTCAGGCGGAAACTGGAACACATTTCAAAGAGAAATTGTAATCATTCCGCCGGACAAAAGGGACAAAGAGAAATTGTAATCATTCCGCCGGACAAAAGGGACGAAGAGAAATTGTAATCATTCCGCCGGACAAAAGGGACAAAGAGAAATTGTAATCATTCCGCCGGACAAAAGGGACAAAGAGAAATTGTAATCATTCCGCCGGACAAAAGGGACAAAGAGAAATTGTAATCATTCCGCCGGACAAAAGGGACAAAGAGAAATTGTAATCATTCCGCCGGACAAAAGGGACAAAGAGAAATTGTAATCATTCCGCCGGACAAAAGGGACAAACAAATTACATTCTGCGCTTTCTAACTGTCCTACATGTTGCTTTTCTCGCCTGAAGAAGACCAAAAAGGTCGAAACGCGTCGTGTCTTGTCTTGTAGTTTGTTTGTCCGGTGGAATAATTATCATTTCTCTTCAGAACATTTCCGAAAGTGAAAACATTAATATAATGCTGAGTACGCTGTAGAACTTGACCACAGAGTATGTGCCGACAAAGTGCAAAAAATGGTGAACGTACAGGTGCATGTTGGCAGCCTTGGCTTCATGCTTCTGAGCCAGTACCGCTGTCCTTTGACGGTTGCCGCTCCCAGCACGGACACGTTGATTCCCTGTGAACACACAGTGTGTACATCGTACATAAGTAACGGCAGTGCCATCAGAAGCTTGTACAGTAATCTAACCGGGACAGAATGCGAAATTTCGCACCTGATTTAAGCAATTTGTGCATGTCTCAAAAAACATGTTTTGATTTTTTTGGTCCCTAATTCTGACAACAAAACCAGATTACACTGTGTCCCTCCTTCAACCCATCATCCCGTGCCGTTGTAAGTGGTTGTTGTCACATACGTAGCAATTGTGAATCTGTGACGACTCTGTGTGACATACCCAGCTGCGAATTCCCTCCAGAACTGCAGTTTCAGCTTTGTTGGGGAATTTTTTTTTTTTAATGAAAAAAGAAAACAAAAACGAAAACAGAAAAATACAGAGCTTCCTCTACAACGTGAAATGTGATGTTCAGCATGCAAAGGGCCACAACTCTTTAGTATAGCGCATGTCCACACACACACACACACACACACACACACACACACACACACACACACACACACACACACACACACACACAGCGGGTTGCTTGCATGTGTGTCTGTCTGTACTTGAGACTTCTGGCAAAAATATATTCCTGTCAAAGATAGTGAGGACCTGGAAGGAACAGGCCCACTCACCTCCTCCATGTCGTCTCGGCTGCGGGTGGCCTGGTTACTTTTGCTCAGAATACGAAGACATTTCATACCGTTAGGTCTGGTATAGGTCATCTGAACCTGGAACACAGTTAAGTTGATACATAGAGAATAGGTTATAACACACACACACACACACACACACACACACACACACACACTCACACACACTCTCTCTCTCTCCCTCTCTCTCTCTCTCTCTCTCTCTCTCTCTCTTTCTCTCAGTATAAGTTACATACTCTCTCTCTCTCTCTCTCTCTTAGCATAGGTTGCATACTCTCTCTCTCTCCCTCTCCGTCTCTCTCTCTCTCTCAGTATAAGTTACATACTCTCTCTCTTAGCATAGGTTACATTCTCTCTCTCCCTCTCCATCTCTCTCTCTCCCTTTCACTCTCTCTCTCTCCATTTCACACTCTCTTTCTCTTTCTCACTCTCTTTCTCTCTCACACACACTCTCTCTTTCTAGCTCACTCTCTCTCTTTTCTTTTCTCTCTCACCTTCTCCCTACCCCCTCCTTCTCTCCCCCTTTCACTCTCTCTCTCTCTCTCTCTCTCTCTCTCTCTCTCTCTCTCTCTCTCTCTCTCTCTCTCTCTCTCTCTCTCTCTTCCCTGTCCCTCCCTCCCTCCCCTTTTATCTCTCTCTCTCTCTCTCTCTCTCTCTCTCTCTCTCTCTCTCTCTCTCTCTCTCTCTCTTCCCTTCTCTTCTCTCCCGCCCTCCCTCCACCTGTGAATAAATAGGCTACCAGAAACCTACATATACAAATGGAACCTTACATAAAAACAGATACCCGCATTTTTTGGTCAGGTTCACTGCCTGCCTCTCATTACTAACACCTCTGTTGTCTGAAGCTGCTCTGAAAGAAATCATTGACATCCTGTTCCATCTGTACTAGAGCTTCTAAGGTCAGACTGTAGCTTATCTACCTCAGAGAAAAGAGAAGCAGCCTAATGAAATACACTGCCAACAAACAAACAAACACACACACACACACACACACACACACACACACACACACACACACACACACACACACACACACACAGAGTCAGCCGACAGCAGAACTCACCTGGAAGGGCACCTGTTCCATGGTCAGCAGTTTAGAGGGGTCTTTGGGCTTGAAGCGGAACGTGAGGTCATCCTCTTTCAACACGTTGCCCAGCTCTTTGGACAGGCGATTGGTGTCCTGTCATGACACAGAGAGAGAGACCCACCCCCACAGGGATTCGCATCAGTCAAAACCTCCCTTCAGTTCTCTCATCTTAATCATTTATCCATCAGCTTTGAATCATGTGCAGTGTGGTCTCAAAAATTAGCGGATGTGGTGTAGCTTATATTATGGACTTGTCCGCACGCAGTGACATCTCCTTGATGAAACTGAAACTGAAACAAACTGAAGCGGTTTTCATATCCCTTATTTACATTTGGGAGAGGGAGTGGGTAGGGGAGGAGGGGGTGGGAAGGGTGTGGGGTGGGGGGAAGAGTTAATATTCTCAACAACAACAAAAAATTCTGGGAGACCAGCAACAGTGACAAAATGGCTAGCGCCACAGATTCCCAGCTGGGAGGTTATTGGTTCGATTCCCTTCAGTTCCATCTATTTGTGGGATTTTCTTGCCCTGACCGGCTTTCTACCCCACCCACAGCTGAGCAAATATTAAAGTTAAAAGTGAAATTCCAATTAGTTTCAAAATGAGGTGATTGAAAGCGGAAACTGAAACAAATTTTTGAAAGGACTGTTAGTGGTTCCGAATGATAACATGGACAAAGAGATAACAAGGCAATGTGTTCATATTGTCTTGCAGAATCACTAGCAATGTTTTTTGAAGAAAAAGAAATTCCAATTGCCTTAGACCATGCAGGAGCAGGGTTTTACTTCAATCAAAAATGTGACAAATATCATCTCTAAAACGGCTGGTTTCACTCGCACTTAGTACTTTCCACGCAGAAAAGCCAATGGACTTTTGCTTGATTAAATCTCAAAACGCTGAGACCAGAAAGAGAGCACACACTGAGAGACAGCCATGCTAATTAAAGACAAAATCAGGTGACCATGCTTAGTTAAACCTCAAAACGCTGAGACCAGAAAGCAGAGCACACACAGAGGGATAGCCAGGCTCATCAAGACAAAATCAGGGTGACTTTGCTTAATTAATTAAAGCTCAAAACGCTGAGAACAGAAAGCAGAGCACTCACTGAGGGGTAGCGGTCATCGAAGACAAGTCAGGGTGACTTTGCTTAATTAATTAAAGCTCAAACGCTGAGAACAGAAAGCACAGCACTCACTGAGGGGTAGCCGGCTCATCGAGACAAAGTCAGGGTGCAGGAAGAAGTGACGGTGACGCAGTAGCCACCATGGAGTTCTGCATGATCTGGCGCAGCTGGCGCACGATCTCCAGAGGTTCAGCACGTTCACCACGCCGCCGCTCACTTCCGCCGCCACCTGCACGTGAGGCAGGCCCACAGGTTCTCCCTCCACCGCCAGGATTTGATGACCGTCTGTTGGACTTGGCGTACTCCCCGATCTGAAAGGGTCACCCATACACACACACACACACACACACCACACACACACACCACACACACACACACACACATCATCATCATCATCATCATCATCACATCATCATCATCATCATTATCATCATCGTAAACATCCTAAAAAATCAACAGTTGTGTTCTCTTGAGACTGACTGACAGACACACACATACATAGAGATACAAACATACACAGGGGTACACACACATACAGAGAGAGAGTAGAGACACACACACACACCCCACACACAACACACACACACACACACACACACACACACACACACACACACACACACTCACATACACACACACACACACACACAACACACACACACACACACACACACACAGACTCTCTCTCTCTCTCTCTCTCTCTCTCTCCTCTCTCTCTCTCTCTCTCTCTCTCTGTCAGTATATGTATCAAAGTTCATGTCCATAGACAGGTCTCTCTTCTCTCTCTCTCCTCTCTCTCTCTCTCTCTCTCTCTCCTCTCCTCTCTCTCTCTCTCTCTCTGTGTGTGTGTGTGTGTGTGTGTGTGTGTGTGTGTGTGTGTGTGTGTGTGTGTGTGTCCCCACAACCCACCAACCCCTCACATCTCCGAAACCTTAGATACAGGCAAACCGATATGATAAAAGATGTAAACCACATCAGCCGCTGTGGCGAAGTGGTTAGCGTCGCGGACTCCCAGCTGGGAGGTAGTGGGTTCGATTCCCATCAGTCATTTATTTGTGGGATTTTTCGGTCCTGAACAGCTCATACCCAGAGTTGATTTTGCTATGGTCTCAACTGGGAAGACTGGGACCACAGAGTTGTGTTTCATGCACTTAGTGGATGCATCTCTGAAATTGTTGCTAATATTTTGTAACCAACACTGCTGCTGTCTGTATCTCTCGGGCCTGGTTGACGCCGGAATATATATCATGAAAGTAAGTGTGGAGTTCAGCCCTATCATGCCGTCTAAGACCAGAATGGAACTCCGTATCATTATCTTCATCATCCTCAACTCACCGATCCGAGCATGTCAAAAAATAAAATAAAAATAAAAAAAATGGAAATTCGCAGCATCATCTTCATCATCCTCATACTCACTGATCACCAGGAAAAAAAAATTAACAGAATGGAAATCCGTATAATCATCTTCATACTCAGTGACCGTCATGGGAAAAAACTTGAACAGAATGGAAATCTGCAGCATCATCTTCATCATCCTCATACTCACTGATCACAATGAGAAAAAAAAGAACAGACAAGTGGAGATCCGCAGCATCAACTTAATCATCCTCATACTCAATGATCACAATTTGAAAAAAAAAAATAACAGAATGGAAATCTGTTGCAACATCTTCATCATCCTCATACTCACTGATCACAGACCAACTACGCTGTTGTCAAAGGACCAGACAGCAGAACCCACAGCCTACCTGCCGGTAGAAGGCGGTGTCGTTGCGGTGGCCCTGCAGACTGCCCACGCCCACATTGGGCATGCCGTCCGTGCAGAGGACGATCTCGGAGCTGGGCACCTGACTGATGAAGCCGGCACAGATGGCCAGAGCAGGGCCCAGAGCCGTGCAGCCTGAGGTGTACAGCTGTCTGACCGCCCCGTCCAGGTCACTGCACACCCATCAGCAACCACATGACAGCCACACACAGCATGTTCCATCATCAGCAACGACATCACAGCCACAGACAGCATGTTCCATCATCAGCAACGACATCACAGCCACAGACAGCATGTTCCATCATCAGCAACGACATCACAGCCACAGACAGCATGTTCCATCATCAGCAACGACATCACAGCCACAGACAGCATGTTCCATCATCAGCAACGACATCACAGCCACAGACAGCATGTTCCATCATCAGCAACGACATCACAGCCACAGACAGCATGTTTCATCATCAGCAACAACATCACAGCCACAGACAGCATGTTCCATCATCAGCAACGACATCACAGCCATAGGCAGCATTTTTCATCATCAGCAACGACATCACAGCCATAGACAGCAATTTTTCATCATCAGCAACGACATCACAGCCACAGACAGCATTTTTCATCATCAGCAACGACATCACAGCCATAGACAGCAATTTTTCATCATCAGCAATGACATCACAGCCATAGACAGCAATTTTTCATCATCAGCAACGACATCACAGCCATAGACAGCAATTTTTCATCATCAGCAACGACATCACAGCCATAGACAGCAATTTTTCATCATCAGCAATGACATCACAGCCATAGACAGCAATTTTTCATCATCAGCAACGACATCACAGCCATAGACAGCAATTTTTCATGCCTTTTTTTCTGTTCCATGGTGACAATCCAGTGTAATGCATCACAGCCACAGACAGGTCATCTTTCATGCCGAAGGTTCCTTTTTCTGTTCGTTTGTGGAAATCCAATATATGTATGTGATCTCTCAATATTCAAGGCAGTATCAGCATATTCTGGTATGCATGTGACCTCTATTCTGGTATGTATGTGACCTCTATTTTGGTATGCAGTGACCTCTATTCGGTATGTATGTGACCTCTATATTGATATGAAAAAGAAACAAACGAAAAGAAAATGGACAAGAAAATAACGTAATAATGTAATTAAGTAATCTTGTACAGGACAGAGATGTCAAAGAATATGTTTTTTCGACATGCACAAAAAGAAAATGGAGCAAACAAAATGAAAACTAAGTCATTTTGTTCAGGACAGATCGAAGGAAAAATGTGACATTCACAGCTGAATGTACTCATTTCATCTGCAAGTGCCACACAGCCAGTATTCTCTATACTGTTGAAAGACGTAAGAAAGGTCGGAATATTCTAATAATGTTCTTTATCTTGAGCCAGTATATGAATTTATAGTATGTATTTATGTATGTAAGTATAGATGGATGGAATGATGGATATTCATTTCTTTCGTATGTTGTATGTATGTATATATGTATGTATGTATGTCCATGTATTATTATGTATGTATGTATGTATGTATGTATGTATGTATGTATGTATGTATGTATGTATGTATGTATGTTTGTATTTTGTATGTATGCTTGGATGGATGGATGATGGATGGAGATAGATGGATGATGATGATGTATGTATGTATGTATGATGGATGGATGGATGGATGGATCCATTTTCTTTTTGTATGTATGTATGTATGTATGTATGTATGGATGGATGGATGTAGATGGATGGATGGATGGATGGATGCATGATGAATGCATGCGTGCATGATTGTATGTATGTAATGTTGTGTGGATGTATGGTAGGTAGAGGTTGGGATGCATGCATTATGTATGTATGTATGTATTCATTTATTATTTGTCTTTTTAATTCATCCGTATATTTATTTATTCACTTATCTATTTATCTATTATTTTTTTATTTATCGATCGATCGATCTATCTATCTATCTATCTATCTATCTATCTATCTATCTATCTATTCTATCTATCTATCATCTGTCAATCTTCTGTCTATCTATCTATCTATCTATCTATCCTATCTATCTATCTATTCTCATCTTTTCTTCTATGTATCTACCTATCTATCTTCTACCTATCATCTGTCTATCTCTCTTTCTATCTATTATCTGTTGCAACCGCTATGACCAGCTGCATGAGTAGCAGCAGCAGCAGAATCTGTCTTACACGAAGGAGTCGGTGAGGGTTTGAGTTGGTAGGCACGGGCGAGGTCCTGGCCCTTCTGGATCAGGTCGTCATAGGACACACGGTCCAGGCCGGTGAACTTGGAGTCCCTGGGCTGACCCCGGGCGAAGTCGCCCCCGCCCTTCACGTCCATGTCAGACCCAAAGACCGCCAGCATCACTGGCTTGTCGGGCTGGTCCGTGTTCATCTGCTCCAGTTGTCTGCCCGGCACCAGAAACAAGAAGGAAGATTATTCAAAAAGGCTTAGGACAGACAGACAATAAGGGGAGAAAATGAATGAGCAGGAAAACATAATACAGAAAGAAAAGAATTTGGAATGAGTGAAGGAAAACAGTACTCAAAGGGACCAGAGGTTGAAGGAATGACAAAATTAACTGGGGGAAGAAAAGGTATAAGGAGTGTGTGAAAAAAAAAAAAACAGAACAAATTATGAAATGAAGTTGCAGGACTAGAAGAAAGAAGAAAGGCAGAAAAAGAAAAAAAACACACACACACTAAACAAGGTCAGAAAAAAGGCAAGGTATGAAAGCGATTTTTTTTTAATCTGTAGGTAGGTAGATAAGACCCTAAAATGATGCTTGATGTAATGCATGCAGCTAGAGGCAGAAATGGAAGGAGACAGTTACCCATGATGTCTACACTTTGTTTTGAGTTTTAAAAAAAAAGAAAGAAACAAGCACCGTGATGTTTACACTTCTTACTGAGTTATTGGAAGCATGCACCAGTAAAGTCTATACTTCTTACTGAGTTACTGTATACATGCACCAGTGATGTCTACACTTTGTACTGAGTTATTGGAAACATGCACAAACAATGTCTGCTCTTCTTATTGAGTTATTGGAAACATGCACCAGCGATGTTTACAC
Organism: Conus ventricosus; assembly: GCA_018398815.1. NCBI lineage: Eukaryota > Metazoa > Mollusca > Gastropoda > Neogastropoda > Conidae > Conus > Conus ventricosus. The sequence goes on from CM031598.1 coordinate 86,169,777, forward strand.
TTCTTACTGAGTTATTGGAAGCATGCACCAGCGATGTTTACACTTCTTACTGAGTTATTGGAAGCATGCACCAGCGATGTTTACACTTCTTACTGAGTTAAAGGAAACATGCACCAGTGATGTCTATGCTTTGTACTGAGTTAAAGGAAACATGCACCAGTGATGTCTAGGCTTTGTACTGAGTGAAAGGAAACATGCACCAGTGATGTCTACACTTTGTGCTGAGTTAAAGGAAACATGCACCAGTGATGTCTACACTTTGTGCTGAGTTAAAGGAAACATGCACCAGTGATGTCTATACTTTGTGCTGAGTTAAAGGAAACATGCACCAGTGATGTCTACACTTTGTGCTGAGTTAAAGGAAACATGCATCAGTGAGTCTACACTTCTTACCGAGTGATTGCAAACATGCATCAGTAATGTTTACTCTTTGTTCCCAGTTTTAGAAACATGCATCAGGATTGTTTACACTTTGTCCTGACTTATCCGAAACATATGCTAGTAATGTCTACATTTTGTTTCAAGTTAAAGGAAACATGCATCAGTTATGTCTGCACTTTATACCGAGTTATAGGAAACATGCACCAGTAATATCAATACTTTGTACTGAGCTATAGGAAACATACAGCAGTAATGTCTACACTTTGTAATGAGTTTATGAAACTTGCGCTGGTAATGTCAAAACTTTGTTCTGAGATTTTTTTTAAGCATGTTTCAATAATGTCTACACTTTGTACTGAATCACAGGAAACATACATCAGTAATGTCTACACTCTGTACTGACTTAGAGGAAACATGTACCAGTTAATGTCCACACTTTGTATGGAGTTATGGCACACATGCACCTGAATTTCTAAATGTATGTTGAGTTACGGAAATTATGCACCATTAATGCCGACGGTATGAACATATTGATTTGTGGCAAACATGTACATCTATAGCAGTGAACACCACAGGCTTCCAAGGATGATGTAAGATTGCTCTCAGCTGGTGGGTTCTGCAGTTGAAGACAATATTTCTCTGGGTCCCACTGGCACCTTCGAAATGTTTTTATTTCTTCTTCAAGTAACATCGTTTATATAATGTTCATTGTTTCCCTCTACTCTTGACAGTATCTTAACAATATCTATATATGTCATGCATGGATATCCTTATTACATATGTGTGAAAATCTCCGCACACTGTCTTCTTTCTGCACATTTGAAAGTTCTCATATTATTTAAACAAAATGTGCGGGGCGTTAAAAATAATCACTTGTATAATGTTACCCATATCCTCAGGAGGCCGGAATAGCCTCGTGGTAGAGCGCCGGACTCGTAATCTTGGTGTTGCGGGTTCGAATCTCCGCCGGGCCGTTTCGGTACAGGGGGACTTTTCCCTCGGAGTTAACATTGGTTCTGACTCCATTTCCCATACAGTCCTTCAAATGAGACTATAAACCGAGGTTCCATTTGTGAACACACGCATAACATCTTGCACTCACGTAAAATCCCATCGCCAACTTTCGGAAGAAAAGGCCAGTTTGGCCGTTGGTTGTTACACATAGCATGCACCTTCCCCGAAGCTGGAGTATGGCTGTCTTAATGGCGGGATAAAAAACGATCATACACACAAAACTCCACTCCCTTTGTTGGGTAGATGGGATTAATTCATGCTTGTCTGTACAGGGAGTGTCCGCAGAAGTATCAGCCTGCGTACGCGAAAGTCTCAAACCTCGTTCTGTTGTCTACTGAGAGTGAACTAGGTTGAGTTGTCTCACCTTTGCACGGCTTCCTTAACACACTGGAGTCTGGACACTGCCCCCACTTGGCTCTGACCCCGTGTCCTGTCCACACGCCAGGCAGCTGAAATCACACACGCACACACACACACACACACACACACACACACACACAAGGGTCATACAAAAGAAAAATTATCAGCAAAAATTCCTCCACTGGTCCAGTGAAGGGCAAGCTTATCATTTTAAGAATGGAACTATCTTTTGTAATACTTCATTTTCTGTCAGTTTCACCAATCCCTGCATGGAATGTGTTGTCACTGGTCTACGTGGAGCCAGCTCCATTGATCTATTTCCTGAATGTTAAGTCGCCCTCATTTGTCCTTTTTCTGATCATGCGGTCTGTTCCATCGGCCTATTTGTTTTTCTAAATATCCAGTCCATTCCTTCGGCCCATATTCAGAATGTGTGGTCAACGTCATTGGTAGACCACCCAGCTGGACATCAGAAAATCATGATTTTTTTCCCATCCCCGGATGTTTTTCATAGGCAATGAATGTAGGCCTATAACATGTAAAAATGGAATTCTCACCACCCAGCTTAATGCGCTGTAGATGTTTAACACACACACAGTGTTGACACCCCCTGCCTACAGTTTCATGACTTTGTCGTTAAAGTGTTGTATTGCGCGCACGTGTGTATCCATTTTATTATTTGTGGGGAGTGATTGTTCAGAAGATGACATAGTTCTTATGGATCGAAATAAAATGATGACGACGACGATGATGACGACAACGATGATGATGATGATGATGATGATGATGATGATGATGATGATGATGATGATGATGATATCAACAACAATAACGACAGAACAATAATGATAATAATAACAACAACAACAGGTAAGGTAACAACAACAACAATAATGATGATGATGACGATAATGATGATGATGATGATGATGATGATGATGATGATGATGATAACAACAATAATATTTTTCCCCTTTGCTTTTGTAAGGTGTGAAGGATAGGACTGGGATGAATATCTTTTATTCCCAGACCAGCAGTGACCTATGTTTTCTTCAATATTCAGTGCTGTGCCTTAAAAACCTTTTTATCTTTCATTCCTAACAAGTAAACCCCATCCTTTATGTAAATCAGGCGGTTGGCTGGGCTATAAGCAACATTATCTTATCTTATCTTATGTAAATCAGGACTCCTTACAAAGTTTCCATTGACAGACATGCTTCAAAACTGTATAGGCTTTTTGCAACACTCACAAGCGTCATTCTTCACTTGAACTGATGTTTTCAAACTTTCATTTTAGTCTAAGTTCTTTTAATCAATACATTTTTTAAACAAGAACGACTCCAATGGAAGGGTGGTATATTAGAGAGAGTGCGTATAATATGAGCATATGCGTTGGTGTGCATGTGCGTGAGATCTGGAAGGTAAATGTGTAATTATCTCGGTGATGTGACTACAGCATGGGTTTACGTGCATGTATGAGTGAATATGTGTAGATGTGTGTGTGTGTGTGTGTGTGTGTGTGTGTGTGTGTGTGTGTGTGTGTGTGTGTGTGTGTGTGTCTGTGTCTGTGTGTCTGTGTGTCTGTGTGTGTGTCTGTTTGTCTGTGTGTGTGCGCGCGCGCGCACGTGTGTGTGTATCTGTGTGCGTGTGTGTGTGTGTGCACGCGCGCGCCGTGTGAACGATAGCGTGCGCGCAGCCCCCACCTCTCCTCCCTACCTTGAAACTCTGGCATCTGACAGGTCATGCCCATGGAGGAGCTGATGTCCATGCAGTAGATGGTGTAGCCCGCTCCTCCCTTCTTCTTCGCCTCCGAGCTGCCCGCCTCCGCTGCCACCCCCTGCTCCTCCTCCCCCTCCGCACGAGCAGGCTCCAGCATGAAGTCGAAGCACTCTCCCTTGGGAATCTCCTCTTCCTCCACGTCCAGGTCCCCGTTCTCCTTTTCGCAGAACTCGCTGCACGGCAATGAAAGCAGGAGTCAGACGCATGTCAATGTGAAGCATGTCAATGCGGGTCTAATCGCACCAGCTACGTAAGTTACGTCAGGGTTGTTACGAAACGAACTCCAACAGTGTAAGGTAAGGTATGGTAATGTTGCTCAGAGCCCAGCCGACCACAAAGGGCCATATCAAGGCTGTCACTGCGTTGAAGTCAACTCACAAGTCATCTTTTTTTAATCATTCACACAACCCTTAAAGTAGATCTAAAAACACAGAGGAAACTTTGTTAAAAAAAATCTTTCTTCCGTAAAATCTAAGATCAGATGAAAAATGTTGATCTCTTTCAGAAATTCAAAGATCACATCACGTAGGATATCCCTGAACAAGGTTTTCATAGGACTGCTGTAAAGTGTTTATGTCTCACATCTTGCAAGTCCCCACACTCTAAAAGAATGTGTTTCACTTTGAGCGGTACATGACATGGAATGCACAACAGAACTTCTTCGCCTTTTGAAAGATGAGAGTGGATGTAA
>CM031598.1:86179001-86196501 GCA_018398815.1 Conus ventricosus
TAGGTGATGGAGGAAGGCACAGGAAGAGCGATGGAGGAAGATACAGCAAGAGGCGATGAAGGAAGACAGAGGAAGAGGTGATGGAGGAAGGCACAGGAAGACGCGATGAAGGATAAGATAAGATAATGTTGCTTATAGCCCAGCCGACCGCAAAGGGCCACATCAGGGCTGTCACCACGTTAAAATCAACTCACCAGTCATTTTTAAAAAAAGAAAAAAAACTTTCAAACATCTCTTTAAATGACAACTTCAAGAAACGCACCAGAAACTTCGTTAAAAATCTTTCTTCCGTAAAATCTTAAATCAGATGAAAAATGTTAATCTCTCTCAAAAACTCAAGGATCACATCAGGCGGGACATCCCTGAACAGGATCTTCATGGACTCCGCTGTAAAATGTTTGTGTCTCACATCGTGCAAGTCCCAACACTCTAAAAGAACATGTTTCATTGTGAGTGGCGCATGACATGGAATGCACCACGGAGCTTCTTCACTCTTTAAAAGGTAACAATGGGTAAAATACGAATGGCCGGTGTGCAGCCGGCACAGAACCGTTTCCTCTTTACGACCTCCCGACGAAGATGGGAGGAAGTCCTTAAGGTTTGGACGGATCTGAAAGAGTTTGTTATTCGTCTGTGTGTTCCAATCCTCCTGCCAGAGGTCTCTCACATAATCGTTAATTTTGGGTTTCACATCTGAGCAGGGGATATAAATGTTGGACAGTTTCTCTCTTGTGCCGTTCTTGGCTAAACGATCAACCATTTCGTTCCCGCCAATGCCAACATGACCAGGAACCCAAGCGGCGATGAAGGAAGACACAGGAAGAGGTGATGGAGGAAGGCACAGGAAGAGGCGATGAAGGAAGACACAGGAAGAGGTGATGGAGGAAGGTACAGGAAGAGGTGATGGAGGAAGATACAGGAAGAGGCGATGAAGGAAGACACAGGAAGAGGCGATGGAGGAAGACACAGGAAGAGGTGATGGAGGAAGATACAGGAAGAGGTGATGAAAGAAGACACAGGAAGAGGTGATGGAGGAAGATACAGGAAGAGGTGATGAGGAAGACACAGGAAGAGATGATGTGGATGACACAGGAAGAAGTGATGAGGAAGACAGAGGAAGAGGTGGTGTAGGAAGACAGAGGAAGTGGTGATGGAAGAAGATACAGGAAGACGTGATGGAGGAATATACAGGGAGACCAGTTCTTCAACCAGCTGTTCAACCAGCTAGCTGTTCAATCAGCTGTTCAACCTAAAAATGACCCCAAAAGACAGTTGATAAACCCAAAACTACCGAAACAAACTGCTGTTCAACCCAAAATGACCTAAAAGACAGTTGATAAACCCCAAACTGCCCAAACAACAACTGTTGAACCCAACATGATCCAAAAGACAGTTGGTAAGCTCAAAAAGCTCAAAGCTACCCAAACAACCGGCTGTTTAACCCAGAAACAGACCCCCAAAGACAGTTGGTAAACCCCAAACTATCCAAACAGATAGATGTTTGACCCAAAATGACTCCAAAAGATAGTTGGTAAACCCAAACCTACCCAAAGAGACAGCTGTTTAAACCCAAAAATAACTCCAAAAGATAGTCGATAAACCAGAAACTACGCAAACAACAGTTGTACTATACAAAATTACCCCCAAAAGTTTGCTGGTAAACTCCAAACTACCCGAAACAGAGAGCAGTTCAACCCAAAAATGACCTCAAAAGACAGTTGATAAACCCCGAACTACCTAAACAGACATCTGGTCACCCCATATCAACCTTAGCAGAGTGCGCACAGACACAGACCTGTGCCTGCAGTTGTGATGGCTGGGATGGTGGCGGTGGTGGTGGTGGTGGTGTGCATCGCCTGTGAGACCACCGAAAGCCTGGCGCAGAGACGCGAACAGCCCCCTCCCCCCCTGTGCACCCCACCTACCTGAGCTTGTTGTGGCATGGCTTGTTGTGGCATGGCCATGATATGGGATGCTTGTGGTGGCATGCCTGCAACACACAGACAAGAGAGACAACTCAAAACCTTGACCGGATTGATTCCCCTGAAGATGGAGGAACACAGCATGTTTCGCCAAACCCTTTGCTCTCTTGTATAGTTAATTGTGAGTGTTCTCTGCCCAGAGGTCTGAAAATGGTCAAGTGTGTCAAGTCAAGTGTAACATTTTACCCACGCATGATTGACCTAAATTGTATGTGTGGTGCACTAAGATAGTTGCAATACTGAGACATCCTTCTTACTCCCTGTGAAATAAACTGCTTAGACAAGCTTTCCTCTCCCCTTCTGAAATGTGAAACGTAAACAGTTTCATCCACTCCATTCTCTCCCCCTGTGAACTGTAAACTGGGTCAGACGATGTCCCTGTCCTCCTGTAGAATTTGAAATATGAACTCCTCTTGTGAAATGTTAACTGGGTTAGACAAAGTCCCTTTCCTCCTGCAAAACTTGAACTATAAACTCCTCTTGTGAAATGTAAACTGGGTCAGACAATATCCCTTTCCTCCTGTAAAATTTGAAATTTGAACTCCTCTTATGAAATGTAAACTGGATCAGACGAGCCCCTTTCCTCCTGTAACATTTGAAATATAAACTCCTCTTGTGAAATGTAAACTGGGTCAGACAATGTCCCTTTCCTCCTATAAAACTTGAACTATAAACTCCTCTTGTGAAATGTAAACTGGGTCAGATAAGCCCTTCTCTCGCTCTGTGAAAAAAAACCCAAACATTTTAAACAGAGTGGTGAGTACATGTGGAAAGATTATTGACAAAAAAACAAGAACAGCTACATAAATTGTAGGAATGTCGTGTCACACAAAAAGCTGTGAACATTGCTGCCGACAGTTCTCACGTTCTTTCAAACAACTACAATGTTCAACCCTCTGAACGTAGATTCCAAATTCTAAAATTCAAAATAAATAGAACTAAAAACAGTTCGTTCCCAGTTCCATCAAACACCCGAATCAAAACTGTACTTTCAATAAGATCCGGTTCAGTAAGATTCTTTCTGTGTGTGTGTGTGTGTGTGTGTGTGTGTGTGTGTGTGTGTGTGTGTGTGTGTGTGTGTGTGTGTGTGTGTGTGTGTGTGTATTACTCTGTGTGTGGGTGGGTGGGTCGGCGTGGATGGGTGGGTGTGATTCGTGATTTGTGATTAGTTAGATATAGATCCATAGACATGTTTTTATGGCCACCCTTAATTTCTCTTTGGAGATAAGAAAGTGTTGACTTGACTTGACTTGACTTGACTTGAAATATAAACTGGTCAGATAAACCATCCTCTCTCACCATCAAATATAGAATGTCAGCTAGTTATACATGCCTTACTCTTCCCGTGTGAAATGTAAAATGTTCAGATACGCCTTCCTCTGTCCCTGTAAAATGTAAGCTGCCAGACACTCGCTCTTCTCGTTCTGTGAAATTCTACATTTGAACTGGTCAAATACCCTTCCCCCTCTCCTTCTGTGAAAGGTTAAATGTTAAGTGGTCAGACTCCTCCACCTCCCCTCCCATTTTCTTGCTATCAAATGTGAAATGTAAATCGGTCAGGCAGGTTCTCTTCTGCCCGTGTGCAACATGTGCTGGTCATAAATGCTGTCCTTTCTCTCTCCTCCTCAGATATGAGAAATGGAAACTGATCAAGCATGCCCTCTCTTCCCCCCGTGAACTGTAAACTAGTCAGATAATGCCCTCCTCTACCCATGTAACATGTAAATGGACAGATTAGCTCTCCTTTTCCCCTGTGAAAATGTGAAATGTAAATTGGTTAGATATGCCATTCTCTCTCGCTGTGACAGGGGAAAGGAAAATTAGTCACCCACCCCCCCACCCACCCCCCGTGAAACACAAAATGTGCACTAGTACAGACATGCCCTCATCTGCCCCTGTAAAATGTAAACTGATCAAACCTGCCCTTCTCTCCTGAAAAACGTTAACGGGTCAGACTCTCCTTCTCCCCCTGTAAAATATAAAATGTGAAATAGTCAACCAGGCCCTCTTCTGCCCCTGTAAAATGTAAACTGCTACATACATGCCCTTCTCTCTCTTCCTGTGAAATGTAAACTGGTCAGACATATGCCCCTCATCTCTCTCTGTGTGAAATGTAAACTGGTCAGACATATGCCCTCATCTCTCCCTGTGAAGTGTAAACGGTCAGACATATGCCCTCATCTCTCTCTCTGTGAAATGTAAACTGGTCAGACATATGCCCTCATCTCTCTCTGTGAAATGTAAACTGGTCAGACATATGCCCTCATCTCTCCCTGTGAAATGTAAACTGGTCAGACATATGCCCTCATCTCTCTCCCTGTGAAATGTAAGCTGGTCAGACACATGCCCTCATCTCTCTCCCTGTGAAATGTAAACTGGTCAGACATATGCCCTCATCTCTCCCTGTGAAATGCAAACTGGTCAGACATATGCCATCATTTCTCCCTGTGAAATGTAAACTGGTCAGACATATGCCCTCATCTCTCCCTGTAAAATGTAAACTGGTCAGACATATGCCCTCATCTCTCTGTGAAATGTAAACTGGTCAGACATATGCCCTCATCTCTCTGTGAAATGTAAACTGGTCAGACATATGCCCTCATCTCTCTCTGTGAAATGTAAACTGGTCAGACATATGCCCTCATCTCTCTCTGTGAAATGTAAACTGGTCAGGCATATGTCCTATATCCCTCCCTGTGAAATGTAAACTGGTAAGACATATGCCCTCATCTCTCTGTAAAATGTAAACTGGTCAGACATATGTCCTCATCTCTCTGTGAAATGTAAACTGGTCAGACATATGCCCTCATCTCTCTTGTGAAATGTAAACTGGTCAGACATATGCCCTCATCTCTCTGTGTGAAATGTAAACTGATCAGACATATGCCCTCATCTCTCCCTGTGAAATGTAAACTGGTCAGACATATGTCCTTATCCCTCCCTGTGAAATGTAAACTGGTCAGACATATGCCCTCATCTCTCCCTGTGAAATGTAAACTGGTCAGACATATGCCCTCATCTCTCTGTGTGAAATGTAAACTGGTCAGACATATGCCCTCATCTCTCCCTGTGAAATGTAAACTGGTCAGACATATGTCCTTATCCCTCCCTGTGAAATGTAAACTGGTCAGACATATGCCCTCATCTCTCCCTGTGAAATGTAAACTGGTCAGACATATGCCCTCATCTCTCTCTGTGAAATGTAAACTGATCAGACATATGCCCTCATCTCTCTCCCTATGAAATGTAAACTGGTCAGACATATGCCCTCATCTCTCTGTAAAATGTAAACTGGTCAGACATATGCCCTCATCTCTCTGTGAAATGTAAACTGGTCAGACATTTGCCCTCATCTCTCTCCCTGTGAAATGTAAACTGGTCAGACATATGCTCTCATCTCTCTGTGAAATGTAAACTGGTCAGACATATGCCCTCATCTCTCCCTGTGAAATGTAAACTGATCAGACATATGCCCTCATCTCTCTCCCTGTGAAATGTAAACTGGTCAGACACATGCCCTCATCTCTCCCTGTGAAATGTAAACTGGTCAGACATATGCCCTCATCTCTCCCTGTGAAATGTAAACTGGTCAGACACATGATCAGCTCTCTCCCTGTGAAATATGGTCACCGACCAGGTATTGGCACATAATGGGGCAGGTGTGTACCAGTGACTACTGGAATGTTAAGCAGGGAAATGCAAATAAGCAAACAGACAAAATACACACACACACACACACATACACAAAAACAATTTCTGTTGTTAGAGTTCTGGCATTAGAGTGAGCAACAAATTTACACCTTTAGAAGCAGATGTTGATGAGGAGATGACCTGATCTCTCCCTTTTCGCCCTCTGCACCATGGATAGTACAGTATTCCATTGGAAATCCGTGGTCTAAATTCCAACTTCGAGGAGCTGCAGCTTCTGTGTCAATCTATAAAACCTTCCGTCGTGGCTCTTCAGGAAACTCAAATTCAAAGCCAGAAGACCTTCACTTTTTCTGGCTTTAATATTCTTTCAAAACCTGCACAACCATCCACGTTGGGACTGTCGGGCGGTGTTGCCCTTCTCATACACAAAACTCTGCTGTATAGTCCTGTCGCTCTGTCTACCTCCCTTCAAGCTGTAGCTGCGAGAGTCACTCTCCACAAGACTGTGACAATCTGTTCCCTTTATCTACCTCCTTCAGTCCCGGTTTGTCGTCAGGACCTTGTCAGTCTGATAAGAGAACTTCCTCGACCTTTTTTGCTGTTGGGTGACTTTAACGGTCACAATCCTCTTTGGGGTAGTGTCAGTACATCATCCAGAGGTCTGCTAATTGAGGATGTCCTTTCGGATTTGGATTTGTGTTTGTCTGAACGACGGATCTGCAACTTACCTCCATTCTTCCACAGGTTCACTTTCGTGTTTAGATTTGTCGGTTTGTGACCCCTCGCTGGTCCTGGACTATGAGTGGTCTGTCCATGACGATCTGCACGGAAGTGACCATTTCCCTGTCCTTCTACAACCTGTCATAACTGAACACGTCTCTGTCTCTCAACATCTAAATTATAAGAAAGCAAACTGGGATCTATTTGCAGCCACTATTTCTACGGAATTCCAGGACACTGATTTTCTTCAGAGTCCGGACCCAGCAGAATCACTGACTAACACTATGATCAAGTGTGCTAAAGCTTGTATTCCAGTGTCTTCCGATAAACTTCAAATGCCAAAAACACCCTGGTTTGATTCCCAGACTGCCAACAAATTTCCAAAGTTCGAAACGGGCTCAGCGTCAGGTGTACCAACGACCTTCGGGTCCCAACGCTCGAGCCCATCAGAAACTCCGTGCTAAATCAAGACACACTTTTAAAATCAGTAAACGTCGGTCCTGGAGAAGCTTCTGCTCCAGGCTGACATCGAAAACTTCCAAGAAAAAAGTGTGGAACATCATTAAGAAAATCAAAGGGGAAGAACACCTGTCCCACTGTGAACCATCTCAAGTTTTTCGGATTCTTTAATAACAGAGAAGAAAGCAGTTGCTAATCTGCTTGCTTCAACCATTGAAAAGAATTCCTCCTCTTCTAACAAATCAGCCACTTTTGTCAAAAACAAAGCCCTTAAAGAAAAATCACCCTGCAACTTTCGTCAGACAACATGGAAGACTACAATCTTCCTTTCACGTTAAACGAGCTGAAATCTGCCTTACTCTCTTGCAGCGATTCCTCTCCAGGTCTAGATGAAATCCATTATCAACTCTTGAAACATCTTCCGCAAATAGGTCTGAACATCCTGCTACAGGTATACAACCATGTGTGGACTACTGGTTTCTTTCCACCTTTTTGGCGGAAAGCCCTCATTATTCCAATTCCCAAACCTGGAAAAGATCTTTCTAACCCATCAAACTACCGTCCCATAGCTTTGACCAGCTGTATCTGTAAATTGATGGAGAAAATGGTCAATGCTAGGCTCATGTGGAAACTCGAAACCGATGGCCTTTTGGCGAAAGAACAGTGTGGTTTCCGCAAACATCGGTCTACAGTTGACCGTTTGATTCGTCTGGAATCTACACTTCGGAACGCCTTTCTGAACAAACAGCATGCAGTGGCAATTTTCTTTGACTTAGAGAAGGCCTACGATGCCACCTGGAAGTCAGGATACTTCATGATCTCCATGATCTGGGTTTTCGGGGTCATCTTCCGCTTTTCATTCAAAATTTTTTGGCAGAACGACAGTTTCAGGTCCGGGTAGGCACCACTCTCTCTGATGTCCACGAGCAGGAGCTGGGTGTTCCACAGGGGAGCATACTGTCTCCTGCCCTCTTTAGTATTAAGATCAACAACATTGTTCAATCAGTCCAGCAGGGTTCAGACTGCTCATTGTTTGTGGATGATTTCGCTGTCTACGCAACTGGAAGCCTGTAACCGAGTGTCCAGCGCAGGGTCCAGCTTTGCGTAGATAAAATCCATCAGTGGGCGGATGAAAACGGTTTCACCTTTTCTGCTTCAAAGACACAGTGTATTCACTTCCATAATTTCCGTCAGTTTTTTTCCAGATCCTGAAATTCAAGTCGGGAAATCTCCCATTCCAGCTGTTAAAGAGGCCAAATTTCTGGGAGTTATTTTTGACCAGAAACTTAACTTTCTCAGCCATATTAAAAACCTCAAAACTGCTTGCCAGAAAGCACTGAATATTCTGCGGGTCGTAGCGCACACCGACTGGGGCGCTGATAAGAAAACTTTGTTGCACCTCTACAGAGCCCTGGTCCGTTCCAAACTGGACTACGGTTGTGCTGTGTACGACTCCGCAAGATCGTCTTACCTCAAACTCTTGGACCCTATCTACCATCAAGGGCTTCGTCTCTGTCTTGGAGCGTTCCGCACCACCCCTGTGTACAGCCTGTACGCAGAGGCAGGTGAACCTTCACTGTCCAACCGCAGGCTGAAACTGTCTTTGAATTATTATATCCGACTGTTCTCAGAACCAGAAAACCCTGCCTATGACTGTGTCTTGACCCTCCGTTCCAAAGTAAGTTTGAAAACAACCCTAAATGTATTCCGCCGTTTGGTCTTCGTATGCAGCCTCACGTGCGGAATGCAGGTCTAGACCTAGGAGTTGTGTCGGATTTTTCCAAGTTTTCCAGATCAACCTCCGTGGACCTTTTTCACACCAGAGATTTGTTTCGATCTTGCAGCTTTTCGCAAAGAGTCTACCAGCTCTCTGGCGTACAAGGCATTGTATGCTGACCTCTGGTCGAAATTCTCATCCTGTCAAAAAGTTTTCACTGACGGTTCCAAGTCTGAAGATGGAGTGGCCTGTGCAGCCTACTGCCCTGGGGCTCCTTCTCAGATACTGTTGGAACATATACATTCAGATGCTTCTGTCTATTCCGCTGAACTTACCGCTCTGGTTCTGGCTTTGAAGATAATCTCACAATCTTCGAAGAGCGACTTTCTGGTTCTGTGGGATTCGCTGTCAGCTTTGGAGGCCATAGCTGGCCGCAACCTACAGCATCCAGAACTTTTACATTTTTTAAAACTTTTTAGCACGTTGAAAGTGGACGGTTACAACATTACTCTTGCTTGGGTTCCTGGTCATGTTGGCATCGGCGGGAACGAAACGGTTGATCGTTTAGCCAAGAACGCCACAAGAGAGAAAACTGTCCAACATTTATATCCCCTGCTCAGATGTGAAACCCAAAATTAACGATTATGTGAGAGACCTCTGGCAGGAGGATTGGAACACACAGACGAATAACAAACTCTTTCAGATCCGTCCAAACCTTAAGGACTTCCTCCCATCTCCGTCGGGTGGTCGTAAAGAGGAAACGGTTCTGTGCTGGCTGCACACCGGCCATTCGTATTTTACCCATTCTTACCTTTTAAAGAGTGAAGAAGCTCCGTGGTGCATTCCATGTAATGCGCCACTCACAATGAAACATGTTCTTTTAGAGTGTTGGGACTTGCACGATGTGAGACACAAACATTTTACAGCGGAGTCCATGAAGATCCTGTTCAGGGATGTCCCGCCTGATGTGATCCTTGAGTTTTTGAGAGAGATTAACATTTTTCATCTGATTTAAGATTTTACGGACGAAAGATTTTTAACGAAGTTTCTGGTGCGTTTCTAGACGATGTCATTTACTGAGATGTGTGAAAGTTTTTTTTGTTTTTTTTTAATGACTGGTGAGTTGATTTTAACGTGGTGACAGCCCTGATGTGGCCCTTTGTGGTCGGCTGGGCTATAAGCAACATTATCTTATCTTATCTTGCGTCTGGCCATGTTCCCAACTCTGGTGTGAAATGTTCAGGAGACTGGATTGTGACATCTGCAGGAGCATGAGGAAGTTTCTCTACCAGAGAACTACTCCAGTGCCCAAGACAGTAAGATCTGTGGTGCTATAGATTCATACCTGTAACTCACAGATGAACTCCAACAATTGTGTAAGAAAAACAAAACAAAAGAAAATTAGCATATTAAAATCCTGGTATGTCAAAAGGCATGAAAAAATACACTTGATTGAAAACAGAAAAAAAAAGTCAGAGGTTAGCACAGAATAATTCAGGTGCAGGCCCACTTTCCACATCTTTATCTCCCGGCAAGACAACTGAAAGCCTTCACACCATCAGCACACCGCTGCACACAGCACATATTATATACCCCTCAAAGTTAGCTACGGATATGTTTGGCAGCTTCACAAAAATGTGTATAAGTTAGGTAGTTTAGTCTATCAAAGATTGGAAAAAAAAGGGTCATTGCGTGTGCATTTCTTGTCTGTGTAGGGTATGTGTCTACAACCGAAGCATGTTGTGTAACATATGCTCGCCTGCTAAATCTGTTGTTGCGATATTCCCTGACATAACCGAGGTTTAATTTCTTTTTCTTTATTTTTTGCTTTTTTTGTATCCTTAGCAAACTTTGAGGAGTATATGCAAAGAATGGATGGATGAGATGGTGTACCCACCTTTCCCTTTTGCGCCTTCTGTCTGTGCGCTTCGCCTTTTCTTTGTGGCAGGACCTGCAATGTTTAATGTGTCTGTACCGGAGCAACACAATTGTAATATAAGAAATTCCAAGAGCTTTCTTCTGGTTAGGTTTCCTGGAAATGTTTCCTGGTTTTACTTTTTTTCTGTCAAACACATGAATTCGGATCATTTACAGTTCCTCTCTGCAAAGTTTTTACATGGAAAATGTAATGGACATCTTTTAGCTAAAATTTCTGGCACATTTTACCTGATATGACTGAATGTGTCTGCACATTTTCCTAATATTTAGTGTTGTGATATTCAATTTCAGCTTTTTACTTTTTTTTCAAGTTTTGCTTTATTCTCTCCCTTTGATTTTCATTTTTGTTCCCTGTATTTCCTGCAAACGTTCTCATTTTGTTTCCTCGGCAATTATTCATTCTTCTATTTATTTCACGTATTTTTCTGCTTATTGTTTATTCTTGAATTAATTGTTCTTACTTACATACTAATTTAGCATACTTTAAACCTATTTCAGAAGAACAGTATATGAAGACTTGTACAAATCTGACGTGTGTAAAATAGTGTCTTTTCAAAACAACATGAATTGTCTTAATCCACTTTTTGTCTCACCACAATGGTATCTTTCGTAATGTTTATTGCCTTTATCTAATTCACATGCTTGTGTTCAAAACTGCTAAGTAGTTAAGATTCATGCACCTCTGCTACCCCCAAGACTTGTACTGTGTATTTTGAAAACAAGGTTTTAATTGCTGTAAACAGTATCTTAGCAAGTTTACACCCAGTTTTGAAAGTGATCCTGCATGTCATTTTAAATAAATAATTAATCCTCAATTTAGGATAACAACTGTCGCCAATATTACGGTATAGAACTCTCTCTCTCTCTCTGTCTCTGTCTCTCTGTCTCTCTCTCTCTCTCTGTCTCTCTCTCTCTCTCTCTGTCTCTCTCCATATAGTTGGCATTATGACATCCAGTTGTTTTTTTTATAAGAGCCAGACACTCAAAGGACATATCATCATTTCATCACTGAGCAATTCAAGTTAATCACTGCTGACTTTCATGTTGAATTTTTCATTGTGTACTTGTTTTTCTACCTCTACATTGACACTAAGAAAAAAAGTAAAAACACCACACGGATATGCACTGCTTACTTTACATATGCAAATACATTGTCTATGATTGTATGAAAGATCATAATGAATTTAAATACCGCGTCTGTCTTAAAACCAAAATCAGAGCATATTACTGTTTATGCAGCAAATGTATAAAACAATCGCCAGTTAATATTCAATGTTTTTTTTTTATTTTCTGGATCTGACAAGAATTGTCATTCTTCTCTTACAGAAAATGTTCAAAATGTTCTATGTGTTCTTTACACCTATTGTAGCCATCTTTACAGGCAATTTCCGTCAGCTGGTGAGAACAAAGTGTGTCTCAAATTAAATTGAACTGTCCCTTTAAATCATGACAGGAATCCAAGAGAAAAACAAATGGAAAGAAGGGAGAAATCCAGCTCAACACACTCAGGAAGAATCCAATCCACATGTGGCTGAAAAAAAAAGAAGAGAAAACAAACACCACCATTAAAGCGAATCAGCTAAATCAAGCTATTGTCTCCCTTTGCGGGTTTTTTTTTTTCCACACAATGAGTTGATACTGACAGCTCCTTTTGGGGTGCTGGTGCTGGCTCAGTGAACAGAACGAACTGGATGTAGCTGTGTGGAAGAAACAGGACTAAGAAGACGCAGGACGGAGATGAGAAAGGAGGGAGGGCAGCAACATGAAAACCAAACAACTTCATCAACCCACTGAAGCAAGACGTGAGCCTAAACTAGTGGCTGACCCACAACACCTCTCTCACCTTGAGCCACTTGTCGTCTTCCGCGTTTCCTGCCGCCAGAGGCAGCCGTGGAGGACTTCTTCTGGGCAGCCAGAACCTTCTTCTTCTTGGCCCCTTGGCCGCCCGGGTGGCACGAGGCTGGTCCGTCACCTGGATCATCTTGCGGTACGAGTCCTCGATGGTGGGGTCGTAGTCCTCAAGGAAACTGTCCTGGGTGAAGCGCAGAGTGACGGAGGATTTGCCCACACCCCCACTTCCCAGCATCACCACCTGTTAAACATAACAACAACAAAAGAATTAGGGGAGAGTGCCTTGACTAACACCCGGCTACTGCCACAACTACAGCAGCGGCAGCAGCAACAGTAAAATGAGAGGGATGGATGACTTGCCAGTATTCGTACTTCTCAGCAGGGCAAAACTGAAACAGCAACAGAATGATGTCTAGTTTGAATGTGTTTGGTCCAAATAAGCACTGCCTTTGTGGAATTGTTTTTGTGCTTGTCTAACTGGTGATCATTTATATTTGCTGCACACATACACACACACACACACACACACACACACACACACACACACACACACACACACACGCACACACACACACGCACACACACACACGCACACATACACACATGCGCGCATGTGCACGCACACACACACACACACACACACACGCACGCACGCACGCACGCACGCACGCACACACGCACACGCACACACGCATGCATGCACGCACGCACGCATGCGCGCACACATAAACATGATATTAACTGATTGCATGTTACCCACGTATAGCATTTAGCATACTTCAGTCAGCCTTTACCATTACAACACTCCCACTCAAACTAGTCACTCACCACCCTTCTCATTTTTAATGACAGTCTAGCTTAGAAATGTTCTAAGTGTATACCTAAATGGCCTCCACATGTGATAAAAACCAAAAGGAAGAATGAAATGCAGAGGGAGAAAAGCACACGCACTTTTACTTACAAATATGCATGCACAGAGAGAGAGAGAGAGAGAGAGAGAGAGAGAGAGAGAGAGAGAGAGAGAGAGAGAGAATGAGAGACAGACAGACATAGAGAGAGGGGGTATGGAGGTGGGGAGAGAGAGTGAGAGAGAGGCAAGAAGAGGGAGAGGGAGGGGGGAGAGAGAGGGAGGAACAGAGGGGAAGACAGACAGACACGGGGAGGGACGGAGCGAAGGAGAGAGAGAGAGAGATGCTTGACGCTTGATGCGCGTTTAACGCCACGTCATTTATTGTGAGGCCAAAGGTCTGTACACAAAGAGTTCGCAGCGTCAAATTTTCGATTTTTCCAAAGAAAACAGTATGAAATGAAATGAAACATAGTTCTCGTTCGCTTGCATAAATTCAGTCTCAGTAAGGAGACGCCAGCCTCAGAATCGGGGATTCCCGATTCTCTCGCTATGAAGGCCTCGTTTTCGGAGATTTTTTTTTTTCCCCTCCAAAACTCGAGTTAGGTTTAGGGTTAGGGTTAGGATGGGGTTAGGGTAGGGTTTAAATAATGTAGTGACTTCATTGCAATCAAGAACATACTGAAAAACCATCCCTAGAATTTACGTCAGTAATACATATTATAGATATTCACAAAACATACTAGTTAATCAAGACAATATTTCCTAAGGTTGATAGGCAACACTTTTGTATACCAACATATATATCCTCGAACCTTTGTAATACTAGTCACTCAGGTAAAATTAAGGCCTATAACATTCCCTCTATTAATATACCTTTCCTAACTGGTTGTAGGCTGGGCTATTCTTAAAGACACAATACACCAGATACTCGTCGACATGCCAGCTGTGCTCCGACGTCTCTTGATGCTGTCCGGCCCGCCCACCCCGCGTCCACCCCCCTCCCCCCTTCCATCACAGCGGGAGCGCAAGAGAGGGGAGGAGGGGGGGGGGGGAACACCGCGAGCCGCACGGGGCGCGCCGGCCGGCAGCTGTGCTCCGACGTCTCTTGTTGCTGTCCGGCCCGCCCCCCCCCCCCCCCCCCCCCCGCCCCATATCACAGCGGGAGCGCAAGAGGGGGGAGGGGGAGGAGGGGAGACCGGGAGCGCAAGAGAAGGGGGGGAGAGAGAGACCAGACCGCGAGCCGCACGGGGCGGAAGAGAGAGAGAGAGAGAGAGAGAGAGAGAGAGAGAGAGAGAGAGAGAGAGAGAGAGAGAATAGAATACAGAAAGAAAGACGTACAGAGAGAAAGAGGGAGGGAGAGAGAGAGAGAGAGAGAGAGAGAGAGAGAGAGAGAGAGAGAGAGAGAGAGAAACAGAGAGAGAGAGAGAGAATAGAATGCAGACAGATAGACAGATAGACGGACAGACAGACAGATAGACAGACGGACAGACAGACAGATAGACAGACGGACAGATAGAGCGGACAGACAGAGAGCGGATCTCCTGAATGGAATGACCTTGTAGTCTCTGCCAGTTCGGGGGATGGTTTTCATCAGCCCGTGATACAGCTGCGTCACGTTGTCTCCGGTCTTGGCTGACGTCTCATAGTATGGCACACCAAGACGCTCCGCCAGTTTCCGGCCCTCCTCTGACGTCACTTTGCGTTCGTCGGTCAGGTCAGTCTTGTTACCGCACAAGACCTGTGCAACGGACATCATTAGAACATCAGAAGACCCACCTCCACCCTCCTTGGACTCCAACAAAGCCAAAGCATGTCAGCAGCAGCGCTGTGTCTTCTCTGGCAGATGGTCTAACCACAACTTGAAATGGACAGTGGAATGAGAACATGCAACGCGAAAGGTGCAGCACAGGAGATAGCATTGTAGTTCTGAATTCTGTTGCTGCGCATATTCCCTGAGTAGGATTATGGCCCCCAAAAATATGGTTAACTATGTAGAACATGTAACTTACTGATGGAGGTGTAATCAAAGAACCTCTTGCTCCCTGGATGAAATACTTTGACGCCCATAACTCCCAACGAATGCTGCTTACGACACCCAGCCGCCTAGCAGAAATGACAACACAGAGAACACAGAACAAACAAGGAGACATCCCCCCCCCCCCCCCCCCCAGAGGAGCAAGAGTTACCCTACTTGTTTGTTCTATGATATTGTGGTAATGTTGAGCTATTACTGCTGACACTGACGAGGCTAAAATGACAGAACATCTCAATATTGTGATGCTAGTTGTTCCTTGTTGTATTGACAGGTAACAGTTACGGAGTGCAGTGTTATCATTTCATGATTATTTCTCTGTTATTCCATGATTATGTATCTGTTATTTCATAATTATTTATCCAAATTCACGACCACTCGTGTTTCACATTCGTCAAGGATGTGTTTCTATGTGTGGACTAGTCCACGGACGCTACAACACACTGCCAAGTTTCAAAACTACACTGAGCATGATTTAAAGCTGATAGATAAACGAATTACTGACGGAGATTACAGAACGTTTAAGTAGGTCTCCTGACTACGATTTAGCATAATGTCTGAACTGCGCATTAGCCCTTCGAGCTGGTCAGACCTTGACCTAACCTTGTGTGTGCCAATTTTACCATTGTAAGTATTTGTGATGAACCAGTCATGGAGAAAAGAAATTAGACCAACAGACTGCATGTTTCCCCAAGCTCAACTCACCGCATAGAACTCCGTCTGGAAGCGCTTCAGCCACTGAAAGATGCTCTCTGCTTCCTGAAAGCTGGCATCATCAGTGACGCTGAACACCACCACGAAGCCGTCGGCAGAGCGCACGTACTGCTCGCGAAGGGCCGAGTACTCCTCCTGTCCTGCCGTGTCAAAGATGTCCAGCATGCAATCCTGAAAAAAAGATCATCAAGAGTCAGACAATATGACAAGTCTGTCAACAAGAGTCAGATGACAGTCTGTCAACAAGAGTCAGACAGGACAACGAGTCTGTCAATAAGAGTCAGATGACAGTCCGTCAACAAGAGTCAGACAGGATGACAAGTCTGTCAACAAGAGTCAGATGACAGTCCGTCAACAAGAGTCAGACAGGATGACAAGTCTGTCAAAAAGAGTCAGACAGGATGACAGTCTGTAAACAAGAGTCAGATGGCAGTCTGTCAACAAGAGTCAGATGACAAGTCTGTCAACAAGAGTCAGATGACAGTCTGTCAACAAGAGTCAGATGATAGTCTGTCAACAAGAGTCAGATGGCAGTTTGTCAACAAGAGTCAGACAGGATGACAGTCTGTCAACAAGAGTCAGATGACAGTCTGTCAACAAGAGTCAGACAGGATGACAGTCAGGATGACAGTCTGGTCGAAACCTGGGAACAAAATTAGAACCAGATTTACTGTTCCGCTGAACGAAAGACACAAACAAATTGCAAGACAAACACGACGCGTTTCGACCTCTCTGGTCTTCTTTGGGCAAGACAAACACAACAAAAACAAGACAATGAAAACGAAGAACAAACTATCACTTATCTTCTCAAAATGGGCGCAAAATGGATGTAGAGCCAAGATATGGCCCTTTGCTGTCGGCAGGCCTGTAAGCACCATTCTCTCCTCTCTCTCTCTCTCTCTCTCTCTCTCTCTCTCCTCTCTCTCCTCTCCTCTCTCTCTCTTCTCTTCTCTCTCTCTCTGTCTCTCTCTCTCTCCTCTCTTCTCTCTCTCTGTCTCTCTCTGTCTCCTCTCTCTCTGCTCTCTCTTCTCTCTGTCTCCCCTCTTCCTCTGTCTCTCTCTCCCCGTCTCTCTGCTCTCTCCCTCTCTCTCTCTGTCTCTCTCTCTGTCCCTCTCTCTCTGTCTCTCTCCCTCTCTCTCTCTCTCTTCTCTGTCTCTCTCTGTCTCTCTCTCTCCTTCTCTCTGTCTCCTCTCTGTCTCTCTCTGTCTCTTCTCTCTCTCTCTCTGTCTCTCTCCCTCTCTCTCTGTCTCTCTCTGTCTCTCTCTGTCTCTTCTGTCTCTCTCTCC
This sequence comes from Conus ventricosus, assembly GCA_018398815.1. Taxonomy (NCBI): domain Eukaryota; kingdom Metazoa; phylum Mollusca; class Gastropoda; order Neogastropoda; family Conidae; genus Conus; species Conus ventricosus. Next base: position 86,196,202 of record CM031598.1, read on the forward strand.
CTCTCTCTCTGTCTCTCTCCCTCTCTCTCTGTCTTTCTCTGTCTCTCTCTGTCTCTCTCTCTCTTCTCTCTGTCTCTCTCTCTCTCTCTCTGTCTCTCTCTCTCCCTCTCTCTCTGTCCTCTCTCTGTCTCTCTCTCTCTCTCTGTCTCTCTCTCTCTCTCTGTCTCTCTCTCTCTCTCTCTCTCTCTCTCTCTCTCTCTGTCTCTCTCTCTCCCTCTCTCTCTGTCTCTCTCTGTCTCTCTGTATCTCTGTCTCTCTCTCTCTCTGTCTCTCTCTCTCCTCTCTCTTTCCTGTCTCTCC
>CM031598.1:86206501-86216501 GCA_018398815.1 Conus ventricosus
CGTCATATTTTCATCTGATGAACTTCTTTCTATTTTTCGCCGTGGTGTGCTTTGAGGGCTCAAGAAGTTTGAACCTTGCTTGAACAGAATGAGGTTTGTCTTACGAACTGATCACCAGCCATTTAGGTTCTTGGAAAAAGAAGAGTGAAAACGGCAGACTCATGCGTTGGGACATATAACCGCAGGAGTGCACATGCCGCTGGCAGTTGATTCCAAGGAAAGACAACATGGGAGCCGACTGTCTGAATCGAACTACGGAGGATTAACTCCCTTGATAAAGAGATACAGTGCGTTGATTCTGTGAGTGTAAATCTAGTTTTTTTCTTATGTCAACAATTGTCAGTATTAATGTTGGCCTAGTAAGCCACGGTTCACGGATATTAGCGTGTCTGTACATTGAATCGGTAAAGTTGTTGTAGTACAGTATAGCTACATATGGCAGCAGGTAGTGCAGTTTCAGAGGGCTGAAGGATACAGCATACCTGCTTTTGGTTGGGACTGTGTGGTTTCGACCCCAAAGTGGTGTAGTGTTATTTTTACTTTTTTTTTCTGTGGAAAGTTGGAGTCTTTTCACATGCGTACTTGGTACAATGCTGATATTTTCTTTTGTGTTGTTGGCGGATGCCAACAGTAGTGAAGTATAGGGACTTCACGTGTTTTGTTCCTGATGGAACGTGGTTCAATTACTAGCCGAATGTTTTCCATGCTGACCTATGGTTCGCATTGTTGGTCCCTTCTGTCGTCAGTAAAACGCCTACTGCTTGTGTTTGGTGATGGCATTATTTTATGTCACCAGGTCCAACACAGGAACTCTAGGGGTTACTTCGAATTAGGAAACAAACCTTCCATGAGATTACCATGTAGCACATTTGTAGATGGAAGAAAAGTAGTGGTAGTAGTACTTTCATTTTTACGTCTTTTCACAAAATTGTTTGATATTAGACGAGAGAGAGAGAAAGAGAGAGAGAGAGAGAGAGAGAGAGAGGGTATGTGTGTGATACGTAGGTGTGTGGAAGTGCACTCAAAATATGGAATATTTACTACTTATAACATTATAGCAAATATCTAACAGGACTACATATTAAACAAAAGGTAACTTTGAAAGCAAAATCAATATCAGAAAAAGCATCAGTCACTGTCATGCCTAATAAACATGGTAAGTACGCCTTAAGAGTCACACAATCAAATAAAATGAAAGAAAAGGAAAATAGCCAAAGTCTGTCAATTTCATGTAAATTCTGTATTACTATTAACTTACATTTCTTTCTGAAAAGCGGTTTATGTTGTTGTTCTTTAAATATCATGTAAGTTTTGTATAATTTCATGTAAGTTTTGTATTAGTATTTACTTACATTTCTTTCTGAAAAGCCGTTTATGTTGTTGTTCTTTAAATATCATGTAAGTTTTGTATTACTAGTAACTTCCGTTTCTTTCTGAGAAGCTGTTTATTTTTGTGTTCTTTAAAAGATTCTTAGTTTCACACGGGAGGTGATTCTGTTTTCATTGTACCTATAAGTCGTTTGGATCTTAGGAGTCTGTAAGGAATATGGGTGGAATAGATGTATTTTTTCCTTGATAAGGTTTAGAGGTACGATTCCAGATAGCGTTTCACACAAGAAATGTCCTGTTGGGTTTTTACGGAAGGTTTTTGTCTTGAGATGGGGGATTTTGTAACGATTTCTGGTCATTAAATGCTACGGAGATCAATATTTTAATCGTAAATGTACTTTTCGTCATGCGAATAACCCACACATCAAAACAAAAATGGTCAAGGACATTGAATTTTTATTCGCAGTGCGTCATATCGCAATGTCTTTTGTACATATGTCTTTTATTGACGTCAGGATTTTTACATCATTGTATTTCATTTGGATTCAGAAGAGTGTAAGCTTACGTTGTAATGTCTAGGAGACAGGCATACCGGCACATCTACATACTCTGGCTGAGTATCATAATCTATGTCCTCTAAAAGGGGAATTTAGCTGGCAGTTGGCGAAGATTACCCGTTTTGTAACCAGCTCAAAAGAAAAAAAAATCTGTAGAGCCAGTTGAGGACAGCCGATAGTCAGATGTTTAAACATCGTTGAGTGACAATTCAGCAGAGGAATAGAGGTTAAATTTGTCATGGATTGGTGGATTCAGCTGGTCTGGTGAAAGCTCCTACTGCCTATGGTTGCTGATAATTTATTTCGTCCATCACCAGATCCACTGCAGGAACTTGCATTATTGACAAAAGACTACTGATGACATTTCTCAGCAGCCGTTTATTCTGCAAGCCAGTTTTTAGACGGAAACTCCGCATGCGCATGCTCAAACACAAATCACTTAAGTAGCGGCCCTTGGCTGTCGTCTGCTATAAGTAATTATGCCACACCTCCCTCCCAAAGGTTTTTTTTTGTTTTTTTTTAAACTAAATATAAACATTCTTTGATATTTGCAGTCTACTAAACTCAGCTAAACAAGATTAAACACATCTTTAAAACATTCAATTAATAACCCTTTGTATTGCCCAAATGTTCTATGTCCACATCAATACAACAATAGCATATCAAGCATAACAAACTAGCATGCAAACTTTAAATAAAATTTTTGAAAATTCTAAATTTTTATTTTGAACTAAAGTTTCTATCTACTCTTGTCCTTCCCCAGAGAGTTAGGAAATTGTTTTGTTTTGTTTCGTTTTTAGACCCACAAGGTTCACTGCCTAATCCATTTATTTAAATGGTTGAGCTATAAGGGCTGTTACTGATCCACTTGGATGAACACGGATGAGGCTTTTAAAGGTCGAGTTTCGTTGTGGGTTTGTTTTTTTTTAACTTCCCGGCCATATCGTGTACACAGAGGTTTGGGTGTGGCAGTGGCTGGCTCAGGTTCTGTTTCTGGGGAATTGTTTGAAGGTGCCATCTGCTGTTGGACTGGTGTTTGGTTGGTGTTGCTCGTTGGTGGTGGTGTGGAGACGATGGCTGTGTGGTTGCGACGAATAGTACCTTTGGGTGTCTTGATTATGTATGAGCGTGGGCTGCTGGATGTGGAAACGACTTCCCCTTGCCGATTCATATCTCTGATCCAAACTGAGCCTCCTGCTTGTAGCAGAGGGAGTTCTGTAGTTGCATGTCTTTGGTTGAAGTTCAGCCGTTGTTTTTCTTTATAGGCTGTCACTTTCACCTTGACAGCGTCATGGTCCTGAGCTTTAGGCTTCAAGGAGCTGGGAAGTATGGGAACTTGGGTTTTTAATTTTCTCCCCATGAGAAGCTCACTTGGAGATAGACCGTTTCGGAGAGGTGTTGCACGGTACATCAGGAGGGCCAGGTAAGGGTCTTTGTTCTTTTTGAGCAGCTGTTTTTATGGTTTGAACTGCCCGTTCTGCTTCTCCGTTAGCCTGGGGTATTTAGGAGAACTGGTTACATGGACGAAACCATACTCTTTGGCAAAGTTGGCAAAATCCTGGCTGCTAAATTGAGTGTCATTGTTTGTTACCACCACGTCCGGGATCCCATGTACCGCAAATACGCTATTTGTCTGATGTATTGTCTTAGCACTGGTCAGTTTGGTCAAAGGTTTGGTTTCTACCCATCTGGAGTAGTAGTCTACAATGGCCAAGTATGTTGATCCGTTCAGTTCCGGCAGATCCATGCCAAGGCGTGCTCATGGACGATCTAGGAATGATGATGGAAGAAGGGGTTCCTTCTGTTCCGGGCGATGAATGGCGCAAGAAGTACACTTGTTGACCATTTCTTCCACTTCTGAGGAGATGTAGGGCCACCAAACTGATGCTTTGGCTCGACACTTGGTGATGTCCAAATGACTTTGATGGATGCGGTTCAGGACGTCTAGTCGGAGACTTCTGGGTATAACCAGACGGTCATCGAAAAGAAGCAGATCATCTACGATAGTCAGGTGCTGTCTGTTTAACCAGTATTGTTTCAGGATGTTGTTTTCAGGCATGTAGACTGGCCAACCTTGGATGCAATATTGTCTAACCTCGTTGATGAAGTCATCATCCCTTTGAGCTTCACGTATCTCTTGCAGTTTATTGGTTGTGGCTGGCAGAATATTAATGATTTGCTTGGTGTAGGCTGTAGTGTCGTCCAGGAGGTTAATGTCGATGTCATCCGGATCACCCACTGTTGCTCTTGAGAGGGCGTCGGTGATTCTTCCCTGACACATGGATGATATTCGGGTTGTATCTCATGAGGCGAAGCCTGAAGCGTTGAATGCGAGGCGGCATTTTATGGTGCTCTTTCGTGCTGAGGAGTGGCACTAATGGTTTATGGTCCGTCTCGAGTGTGAAATCAAGTCCCAGTATGTACTCACTAAGTCGCTCGCAGGCCCATGTCACCGCTAGTGCTTCCTTCTCAATAACGGCTCAGTTTCGTTTAAGGACCGTGAAATGAAACAGACTGGTCGTCGGGACCGGTTTTCCTGGACTTGTAGCAGCACTGCTCCGATGCCCGAGTTGGAGGCATCAGCAGCAATGATGGTCACCCTCTGTGGATGGTAGTGTGCTAGAACTGGGGGTGAGGTCAAAAATTATTTTATTTCTTCAAAGGCTGTTTGTTGTGGCTTGTCCCACATCCAATTTATGTCCTTACGTAATAGTTGACGAAGGGGTGGCTTGGCAGAAATTTCGCCATCTGGTTCACCATTCCCAGGAAACGCTGGCGTTCAGTGATTTTTCCAGGGGCTGGAAATTTCTTGATGGCTTCTTTTTTCTTGGGGTCAGAATGGATGCCTTCAGTGTCTATGATATGACCAAGGTATTTGGTAGACGTTTGAGAAAATTCACACTTTTCAGTAAGTGTAACTCCTGCCGTTTTCAGACGTTGTAGGACCGCTCTGACACGCTGGTCATGGTGGACTGGTCGGGGGCATTTATGAGGATGTCGTCCATGTGACAAATCACGCCGCCGATGCCAACCAGAATTTGCGACATTGTGAGTTGGAAGACCTCACTAGCGGAGTTTATTCCGAAAGGTAATCGGTTGAAGCAAAAGCGTCCGAAGGGTGTTATAAATGTGGTGAGGAGCTTAGATTCAGGAGCGAGGGGAATTTGCCAGAATCCACTCTTGGCATCTAATTTTGTGAAGATCTTGCTCTGTCCCAGTTTTGCTAAGCTCTCGTCCACAGATGCCATTGGATGGGTCTCCCTCAACACTGCCTTGTTTAGCTGGGTTAAGTCCACACAGATCCTTTGGGATGGGTCTCCCTCAACACTGCCTTGTTTAGCTGGGTTAAGTCCACACAGATGCCATTGGATGGGTCTCCCTCAACACTGCCTTGTTTAGCTGGGTTAAGTCCACACAGATCCATTGGATGGGTCTCCTCAACACTGCCTTGTTTAGCTGGGTTAAGTCCACACAGATGCCATTGGATGGGTCTCCCTCAACACTGCCTTGTTTAGCTGGGTTAAGTCCACACAGATGCGTACTGCTCCATTCGGCTTGGTCACCACTACCATGCCCGAACACCAGCTGGTTGGTTCTGTTACTGGAGAGACAACTCCATGTGCTTGCATTTTACCCAGCTCAGCTTTGACCTTTGGTATGAGTGGATGCGCTGTTTTTCTGGGTATGAAAAGACATACTGGGTGAGTATCTGTCTGGATGGAGATTTTATACTCGGTGTTGATTTTCCCTCGGCCCTTAAAAAGTTCTGGGAATTCTGATTCAAAATTGAGTGCTTTATCCACAGCATCCACACGTTTCACAATGTCTAGTGCGGCAAAGGCCTGTTTGCTGAGAAGTGAGTAGGGCTGTTTTGCTAAGACATAGACAGTCTCTTGAACTGACCTGTCACGATAAGTCAATTGGGCTTCCAAAACGCCTAGTGGAAATAGACTGCCTGTGGTTGCTGACAGTTTATTTCGTCCATCACCAGATCCACTGCAGGAACTCTAGGAATGCCTTCTGCCTGTGGTTGGTAACAGTTTATTTCGTCCATCACTAGATACACTGCAGGAACTCTAAGAATGCCTTCTGCCTGTGGTTGGTGACGGTTTATTTCGTCCATCACCAGATCCACTGCAGGAACTCTAGGAATGCCTTCAGCCTGTGGCTAGTGACAGTTTATTTCATCCATCACCAGATCCGCTGCAGGAACTCTAGGAATGCCGTCTGCCTGTGGTTGGTGACGACCTGTGTGCTTGTCACCTGGTCCACTGCAGGAACTCCAAAACTTGCCACGGTGCCTACTGGTATTTTTCTGTTCTTTTAGAATCCATCATCGTCCTCCTGATGTGACCTGTATTTTCTCCACGTTGAATTTATAGCAAGCATTGTTTCCCAAATGATTTGATAGGTGCGAGAAGTGAGTGAAATTGAAGTTTGGCTTCAGAATGTCGAGAGTGCAGATATCTATAATGAGAAACTCTAATGAAGAACTATAACGTCTACACCAGTGGAGGCAGTTGCTAAGCAGAGGCGTTTGCTGTCGAGACTTTTACAAAAACCCATAAGGTAGGAAACTCCTCAGCATGGTTAGAGTGGGTATATGTCTTGTATGCTGTTTGCTCAGTCTCTGTAATATCACATATCGTGTGTTTATTGAAGCTTGTGACACGCATTTGTGATTATGTATGCTGCTATTAAGCATGCTGTGAAAGATTTGTGAACAAGAATCAAATAATGATAACATTGAGTAAGGAGATGTAGTTACGTCATAGACGTCCGGAAAATGAACAGTTATATAACGAAAAAATATTCCCGAGGGTACTGAATTAGTGATGATTGTCAGGAATTCTTTACATACATATAAAATTGAAGTGGAGTTTGGATTTGTAAGCAAGCTAAATCTTATTGATGATTGAAAAGGTGATGATGATGATGATGATGATGATGATGATGATGATGATGATGATGATGATGATGGAGAAGAAGAGGGAGGAGGAGGAAGAGAAGAAGAAGAAGAAGAAGAAGAAGAAGAAGAAAAGTCAAGCTGATATAGCATGTGTTTGATTCGCCTGTATGCATGATCGTATGCAATTGCATAATGAGCATAGACGAGGTCATGTACATCTGGTTCAGGGTAAATGATAGTGCAAATGGCAGACGGGTAGATGAATGTTATTTGCAAGATAATTAGTCATTAGATAGTCATCCACGAGGCACGTCTGGAACAGGGGTTTCAGTTTGTTCCAGATTCTCCATTGCAATTTACTGGCAGTAGATGGCGAAGTTTGAACAGCATCAGCAGCAGCTGCATGACGGAGAAACTCCATATGCAGAACCCGTTGGCTGTATACAAAAAATTGATCATACCTACAAAGCGACTTTGACTAACGTTTGTCTGTCATTAACTCTATGTGTGAACATTATAACTGATTTCATAGTTGTGTGTATGCGTGTCATTAATGTTGTGCAAATGTTAAGTGAATAATAAAATTGAAATTAAAATGTCGTGAGTTGAAGAGGTCAGAAGCAAGATTGATTAGGTTTTTAAGGTAAAGGCGTCAAAAGAAGAGAAAACCCTAGACAGAAACACTTAAGTAAATAACATCTGCAAAAGCCCCATTCTTGACAACTGTTAACAACATACAACGCCACTGGTCCAAAAACTTTTATTCCAAAAAAGACCCCATAGCTATAGGTGTAAATTGAGAAAACAACAACAACAACGACGACGACGACGACGACGACGGCAACAACAACAACCAAAAATTCAAAACGAAAAAATTACAATACTAAGAGAATTAGACAAACCACCAAAACAATAGCGCAATAAATTGGCATGGGCAGTAACTGTCATATGCATCATCATAAAACAGCAGTGTAATGTCACGCATTAACACGATATACTGAAACTACGCGAGAGCACAACATCCCTTCAGCAGTCTTGCGTGATAATTTTCGCAAATCTGGCCAATGTCAACAACGTTGTTGTGTCTTTTTCTAAACGAATCATGGATTTGAACATCGTTTGGACGCTGGACATAGTACGCTTTCAGCAACTGTTTTCTACTGTACTTTAAAAAAAATCCATTTAAATATACAATAAAATTCATCGCCTGTCATTTCATTTGCATCTAACGTACACTCGCTCGCTGGGCACACAATTCATTGCACGTGCTCTCTCTGTACAGGTATTCTATATTTTAAAGTTATATTCCACTCCCTCCCCTTCATCCTCCCCATTCCACCCTTTCTTTTTCCCTCCCCGACTGCGGAGCTACCCGCACGAGGTTTCAGCTGAACAATGACACCATTGCCAAACGTCATCCTCTTCCATGGAACATGCACAAAAAAGATTATAAGCAGTACTGCATCTGTGGTGAGAAAGAAGATTTCATTTTGTCCCCGCTTTGACGCTCAGCTACTCCAGTACATATGCATCGACATTGACAAGTGCGCCGCTATTTCTCCTCACTGAAGGCAACGAGATGTGAGGGAGGGACATCAGTGGAGTGGAGGGCATCAGGTTAGATTCAAGCATGTGGGAAAATCCATGGGGGCTGCTATGATGGGCTGCTGTTAAGCAGACAGTCCAGCAAGGGCATTCGTCACCTATTAGATCTCGCCGTCCATTGTTCAGGTTCTCCGGTTGGGAGTCTAGGGGTTGTGTTCATCTTCCAAGCAATCCAGATGTTCTTGGAGGAGAGCAGGAGAAAAGTCAAGGAAGAAAGTTGCAGCTGATGATAACGATTACCTGTACGGAGAGACAGTGTGGGGCAGGAGGGGAGGGAGGGGAAGGAGGAAGTCTATCATGAACTAAATATGTTTGTGGTGAAATGCCCACAAAGAAGCAGAAAGTCACATGTTTCAAGGATCGGTTCTTGCCCATGGCCCACAAGGAAACCGATGTTGCTGGACACCTGGTGCTCCTCAAAGAACGGTGCAGATTCTGGACCGTTTTGGAGACTTCTCCTGGTGCCCGTCCCACGTTGAATGGTTGTCATGGAATGGTGCTGGTTCCAGCTCCTTAATCCTTCTCTGAGCCGCTTCCAGCTCTTCATTTCTCCGCGTCCGTTCTTTATTGATTTCTTCTTGAGCCTCTAAGATTTTCTTGGTTAGTTCCTCGAGCTTTTCCGTTTGATCCACAAATTTTTTCTGCACTTTTTCCCGCTCTTGAAGCTGATCCTTCTTCATAGTCTCCAGCTCCTCTTGTAATTTCTTTTTCTCTTCATCTTCTTCCTTTTTCTGGTTATTCTTTAGCTCTTTAAGCTCTTGTTCCAGCCTGTCCTTTTCCGCTTTGATATTGATTTCCGCTGTCTGGATGTTTGTCATCTCCGTGACTTTTTGACGTTCTGTGGCGAGGTCGCGTTCCTTGGTGTTCAACTCGTCTTGAAGAGTCTTCATCTGCTTGTTGAGCTGGGCCATCTGCTCTTCATAGGCGGTCAAGCGTTTGTCTTGTTTGGCGGCCGTCTCCTCCTGATTCTTCTGGTCATTCTGCGCCTGAAGCTGTTGCTCCAGGGTCTGAATTCTGTCCAGCAGTCGTTTCATCTCTTCCTTCTCTCTGCTGTCGAGTTCCCTAGACCGCCTGTCCAGCTCTTTCCGCCTGTTCTCCAGTTCTTCGTCTTTCTGCTTCAGTTGCTCTTCCAGTCTGCGGTAGTACTGACTTCGCTCCAGTTCCTTCTTCTCCACCTTCTCCAGCCTTTTCCTCGTTTCCTCCTCGATCTTCTCCGCCACGTAGGCGTACCTGGGACACTGGTAGGGCTGACCCTGGTTGTCGTTCTTCACCTTCATCACCAGCCGCATCAAGTCCGCCACCTGCGACTGTTTGTCGTTGGCGTGGTTGTTGAAGAGGGCGAAACGGTTCCCGCAGTCGGCCATGAGGTTCTTCAGGTTCTTGGGACCGTCATTGATGACCTGGTTGATGGACTGAGTCTGCTCTGAGGTGAGGTCATCGGTGTGGGTGAAGACGACGATGGTGTGTTGTTTGATGCGGTCGTCGAGGAGAGCCTGAGGGCGGTGTAGACGGCGTGGTCCTCGGAGGTGTAACGGCCGAAACGGACAACAAAGAGCAGCACGTGAGGCCCGGGATGAAGGCTGGCCACCGCCTTCACCAA
>CM031598.1:86221501-86226501 GCA_018398815.1 Conus ventricosus
CTATATCTCTGTTGAATGTAGTCTACAAGATAGGATCTTCTTGCATTGCACATAGAATAAAAGTGTGTTGCCGAAAATCATAAGATCAAACTGGATTTATTAGAAATAAATACATTGGCGACAATATAAAACTGATATTTGACACTATTTTGTATTTATACGAGAATAATCTGCCCGGGTTGTTGAATATAGACTTCGAAAAAGCCTTTGATTCGATTTCTTGGGAATTCACGTCTAAAGTCCTTAAAGCGTTTGGCTTCCAAAAGACATTTGTAGATGGATAAACATTTTCTATAAAAATATTAAGCCTTGCGTCATTGTTAACGGACCGGTTTCAGGTTGATTCAATATTTTAAAAAAGGCTGTCGACAAGGAAACCCAATTTCTCCTTATTTATTTGTGATTTGTGTTGAAATATTCGCCAACATGATTAGGGAAAACCAAGATATTCGGGGAATTAGAATAAATGAAACTGAATATAAGTTGTCTCAGTATGCCGATGACACAGAGTTTCTACTTGCAGGGGATAGAAAATCGTTTGAAACTTGTATTGACGTTCTTTTTAGATTTGACAGCGTCTCGGGTCTTCATATGAATTTGAGTAAAACGAGCGCAGTTTGGTTAGGAAGCTAAAAAAATAGTCAAAATCGCTATATGGAGCATTTGAACATTGTTTGGAATCCACAAAAATTTCGAATACTTGGGATATGGTTCACAAATGACTTGAAAGATTGGGTAGAAATAAACTATTCAGAAAAGCTAGCAGATGTAAATCATTTGTTTAGAATATGGGTAAAACGCCAGATTACACCTTTAGGTAGAATAGCTATATTGAAATCCATCATCCTTTCAAAACTGATTCATTTATGGCTGCTTTTACCAAACCCGCCAGATGTTTTCTTTCAAACGTGTCAGAAAATATGCAATAAATTTGTATGGAATAAAAAAAAAAACAGCAAAAATTAGTAAAAAAAAAAAAAAAAAGCTTATAAAAATTACGGAATGGCGGTATTGTTCTTCCTGAGTTAAAAACCTACGTCGCATCTCTAAAATTATCCTGGATCCGTAGAACTGAACGATCAAACCATAAATGGAAACAAATTTTAGTTAGTAATTTTCCTCAATGGCCTCTTATGAGTAAATATGGTCCAGAAATTGTCGCAAAGTTCACAAAATATAACCCGTTCTGGGCAGACGTTTTTGAAGCTTATATACTTTTTTAAAAATTACAAATGCCAACCCAAAAATTCTGCTGAGCTACTCGCAGAACCTATATCCTACAATAAACGTATTCAAGTAGGGAAAAGATACATTGTTACTAAAATGCTCGCAAACAAAGGTGTCTATTACATCCCACATTTTTTTTATGGTAATGGTCAGTTTCTTTCCCACAGGAACTTCTAGGAAAAATATGATGTTAATATTGATTTTCTTACTTTTACAGGATATAAGATGGCAATAACTGAATTTATAAAGAAAGTTGACATTACCATTGAAAACAATAAAGGTAATAATTCTTCACTCTGTTATAAGATATTGTTTGCCACCTGCAGAGGCTCAAAGAGGTATTACGATGTAGTGATTGATAATAAATCGAGAGCTCCATGCTGTGACAAATGGGACATGAAACTTTCACAGAGCCATGACTGGGAATCGTGTTTCTTTAATGTACATAAGATAACGGATGTGAAGCTTAAGTGGTTACAGCTGAGAATAATCCATAGATGTTTAGGAACAAATATAATTTTGAAAGAAATTGGAGTAGTTGATAATGATAAATGTAGTTTCTGCGGCTTATTTAAAGATAGTATTGACCATATGTTTTGGAAATGTACTTACATTAAATGCTTTTGGAGTATGTTCACTGATTTAGTAAAAGAGAAATGTACCCATGCACAGAATATACATTTAACAGAATCTCTTACACTTCTAGGTTTTGATACAACAATTGCAGGTGATTTTATTTTCTACTTTATCATTCTTCTGGCAAAACAGAATGTATATAAATGTAAGTTAGAAGGCAGTCTCCATAATTAACAGTCTTTTTGAGAATATTGAAATATAGATTTAGAATTGAAAACTATAACTCGTATTTAACAACGAACCACATGGATTTCCAGACAAAATGGCTTGCATATGAGCCCCTCGTCTTTGATGCTTAATGTTTTTTTTGTTTTTTTGTTTTTTGTCAGTGTGAATGTATATAATGCAACATATGATAACTAAGCACTAGACTAACGAACAGTATTTCTGTTCCCTTGCTAATGACAGTCTATGAGGCTCATGTATGTTACTCAAGGTGTACGGTTTTTTGTTTTGTTTTGTTTTTTTCTTTCAAGGTTACTATCATTGAGACAATGTGTTCTGTGAAAATAGCATATCTTCATTTGCTGTGAACCAACCCATTCTGTCTTAGTATTTATCTGGTTAATTGTCAGTGTGTCCGCTTGTTTGTCCTCCTACCTGTCCTTCCTCGTGCTATTCGTTTATCCTCACTGATCTCTCTATCCTATTCTTTCTTCTTTTTTTAAATTTTGAAGCATGATTACACTACATAGAAAGGATTTGCCTTAAGTAGAATGACGCGCATGTCCAGCGAGGAGGCTGCCTGGTTTTTGGAGCTCCCGTTTTAAATTCATTGTTACATCTTTTACGCCTTGCATCTTTTACTCATACGAGTATCCGTGAATTTTAATAATCAGCACTGTTAGCTGTTGGTAATTTAACGCTTATTTCTTTTCTTTTTCTTAACGAAATTGTGTTTTAAACCCTTTCAGGTAAGGTGAGTCTTATTTGGCTTTTCAAGATGGCTACCGGCGTGTTGTTCCTCGGCTTCGTTAAAAGTTTTCTATTTTTCCTTGCTGTTTCCACATGTGACAGGAACAACAATATTCTAGCACTCAGTTTAATTTTGAAATTTTAGACGTTGATGTAGACGCCTTTAGTTCCATTTTTGCAGGTTTTAAAACTTTGTGCAACCTGAACCATGTTAGTTCTCCTGTGTGCACCTGTGCCGAGTACTGTTCTTACGTCTATTACTAGGCCCAGATTTGAACCCCTGATTTCAATTAACATTAGAAATAGTACAGTGATAAGGAATTGTTTGATTAAAAGAGTTAGACATAGAGGAGTTAAATTATGGTTTTTAAGCCTTATCCTATCAGGAGACATTGAACTCAATCCTGGTCCGTCCACCAAAGTAAAATATCCATGCGGAGTTTGCAATTTGAGAGTCACATGGAAACATAAAGCAGTTGCCTGTGACGTCTGCATTCATGGTATCACACTAAATGTATGTTAATGAATTCAGCAGTTTATGAAGCATTATGCAATAGTGATATATCATGGACTTGTTTTACCTGCGGGCTTCCAAACTTTAGTTCAAGACTTTTTGAGGATTCTATTGAAAATTGCAGCTCAGAAAGCAACCGTTTTGACCCTATCTCACCAGACCGATCCCCAAAAGAAAACTTGAAATTTTGTCCTAAGTTTGCATCCACCCCTGATTCTAAAACTGATAAAATCCCAAATCATAAAGTGCAACTGAACCCTAAATCATTAAGAGAAAAAGATAAACTTAAATGCATAGTCGTAAATTTTCAATCTCTTATTAAGAAAAAGGAAGAACTCAGTAATTTAGTCACTGAAAAAAAACATTGATGTTGTAATTGGAACAGAAACTTGGCTAGAAACTGGAACATCCAGTAGTGAACTTTTAATGGAGGATTTTGATATTTATAGAAAGGACAGACTTGGAAAAAGAGGTGGGGGAGTCTTGATTGCCATTAGGAAGAATTTAGCCAGTGAGTTTTTATATCAAGGCAAAAATAGTGAAAGTTTATTTTGTAGGATTAATTTTAAGAATAAGAGACCTGTCATTGTTGGATCAGTTTACAGACCTCCAGACTCAGATGAAAATGTATGTATGTCTATTTGCAGAGATATTTCTAACATTGTTTTGGCCAATAGGAAGGCAATATTATGGATTGGTGGAGACTTTAATTTACCAGATATTGATTGGGGTGAAGATGCCATACTTGGTAATCAATACAGTAAAAATATTAATACTCAGTTTTTTGATGCCACCAAAGACCTTGGATTAGTACAGTCAGTTGAATCACCAACTCGTGGTAAGGCATTCCTGGATTTATTTTTTACCAATTGTCCAGGCGCTTTAGGCAATCAGGAATTAATTGCAGGCCTGGGTGATCATGACATAGTTCTTTTAGAGAGTAATTTTCAACCCTTTCGAAGAAAAACCCCTAAACGTACCATCAGACTCTGGAACCAAGCAGATTTACCAAAATTGCGCAGGGATACTCATAATTTCAGTCGTCTTTTTTGAGGTCCCATAGTGTTAAAGATAATGTCAGTGATCTTTGGAAGTGTATAAAAACTAATTTGGTATTTATTATGGATGACAACATACCTACTAAAATAACTTCAAGCAAGAACCACCAGCCATGGATTACTACTAAAACTAAACGTTTGTTAAGAAGGAAACATCGTTTCTTTAAGAAATTGAAACTACATCCTAATTCAGAAAGATTACTGGTTAGGTATAAACATATTAAGAGAAGGTGTCAGAGAGAATGTAGACTTGCTCACTCCAATTATGTTAATTCGATGATTTCGGAAGGTGATCATCAAAACAAGAAATTATGGTCTTACATAAGGAGTAAGAGACAGGACAACATTGGGATTCCAGACCTGAGAAATAACCAGAATAACCTAATACAGGACCTGAAGGGAAAGCAAACTTACTAAACAAGCAGTTTTGTTCAGTTTTCTCAAATCCCAAACCTTTAATTAACGTTAGACTAAAGGATGATGAAAACTCCCTGAAATGCAAAAACATCAAAGTAAACAAAGCAGGAGTATTTAAGTTACTGACCAATATCAATGAAAACAAAGCTACTGGTCCCGATGGCGTTCCTGGCAAGCTCTTAAAATTATGTGCCAATGAATTGAGTGAGGTATACCAATTACTTTCCAAGCTT
>CM031598.1:86231501-86245334 GCA_018398815.1 Conus ventricosus
GCACTGTATAATTTGCTGCACACATTACATAACGAATTCCTCTGTAATTATCCGATTGTTGCATCGCCTTTTTTTATATAATGGAATCACTATAGATTCTGACCAACATTTAGGATATATCCCTTTATCAAATAAGGAGTTGAAAAAAATTAACCAAAAAATCTAAAAACACTTTGACTGGCAAGCAGTTTTTATCATTTCAACCAATAATCCCATCTGGGCCGGCAGCTTTACGAGGTTTTACTTTTCTCAAAGCCATTAAAATTTCTTCTCTGGAAATCGGACGATTTTGATTGTCATCATAATCGTTGTCATTTAGGTAACTGTCACCGACCATATCATTTTGGCATCAAATTTTCCTTCCAGTAGATCTCTGAAATGATGAAACCACATTTCTGAACTAATATCATTCACAGGTTGCTTTCGTTTTCTTGAAATTTTGTGAATACGATCCCAAAAATCTTTTTGGCTATTTACAGACTGAAGTAATCCCTCCAACAGAGCATCATTGAACTGTTTCTCCTTTCTCTTTAAGAGATGTTTATATTCCCTCCTGGCCTTACAGTAGGACTCACGAGAAGGTGTGGTCAAAGAACGCCGGAATTTCGTCAATAAATTTCGAGCTTTTCTTTTGTTAACTCGGCATTCGGTATCATACCAGTCCTCTTCTTGTTCATGTATGCCGAGAGTAAACTGCTTTTTCATGCTCTCTGCCGCCTCTTTCACACAACAATTAAAAACATCTAATGCCTCGTCTACATTTAATGTCAATCAGACTAATTGCCCCTTGCATACGCTCTTGCATTTCATTAGAAAAAAACGCATTTTTAAAACAAATCAACATGATCTTCATTCCAGACAAATTTCTCAATCGTACAGCGCCTGTTGTTTACTTGTGCACAGTTCTTGTCATGACATGAGACGGTGAGGTTCAGTTCCACAGGCATATGATCAGACTCAATTTTCTCAGATACGCACATCTCACACCAATCAGAAATGATCGAAAACATGTCAAAGGACATCAAAAAATAGTCGTTAAACGCTGCTACCATTATCACATATGTATGTGTAGCGACCTTGAAGGTCGCCCTTACACACGCCGTTTAAAATGCACAGTTTCAGAGCAATACACAGATTGAGAAGTAGTTTCCCATATTTATTTAGCACAGTATCCTCAGAGTTTCGAACATGAACTGGTCCACTTTTATGTTGATCATCATACACAGATATGTTTTCTTCAAAATCATAAGAAAAGTTTGAAACTCTGCTATTCAGGTCACCGCCAACAATCACATACATTTCATCTTTAAATAAAAGTAAGCAATCACACAAAAATTCTTCAAGCAAAGAAACTCCATTTTCCTTATCAAAATGAGAGTAATATGGAGAGCCCTCTGGAGGAATATATGCGCACACATACATAACATGTTTCATTGTGCCAAGTAAGGATTTATCAATAATAAAGGCATAAAACAAATCAGATGCAACCTCCACTACTTTAAGATAGGGACAGATATCTTTTTTCACCAGCACACCAGTCCACCGGAACGCCTTCCACGTGCCGTGAACTTTAAAGCGGGTTTACAGTACACAGTGTATCCAGCAAACATAGGCGAATGAAAAACATCAACAAATGTTTCAACAAAACATACAAAATCAAAACTAGAAACGTATGAAATAAAATCGTTATTATTCATTTTCGAAAGTAATCCATTTATATTCCAATGAAGGAATGAAATAGATTTCAGTTTATTATGAATGTCAACGTGACACGAATCTTGATTTCCAGTAGGATGGACATTTCCAGAAAACACACCAACGTCTGTATTGTAATGAGACAAGAGAGAGAGAGAGAGAGAGAGAGAGAGGAGAGAGAAGATGAGAAGAGAGAGAGAGAGAGGAGAGATGAGGAGGAGAGAGAGAGAGGAGTGTGAGTGTGTGTGTGTGTGTGTGTGTGTGTGTGTGTGTGTGTGTTGTGTGTGTGTGTGTGTGTGAACGAGAGAGAGAGGGAGAGAAATAGAGAAAGTGTGTGTGTGTGTGTGTGTGTGTGTGTGTGTGTGTGTGTGTGTGTGTGTGTGTGTGTGTGTGTGTGTGTGTGTGTGTGTGTGTGTGTGTGTGTGAGAGAGAGAGAGACAGAGATCGCGCGCGCACAAAAAGAGAGACAGCGTAGTAGACTGTCAGATAGAGACATGGAAAGCTAATGCTACAAAAGAGAAAGCAATCCATTTAACACACGACAGAGAGAGAGAGAGAGAAAGGGGGGGGGGGGGGGGGGGCAAGGGATGGAGGAAGGGAGCGAGAGAAAGACAGACAGAGACAGACATAGAGGAGAGAGAGAGAGAGAGAGAGAGAGAGAGAGAGAGAAGAGGAGAGGAGAGAGAGGAGAGAGAGAGAGAGAGAGAGTCACCGACAAATTAAATAATGAAAAAAAAAAAAAAAAAAAAACACGAAAAATCGTTTGCAGGGTGTGCAAACATAAACAACATATCACCTCTATTTTCTTCCCCTCCGCTCGCCGCCCCTCCCTCCCCCCCCCCCCCTCCCATCCCCTCGTCCCAGCCACCCTCACACCCTCCTCATCCTCCTCCCTGCCCATAGTCACAACCTTGACAGTCATGTTGTCATAAACGGTCTCCATGAGTTCCACATCGGTGGTGACAGATTTGAGGGATGCTTTGCTGCGGAACCTGTCTTCCCCAAAATGGTATTGCCCGTGGCGCTCTTTCCGCTTCCGGTTTTGCCCATCAGAAAGACGCGCAGAACATTGCTTTCTGGAAACGACAAAAATGCCAAAGTTTCTGACTGCTTTTTAAACAGGCAATATTCCCCCTAACCCCACCCCCACCACCTTCTATAGTTAACAGTATTTGCTTTCTTAGTAATATTGGTGCGATTTTCTTTTTCTTTCTTTTTCTTCTCTTTTTTCTTTGTGTGTGTGTATGGTGTGTGTGTGTGTGTGTGTGGTGTGTGTGTGTGTGTGTGTGTGTGTGTGTGTGTGTGTGTGTGTGTGTGTGTGTGTGTGTGTGTGACATAAAGAGAGAGAGATATATAAAGAGAGAGAGAGATATGGACAGGCAAACTTACAGACAGGCAGACAGAGACAGAGACTGATTGAGGGAGAGAAAAAGAGGAGGGAGGCGAAGGGAGTGTGAGATGGAAAGAGAACATTTAAAGGCGATACTGGTCGAAAAACTGACTCTTCAAAAAACAAAACAAAGAAGATGAAACAGTATATTCGGCGGGAATGAAAACAAAACAGAAAAAGTGATATTAGTAACGCAAACAAGGAGAAGAACATGGTTTTGACACTGATAAAACCATAAGACCTTGACAAAATCCTAAGAGCCTCTACTTTCGCTCCTACGCTTCATAATATATCATCTGTAGTCACGCCACTTTGAAACCTGATAAAACCCAAACAAATATTGTCGCCTCTACTTCCAATTGTGCGGTCAACGCAAAAAAAAAAAAAAGAGAAAAGGATTAAAAAACAAAACAAAACAACACACGAGAAGAGATGACTTAAGAGAGAAGAAGAAGAAAGAAAGAAAGAAAAAAGAAAGAAGAAAGAAAGAAAGAAAGAAGAAAATAGATGGAAGACTGTCGACACTCGCCTTCCTCGCCCAGGTCAATCCCCCAGCCTGGTCCTCGCCCAGGTCAATACCCCCGCATGGTGAATCTCACTGTTGTCCATTGCAGCCAGTGTGTTTCGTGTCCTGGAACCTCGTTGCTCTCTGTTAGCAGGACCCTTTCCCCTGCATCGATCACGACCCTGAGACGAAGCCCCGGTTTTCCTTTTTTCACGGGCTATTGGGAAAAAGCCTTTTCGTTGGAACTGGGAATAGCTACAAATAGCGCCAGCTATACTTTTTCCCCGGATCAGGCTAAAGGGTTTGGCCCCCCCCCACTCACACGCATTTTTTTTTTTTCAAGCATTCGATAATAAAAAATAAAAATAATAATATAACAAAAGAAATTATTTAACCTGAATACAGGAATTGGGGGGGAAGGGGGAGGGGGGGGCTTATGGGGAAATAATGATAACTGGGTAAAGCGTTGGGGGGGAGAGGGGGGGGGTTAGGGGGGGGGGGGAAGGGAATAGGGTAGGGTAGGGGGTGGTGTAATGTTTCACTCTGACGTGTTGGACTGAAAGGGGGGGGAGAGAGAGAAGGGGAGAGAGACAAAAAGGAACACTGACGCGAGAGAGAGAAGAGAGAAGAGGGGAAAAGGGGAGAGAGAGAGGAGAGAGAGAGAGAGGAGAGAGGAGAAACAGTTAAGAGAAAAAAGAGAGAGAAGAGAGAGAGAGCAATCTGGGAAGAGGAGGGGAAAGGAAAACAATTGCGCGAGAGAGTTTCACTGGGGGGGGAGGTAAAGGTGTGGGGGGGGGGGGGGAAAAGAAGAGCAGAAGCAGAAACAGAGACAGACAAGAGAGAGGTTTTCCCCAAGTACCCAACACGCAACCCCCCTTTTCTCCCCTTCTCCCCCCCCCCCCCCCCCCCCCCCCCCCCCCCCCCCCCCCCCCCCCCCCCCCCCCCCCCCCCCCCCCCCCCCCCCCCCCCCCCCCATCCCCCGATCTTCTCGATGTCAGTTATTCCCGCGAAAAGTCCCGATCTTCGTCGGGCCCTGTTCGTTTGTTTGAAGGGTGGATACCCGGTCGAGGTCTTCCCCAGAATTTGTCTTTTTCCCAATACCACCCCAAGTATTGGTGATGCCAGGTAAATATTATGGCGCATGTGTATGTATGGGGTGTGTGTGTGGTGGGTGTGTGTGTGTGTGTGTGTGGTGTGTGTGTGTGTGTGTGTGTGTGTGTGTGTGTGTTTTGTGTGTGTGTTTTTCCCTAAATTTTAAGGCACCCATATGGGGGGCATGGGCAAGTCTTGTTTTGTTGTTGCTGCTTTTATAAAAGGGTTTGTTTTTTGGATGCGATAATCTCTCTTCCCCTTTCTCTCTCTCTTTTTCCCCTCTCTCTCTTCTCTCTTCTCTCTTTCTCCTCTCTCTCTGTTCCAGTGTGTGTGTGTTGTGTGGTGTGTGTGGTGTGTGTGGTGGGTGTGTGTGTGTGTGGTGTGGGTGGGTGTGGGTTTGGGGCCCCGCGTGCGTGCGTGGTGCGTGCTCGTTGGTTGTTGTTTGTGTGGTTGTGTTGTGTGTGGTTGTGTGGTTGTGTGTGTGTGTGTGTGGTGTGTAAAAACGATTTTGTTGCTTTTGTTTAATTTTGTTCGTTAGATACAGGAATAATACGTTGTCTCGCGTAGTCACGCTGCTGTTGTGTTGTCACTCTCTCTCTCTCTCTCCTCTCTCTCTCCCCTTCTCTCTCTCTCTCTCTCTCTAAAATATTTTGTTGTTTTTGAAATAAGTGTGTCGTTAGACACGAAGAATGATCCCTGTCTTGTCGTTGTCTCTCTGTTGTTGTCCGTCCGTAGTCTGCCCTCTGTCTCTCTGTCTCCTGTCTGTTGTCTGTCCTTCTTTCTCTCTCTCTCTCTCTCTTCTCTCTCTCTCTCTCTCTCTCTCCTCTCTCTTCTTCTCCTCTCTCTCTCTCTCCCCCCCCCCCCCCTCAAACTATCACGCATTCTTCCCCGTGTAGATTTGATGGAAAAAAATCTTGACCTTCGTGAGGATTGTGAATGATTGCTTTTTCAATATGTACGTTTTGAAGAGTGTACCCGTGCATCCCCTGTGTGTGTTGTGGGTGTGTGTGTGTGGTGTGTTGTGTGTGTTTTGTGTGTGTGTGTGTGTTGGGGGTGTGGTGTGGTGTGTGTTGGTTGTGTTTGAACAGAGAGAGAGAGGAGAGAGGAGAGAGAGAGGAGAGAAGAGAGAGAGATTATTTAATGGGTATTTAAAACCCCTTTCCCTCAGTCACTGACAAGCTCTAAGGCTTTAAAATAAAACACTCCTCACTCACTAAAAGGGCTCCCTACCCGGTAGGCCCCCCAAAAAGAGCCTACTGGCGCTCATTCAGTCGTTTCCCGTCCCATTCAATATCAGTCCTCATTTTCATTTATTCATTTTTTTTCTCGTTTCTCACTAGGATGATGCGTGTTTTTACGTGCCCTCTTTTCCCACGGTACACGAAAACGAAAGTGACAATTTTTGTGGCTGGAAAGAATCCCAGGCGGCTATCTTAAATTACATAAATTTTTGCCGGGGGCCAGCATTTATTTCAAAACCCCTTTTGGGGAAGGGGAGAGGGGAAAGATACAGAGAGGAGAGAGAGGGGGGGGTATTTTATTACATATGTAACCTTCCAATTCGTGCGATTTGGTAAAGTTTAATAGTTATTTGGTTGTTTTGGGTAGAAAGTCAAAATTGTAGATGAAATTATTAAGATTTTTAATGATCTTTTTTTTTTATTAATTCATTAAGGAAATTATATTTTTTGTTATTTTTTTTATGGGTGGTAAATAAAAATTTGAAGGAAAATAAATGTAAGGGAAAAAGTAATGAAAAAAACAGAAGTAAACAACTTCCGTTAATGACAATTGAGCAGGAGGACACACAGTGTGGAGGATTAACCACGTGGAGAATTCATGGATTTAAAAAAGGTATGTTATTTTCATTTAGGTGTTTTGATAAAAGATTAGTATAGTTAATTTAAAAAAAAAAATGATTAAATGAAGTTTTGGGATTAAAATGTTTAGAACTGTTGTTTTCCTTTTTTGATTAGCGCGGGCGATTTTCGGACTTTTTTTCGTTTCTTAAATTTTCTTTTTACATTTTGTTCATGGTTAGGCAAGGAAAAAAATAATTTGGATTGTGTGAGGTTTAAAGTTTTTTCTTTTTTCGTTTATGTTGAACGGTTATTGATGTGTGGAAGAATTCTGTTGAAGTACAGAAATTTCTTCATAAAAAATTATTGTGTGGTTGGGATGCAAAAATTTTGTTTGGGAGAGCAGCGTTTATAAATTCGAGAGATGGTGAACTGTTGTTGTAGAGTTGAAGTCTAATTCATTTTTCGGTTGAAAGGTAGGCTTTTCTCTGTCATTACATGAAACTGGAGGGTTCCATATGCTGGTCATGTAAAATGGCTTGATGGGATAAGGGTTGATTCTTTCTTTCATTAAAACAAAGAAAAAAGTCAAAAGAATTCTCTTTTTCCCTTCCGTTGAAAAATTTTGGGATTGATGTCTATGGGGTTCCCCCTTGCATGGGACTAAATTGCATTTTGAAGAAGAAAAAAATCATATTTGTCTTTGTAGAAATATGGGGAAGGCCTTCTTTTTCTCTTGGTCCTGAATAGTGGCTGCAAAAACTGCACGATGTCTGCAAAATGTGTGAAAAAAATGTGGTTATTTTTCAAATGAATGTTTGATTGGGGTATAGTCGTGAGTATTGCCCCGGGGAATTTGTTTTTTTTCCCAAAGTTTAGGGTTTTAATTGTATTTTTTGAAAACCCTTGTCTTATGTATGTATGCCCCAAATTCTTGTTAAAAAAAAGTTTGTTGAGTGTAAGATATTTTTTGTGTGGTGTAGGTTAGTAAAAAAATTGTTCCTGTGTGTGTTGGTTGCGTGTTGCACTTTCCGTTAGTTTTTAAAAAAAATTGCATTTTTTTTTAAATGTACCCCGTTTCAAAAAAAGATATTTTTGTAAGTAATGTCTTATTTACTTGTGCTAAAAGAAAGAAATAATAAAAGGAAATTTAAAAAAAAGGTAAAACTTCAAAATTTTTTTTTTTTTTTTTTGTTAAATTTGGGGAGAACTTTGGTTGTCCTTGTTCGGTGAACTCGGGATAACTCACCGCATGATTTCGGGTGGTGGGGGTTACGAAATTGGGGGGGGGGGGTCGTCGGGTTTATAAAGAAAAAAAACAAAAAAGAGATAGGGTTAAAAAAATTGATAAATTTGGGTTTTTTGAGAGAGGTAAAAGTATCATATCAAATTCAGTCTGATACCCCCAAAAAGTGAGAAAATGCAGTTTGGTTAGGGACAGAAAATCTCACCTACCCCCGGTTTTCAGCCTACTTCCCTGGGAAAGGGGGGGGGGGCCGTGCTTTGCTGTCTGGCCCCAGAACAGGAGAGAAAAGGCGTTGTAGGCTCAGCTGAGACTCAGCGGGCGCCCGGCTGAACTGGAAAGAGAATAACCAACCCTCCTCATCTGCCAAGCCCGGCCCCGGGTTAAAGTGACGGTTAATTAGTGCCCCTCCTGACTTCGTTTGGATTTTTTTCCCGGGTTGAAGCCCAAAAAAGGGGGAGGAAATTGTCTTCAGCGACTGGCCTCCGAGTGGAGGCTATCGATGGAAGGGGTGAAGCAGACCCCGAGGAACTTTCAAGAAGTGAGTCAGCTGCATGTGGTGGCCCTGGAGCAGGCCAAATCTTTGATAGTGCCCAGTCCATCCGTCGACCCTTTGTGCCTTTCAGGGACGTGAGGACCCCGTGAGCGCCGTTTTGGGATTGAAAAAGCCGTTTTGGTATTGGCTACCAAAAAGGGTTTCAATACCAAAAACGGCGTTTAGGTCCCCCCCGTTTTTTGGTATTGAAAACCAAAAACGGGGATAAGACGCCGTTTTAGTATTGGGCGCCGCTTTGGTATGCCAATACCAAAAAGGCGCCCAATACCAAAACGGCGCTTCTCGTACCCGCCGTTTTGGTATCCTGACCGGCCTTAAAGGACTGTTTTTGTGCCCCTGGTTCAAATTCAATATCTGTTTTTCTCGCATGAGTGATGTTAAAAAGAGCACTGCTGATCAAGTTTTCGTATTGACAAATGAGGGAAGGTGATTACTGGGGTAGTGAAGGCCCTATATGCCACAGGTGTTGCGGCACAAAGTGTCGCCACTGCACAAAGTGTTGCATGCGACACTTTGTGCAAAAGTGTGACACTTTGTGCTGAGAAGATTTGCACAAAGTGTCATACTTTGGAAACATGCGACAGTTTGTGCCGGGAAAGCCCCTTATTGTGCTAGGGACATAATGTGCACGACCCACACACTGGCTGAGTTTGAGCATTTCGGCCAGATGGTCGTACACTTTGCGGTGTTCCTACGGGTATATCTTGGGTTCATCATCGATTGATAAACAGTGAAGGTCAAAACGACGGAATGGTCTGAAAGCTGAGAACGAAGTAGTAGAAGTAGTAGCAGCAGAGGAAGACCAAGTTGAAGGAAAATGTAATAGCAGCACTTGTAGTTGGTTTTACAAATAATATTAGAAGAGAATTATTGCTCTTGTTTCAAACAGTTCTAATACTTAGTAAACGCGCGCTTTTGATTGTACGTTGGTTTCTTTGTTGTGGTAAAAGTAGTTTCATACACATAAGTACGTAAGTAAATGTCACCAAACATACCCTTTTCAATTCATTATCCCTTTCTTTTGTACATGAATGGTAGAGCAGCATGTAACAAATCGGAAACAACCAAAAGCAGGGAAAAAAATATGTTGCAGTTGTAATGGTAGTAGTAGTAGTCTACTACTAAAAATTATTGATGATGTAAACAGTTGTAATGCAGACTAAACGCTTTTCCGTTTGTTTGTTTTTTTTCGTTTTATTTCTTGTTTTAATCATCGATCAACTTCTGTGTGATGATAACAGTAGTTTTGTAGACGTGCAGTGCATAATAGAAGCAGTAGAAAGTACTGTTCAATAAATGTGACCAAACATACCCTTTTTTGTTCATTATCAATCACTTTTCTATATTACTGATACAAGTAACGTGCAACAAATCAGAAACAATCAAATGCAACAATATCTACGATTAGTTTGCCATACAACAAGCAATTGAAGTAGGATCGCGTGCCGCCGGAGGAGAGCGCGTGGCGCACGTGCGCATTTGGTAAACAACAGACCGCTCACTGAAAGCTGGCGACACACTACTATAAGCTGGAAAACCTTCTCCTGCGAGTGGAATGCGGTTGTTTGACACGGCAGTGACGGTTGTTGACGGAAATCTAAACACCATCCCCGCTGGCTTCCTCCAGTCCAGCCGGCAAGCGTCTGTACAGCTGCTGGACAGGCCGCAGCGCTCAGTATTCTCTGAACGTGGGCTGTGAAGAAGAATTTTTAGTTTGCGCTATTTTAATCAATTTGATCACTTGCGTACAATTGAAGAATTAAAAAAAAATCGAAGATGGTGGGTGAGACCATGAATCGCAAGGTGGGAAACGTTTGGTGCATACCATTTTCTTCTAAAAGAATTACTAGCAGAAGATGCTCAAAGCAGAGTTAAAAGAATCCAAGCTGTCTGCGTGCCAATTCAGTACAAGTGGGCGAAGGACAGAGGCTGAGTTTCACCATTCTTTTTGTGCTTTTTACAGATGCAAGAATGGGTTCAGAACTGTAGGCGTAAAGATCAGCTGCTTACCTCATGCAAACTGCTCTATTTGTTCTGAGCATTTGAAGCCAATCAGTTCATGGACCACACCGCAAAAACTGTTGACTGGATTTATTTAGAGTGCAGTACCAACACTTTTCAATGTACCAAATCCACACCAAGAGACAAAATATCCATGTAAAGAATGCAAAACAATACCAAACGAAGATAAGAACAGAACTGCTTCCCCGGCACTCTCTCTCTCTCTCTCTCTTCTCTCTGTGAAATATACGACAGAGTGATGTAACTAAAAAAATAGAAAGATAGAAATATGATGACAGTAAAGACAACTACACACACACACACACACACACACACACACACATATATATAATATATATATATATATATATATATTATAAAAGAGACGAGAGGAGAGAGAGAGAGAGAGAGAGAGAGAGAGAGAGAGAGAGAGAGAGAGAGATAATGGTAGTAAATACCAGCAGAGATTTTTAAAAATGCTCAATCGTACTGGGAGCAACTTTGTTAAAAGGTAAGGTTTAAAACTATCTACAGCGCTGTTTCAAGCGGATGCAATCGTCAGGATGTGGTGGGTCTGTGCTCCGGTGTTTTATAACCAAACAGAATTGAGTAAATAGATCTGGAAGCTCAAAGAGAAAAAAAATAGACTACAATATATCCTGGAAAATCATAGAAAGAGCAGCACCATACAACAACATTTCAAAAAGATGTAACCTATGCTCAACAGAAAAGTACATAATATATGCCAAACCACAATGGTAACTTTAAATACTAGGATAGAAATGGTTACAAGTGCAGGCACAAGTGGAAATTCCTATCAGTGAACAAGAACAGAAACACACGAAAAACACAGACAGCACGTGATGACAGACAACACAAGCAGTTATAAAACACCGGCAGCACAGACCCACCACATCCTGACGATTGCATCCGCATGAAACAGCGCTGTAGATAGTTTTAAACCTTACTTTTAACAAATATATACGTATAAGTATGTCTCTTCCCTCACTACCATACCTGCTGGTACTCAGTGTGGCGGTCAATTGCTGATGAAGGCGAATAAAGCCGAACATTTCAAACTATAACCACAACAGCTTGTTGTCCTTGTTCTTTTGTTTGGGAAATGTATTTATCTCTCTATCTATCCACACACACACACACACACACAAACACAACACACACACACACACACAACTATATATATTATATATATATATATATTATATATATATATATATATATATATATATATTATTATATATATATATTATATATATATATATATATATATATATATATAGGAGACACCATCCTCTATAATTAGAGAGAGAGAGAGAGAGAGAGAGATCTGTCTGTTCTGTCTGTCTGTCTGACCTTCACTGTATCTCTCTTCACCTACCTTCACTCACTTGCTCATCAATACATGTGCAGAATAGCGCCATTGCGACATTTTGTGTTTGCGACACTTTGTGCTGGTAAGGCTGATCAACTGTCGCAAGTCAAATTTTTGCTGTGCAACACTTTGTGCTGGGGAGGCGAGTTGAAATAGAACACAAAGTGTCGCATTGCGACACTTTTGTGCAGATGCGACACTTTGTGCCGCAACACATGACCCTTTCTGTACAGTGATTCTTTCTGATTTTAGCAAGAGCAAGATGGACGACGAAAGAACGCGACTTGTGCCCTATCTTCATGAAACGAGACTAGTGATGAAAAGGCTGCTGTTCTCAAACAGCTTTCTGAAGGTCATTTCTTGCACTAATAAGTCATAATAAATCATAACATCTTGTTACTGGCGACTTTATGTGCAGGGGACGACTTTACGGGCATCAAAGTCTTCTCGTGTGGTCGCCGGCGACCTTATGGGCCGGCGACCGTACGGGCACCGAAGTCCTGCCCATATGGTCGCCGGCGACTTTATGGGCCGGCGACCATATGGGCACCAACAACC
The DNA here is from genome assembly GCA_018398815.1 of Conus ventricosus. NCBI lineage: Eukaryota > Metazoa > Mollusca > Gastropoda > Neogastropoda > Conidae > Conus > Conus ventricosus. The sequence continues at coordinate 86,243,734 of CM031598.1, forward strand.
CTCACAGGTCCCTCGGATGATCAAATCCCCATAACTACCTGTCTGTCATAGGTTAACTAATATTGGTCACTTGTTTAGATCTATGGACACTGATCACAACCAGACAAATATTTCTGCCTAAAAGAACATACTAGAGTACCGTACCGGTCATATATGCATACAAACACTAAGAACTGCAATTTAAACTTATTTAAATTGTACTAACAGTAAAAAAAAACTGAAAGGTATACTCACAAGAAGAACGCGTCTCGCAGGTCGTTGACCGGAAATACATGTACACATGTCTAAAAACCCAATTATACAAGAACGAAAGAAAACAACTGTTTGTCTTATTCAATTTTTCTCTTCTACCCCAGTAATCACCTTCCCTCATTTGTCGATACGAAAACTTGATCAGCAGTGCTCTTTTAACATCACTCATGCGAGAAAAACAGATATTGAGATTTGAACCAGGTGCACGAAAACAGGTCCTTTAAGGCCGGTCAGGATACAAAACGGCGGGTACGAGAAGCGCCGTTTTGGTATTGGGCGCCGTTTTGGTATTGGCATACCAAAACGGCGCCCAATACTAAAACGGCGTCTTACGTCCGGCCGTTTTGGTGTTCAATACCAACACGGCGGGACTAAGACGCCGTTTTGGTATTGAAACGCCGTTTTGGTATGCCAATACCAAAACGGCGTTTCAATACTAAAACGGCGCTCTACAACTCCTGAAAACGGTATCTGGACATCATCAGAATGAGGCCGCAAAAAAGGGGAGCAACCCTCCAATTTCTTCACACGGCTGTGGGACGCTTTCATCCCGGAAGGGGGCGATTTCCACAGGCAGCTGTACCATCTCTTCCAACGCAAGTGTAAAAGACTCTAACCACTACTGGGCATGCAGGTGCGCACTCACCATGGGGTGCCAGGCAGTGCGTCTCTGAACCCGCAAAGAGGTGCTGAGGACTTTACGGGAGCTGGAGGGAGCACCAGCAGCGACGCCGACCACAGTAGGGTCCATCAGATGCAGTCTGACCCTTCTGCTCACGCCACGCCAGTGGTATTGACTATGAAAAACTGTCAGATATGGTTGCTGACCGCGTGCGACCACAGCAGCAGCAAAACAAGAAAGTGCGGGGTGCCTGTTGGAACCGCGGGGTAGTGGGGGGACCACTATCTCACTGACTGCCTTCGACCAAGGAACCAGCAGCGCATCCAAGAGGCAAGAAGGAGAGGCCGTTTAAACGGCAACGACCCCTGCAGACGGGCAGTCAGGGGTCAGTGTGAGTGAGAATGCCAACAAAAGTCACTTGTGTGGTTTTCAAAGAGGTTCCGAGCGGTCTTACGGAACAAATGGATCTCTCTCTCTCTCTCTCTCTCTCTCTCTCTCTCTCTCTCTCTCTCTCTCTCTCTCTCTCTCTCTCTCTCTCTCTCCTCTCGTACGTCGTACGTCGCAGTGTGCGGACGCAAGTGAACAGCTCCGCAATTATGTTGCTTTTTCAAGTTTAACCTGCTGGTGACCGAGCGTGAGTTTTTAATGCCAGTGTGTGGATTACGTCTTGCACTGGATTCATATATATTTGTTGGTTTTTAACGGAAAAGGAAGTTATTATGATACG
>CM031598.1:86245434-86247934 GCA_018398815.1 Conus ventricosus
CTGTCTCTGTCTGTCTGTCTGTCTGTCTGTCTCTCTCTCTCTCTCTCTCTCTCTCTCTCTCTCTCTCTCTCTCTCTCTCTCTCTCTCTCTCTCTCTCTCTCTCTCTGCGTTTTAGTTTCGCATTTATTCGTACTCTCTTTTTTGCTCTTCATTTTCTTCTTTTTCTCGTTCTTCTACATCATCATCATCACCCTTTTTATCGTCTTTCTTTCTTTCTTTCTCTTTCTTTCTTCTCTTTTGTCTCTTCTTTTTGCTTCTGATTTATTTTCTTCTTCCTCTTTTGAAGTTATTCCTGTCTTTTATCTTTGTCATACTTGAAGGAACTTTTCCCCCTATTTTGTTTTCCTCGCTTTTTTCTTTGTCTCTCTTCTTCTTTTTATTTAAATTTTTTCAACTTTTTTTTTTTCTTCTTTATTATTGTTCTGGGTTCATGTTTTTTTTTTCCCCCTTCTTCCATTCTTCTCCATTTTTGTCTCCCCCCTTTGTTTTTTTCCCTTCCCCTTTTTTTTCTAAAATTTCCCACTTTTTGCTTCTCGGGTGGGGGTGCCCGGGAAACATGAATGATTGTTCTTTAAAACCAAGATAGAACAAAAGGTAAACTGTTTCCCTTAAGGGGAGCACGCGTAAAGGAAATGGCCTTTAAACCCCAAACATCAGACATCATCAATATTTTGATTTGGCCCTTTTGTCACCTAAATCCGCCTGCAAGAAAACCAAACCAGCCCCGGGTTTAAAAATCAGCCCAACAAAAATTTGGCCTTTTTGGTTTTCAGACTTTTTTTCCAAAGATGAAGAAAACACACTCTTTTTTTCTTGGCTTTTTTTGTATTTGGCGTCTGTCGGGCCTCCCTGTCTGTCACCCGGGCCTGCTTTTCCTGTCTCTGTAACAGATTTGCTACCAATATCAAACCCCAAAAATTTACAATAACTTAATCATTTAATCTGCCAACTGTAAAAAAAACAGAAAAGGGAGGATGAGGTTCATTTTTTTTTATATTGCCCAAAAACCCCCACTACAAAAAATTTTCCTGCAAATTTTTAAAGATTTTTCAAGCCTTTTTTCAAATAATTTTAACTTTTTTGGCCATGCGAACGTGGGAGAACAATTTTTAAATTTTAGAAATCTTTCAATGTTCTTGTAAAAAAGAAATTTCAGTTGCGTGAGATCGCTATCCCCTTGAAGTATTTTCTGAATTATAAATTGGGTTGGGAAAGTTTGTGTGAAATAAATTTTCTATTACTCCCCTTTAGTTAGGGGGAAGGGTTTTAAATATGAATAAACATCTGAATTTTGAATCAAAATCTGAATCTCTCTCTCTCTCTCCCCTTCTCTCTCTCTCACTCCTCATCCCTCCCCCTCCTCTCCTCTCTCTCCTCTCCACCTCCTTTTTCTTCTATGATAAAGATATGATATGATGAGATGTTTAACCCCCATAAACAAAAACTTCATCATAATCATCACAACAAAAATCATAAACAACTTAAACTTTTTTTAAATGTTATCATCAAAAATTCAAAAACATCATCATCATCATCATCATCATCATTCATAAATCATCATAAAGGGCCAAAACCCATCACTTTATCATTCTTCTTCTTCTTCTTTTTCCCTTCTTCTCTTTTTCTTCTTTAATTATTATTATTATTTTTAAATTATTAATTTTATCAAAAACATAATCTCATTACGGTTTTTTAATAAATTACCCACTATTATCTTTATTGTTTTTTTTGGGAAATAGATTTTGTTTCTTCCCGCCAATGACCTTGACAAACAAAGCACATGACAAACACGATGCATTTCAACCACTTTCTTCTTCGGGCGAAAAAATAAATCAAAATTAAAAAATTGGGAAAATAAAAAACAAAGAACAAAAACGAAAAAAAGGAAACGAAAAATGATCATCCGTTGTTGTCCATGTGGGGGGAAAAAGCCGGGAAACGAAATGACATGGGGGGTTTTGGGAGAGGGGAAAAAGGGGGGGGGGGGGGGGCGTAGGGGGGGGTTTTGGTGTGTGTATTGGGTAGGGTTTTTGTGTCTAGTTTTTTTGGGATGGGGTGATAAACTTTGGATGGTTGTGGTAATTGGGGGGGGTAGATAATAATGGTTTAAAGGGGGGAAAAAAAGGGGGGGGGGGGGACTGAAAAAAAAAAAAAAAATTTGGGTGAATAAAAAAAAATAAATTGGGTTGGGGGGGATGAAAGAGGTAGTGGTAGTTTTTGCGTGGGGATTAGAATTTTTGTGGGTTTAAAGTTTTGGGAGGGGAAAGGGGGGGGAAGGTTTTAAAAGGGGGATAAGGAAAATCGGGGGGGGGGGGGGGGGGGGGGGGGGGGGGGGCAACTTCCTAAAAACAACACCATCTCCCTTGAAGAAGGCCTACTCAAAACCTCCATTTTCTACAAACCCAACCCACGCACAAGCATACCTAACTACTCAAACCCCCCACAACCCATACACTAAAGACAGCATTTCCCCTAAATCACAATTTGTCCCTCTTTCCCC
>CM031598.1:86255434-86272934 GCA_018398815.1 Conus ventricosus
GCTTGGGGCGTCTGGTCTTGATTTCAATGGCTTCTTTAACTCTTTTTGTGAGGAAGGGCTCTGTAGATAAGATTGGGGGGGGGGGGGGGGGGGGGGGGGTGAAACTGGGGGGCCTGTGGCTTTTTAGATGTTCGTGAATGGGGAGAAGTAGATCGGTTTTGAGTTCCTGTAGACGGGTGGTGAGTGGTCTTGCTGTCTCGCCAATGTAGGTAAAGGGCAGTCTTGACAACCTACCTGGTACACTACACACACTGCTTGAGGGGTCCGTTTTGTCCCTTTTACAAAGGGTCAGGCCCTTTGCTGGCGTAGGGAGTTGGTGGGTTTGTGGAACAACCCTTGCATCCATGTTGTTTGGAAGGTCCTGGCTAGACGCTCTGAAACTCCTTTAATGCAAGGGAGCCCCACTTTCACACTGTCCGTATCTGTAGAAGAAGGGTAGCGGGAAAACGAGGGTTGTCCATGCAGGGTATCCAACGCGGAAAGGGCAGTCCCTTTTAATAACAGATGAAGTTTTTTTTTAAAAACCCCCAAAAAAAGAAAAAAAAAAAAAAGAAACACCCGAAGGTGCTGGGGAGGACCCAGAGAAGCACCGTCTTTCAACCTGCCTTGAGAGCAGTCCTGTATACCACCCTTGGGGGCCTGCGCTGTGTTGACGATGGGGACAGGGACGCACCGGACACTCCATTAAAAATATCAAGGACAATAACTCTCCTGAACAAGGTAAATTAGACTCCCGGAATGCAGCTCATAACAGCCTTAAAGGGAGCCTCCCCATGGGTGTAACCAGCCCGTATTTCATGACTGCAGAGCCCACCGCCGAAAAACACCACCCCCAGCTGCCGAGCACACACCCCCCAGACCCAACCACCCCTGCCCACGCACGGACAGATGAAGACGGTGCCACCCAACACAGCCAAGCTTCGCCATTCGGTCTTATGTGCCCTCAAGAGAGAATCCAAAGTTGTAGTCTTCCCACTGTCACAGGGCTTTCCCTGTGGTCGTGGGTCTTTTTCCCTCACCGTCACTGGACCTTTCCCCCAAAGGGGCAGCCTAGTTAAGGTCTTTCAATAACAGATAAGTAATTTTTTAAACCCCAATTTTTAGCACCAAAAGGAGGATGGGTTTAAATTCAGAATCAAAAACCTTCAAATAAAAATTTCAAAGAGTTGTATTCAGTTTGATACAACTTGCAAATAATGCTAATGGCAGCTCGTTTCCCTTTACTTCCTAAATCTTGGCATGCATACTTCAAACTTAATCGTGTGGAAAACAGGATGCTTAGATATCGGATAACAATTTACTACGTTCATCTTTATGTTATCATAAAACCATCTCTCATTACTTGCTTAATACCCACCTTTCCTGAAGACTATTATTTCTAGATTTTTCCAAACTGACTTTAAGCTGTAACTGGTACCCAGCTCTATGAAGAGAATTCAATCGAGTTTGTAAGGCACAGGTTTTAACAATAAAATCGTGTCATCAGCAAATAAAAGAATAAACAGTTCAAAGAAATCAATATTAGGGCTAACACCATGTCTACCATTATTAAAAATATCGAGAGCGAGTTCGTTTATAAACAAGGAAAACAGAAGAGGACTACAAACATCACCTTGTTTCACACCATTAGTGCAATATATGTAGCCTGTATACTCTGCACCACAGCGAACTCGAGCTTTAACAATTTCGTACATACTTTTAAACACATCTGTAAAGTTTACCCTTAATTTCATTTTTATCAAAATAGGCCACAGTAGTTTTCTTGAAAAAGTGTCAAAAGCTTTCTCGAAATCAATAAAAGCAACGTATAATTTTCTATCAGACGAAAACTATTTCGCACTATTGCCAACAACGTAAACATGTGATTGGTTGTAGAATAATTTTGTATAAACCTTGCTTCGAATCACCTGTAATATTGCTTTGATCGACCCATTCTTGAATTAAATATAGAGCTATTGATTTTGCTATTTATACTGATAGCGAAATTCCTCTGTTTTTGGCTCATTTATATTGCCTTTCTTAAACAATGGAATAATAATAGATTCTTTCCGTAAATCGGGATACTGACCTGTGTCAAATAATGCATTGAACTATTTTACTAAGAAATCAATGACGTCATTTCCTGCATTTTTAAATATCTCTTTTTTCTTATTTTTCAGTCTTTTTAATCGAGAATAATACTTCATCCTTTGTTGTGGGCCGGTTCATAAAGTCAACATGATCTTCATCATTCTTATGTCTATCAGTTCCAACCCCTTGACTGTCATCAGTTCCATTAGTACTATCAGATAAATTATTTGAAACATCAGCAGGATCAGTAAAAGATATGTCTACTACTATCAATATTGCGCTTTTCTAAAACTCCTTTAAAATGTTCAAACCATTCTTGAGCAGAGATTTTATTGATTATAATGCCAAAATTATTCTGTTCATTAATGCACATGATCAGTTGTTCAAGTACAGTTTTGTTGTATTCCCTTTTCTTTCCTTGTAACAATTTCTTGCATTCTCTTCTAGCTTGGCATACAAGTCTCTTTTTGCTGAACTGTGTTCAAGTTTCCATCTTTCACAGATGAGAAAAGCGTCAAATGTCTTAGGAAGATATCACGGTATAACAGTCATCTGAACTTTCTATCACATTGTGTTACGCACAACGTTGTACCAAGGGGATTCTCTTTGAAATTTGGACACTCTGCACTCCCTCCATCCCCCCCCCCCCCCTTCCCCTCATAACTTCATCTCTTTTCTTGTAGCGGAAACAGAGCTACGTATCCTCAAATGTTGTAAGGAGCTCTATGAAAGAGCAGTCAGTGTATTGTATGCTGAATTTGAGGAACTAACATCTGGCAAGAATTTTCTGGCAAGAATTTCAAAATACAGTAAACTAGAAATGCTAAGATATGAAGCTACTGCTGAATGAAAATATTTTACCGTTGGCTGAGACAATAAGTTTGGATCAGATAGAACTTTTGATTTAATTCTGTTACATGCCAAATTCTATATTTACAAATGTAAACATGACAAGAATTTACCGTTACTTCACGTTTTCATTGTGTATTTGAAAGCCGAAAAGTATGCTGCTTGTCTTCACATGTCACTCACAAAGTTCCTTATACGGTGGTTCCCATACTCTACGTTATTGGATTAATACATTAATTTTTTCCAGGCTTCCAAATGAGTGGCAACGGTCAGGGGTTTTTTTCTCTTTGTTTGATTAATTCATTTGTTTGTTTCAGTCATAATTTTTTCTGTGTTTTTTGTCCTTTGTGATTATTACTATGCTTATGTATGTCTTTGATTAGACAAAGAAACGTATATAATGCTTAGGTGAAACAGCAGAAAAGGTAAATTGTCAACTTACAGGTGGAAACCAAGTTAGGACGTTTCGATACCTAGTGTCTTCATCGGCAGAATGAGTTAGTGACAGATGGACAAAAGCAGCTACCTGTGCTGCGTGACAGTCAAAGGCTCCGTAGACCGGACTCTGGCGTGGAGATCATCAGGAGAGAATGCGTCGCTGTTTCGGGCTCTTCCTCTCGACAGCTGTAATGACGCACCAAGCCCCCTCACCAATGTGAAGTCTCCTTGCCAGTTTGACTGTATGCCTTTTCTGTCAACCGTCAGGACTCGCACCAGCTTGTGTCCTCTCTCTTCAGCCAGATCAATTGACTTGCTTTCTCAATAGTCTCCTGTAGGGCTTTTGTCATGGCATTCCCTCTCTTCGGACCAAGTCCAGCCACTCTCATCCACTTTCTGACGCTAGTCGCGATGAAACCTCAGCAGCCAACTTCGACTGGGAAATGGGTTGCTTTCCATCCCGCCTCCTCGCATTCTTCAACAAGAGTCTCACAGCCATTTTCTTTCCGCTCGTGCGCCTCGCTGATATTGTCTTCGTGAGGCACAGTGAGTTCCACCAGGTGCACCTCTTTCTCTTCCTCACTCCACATCACCAGGTCTGGCTTCTTCGTTGTTGGAATGGGGAAGAATCTCTTGCAGCCCTCTAGATATACTGCTACCTCCCATTGACCACCGCTCTGACCTTCTGTGTGGTATGTGTTGGGTGTGTGTGTGAAACAAGAAGAAGAAGAAGAAGAAGAAGCTGCAACAACAAAAGAAAAAAGTGAAGAGTGTTCCAACACACACACACACACACACATACACACACACCACACACACACACACACACACACACACACACACACACACACACACACACACAGAGAAGGTGAGCACAACCAACAAGGATAGGGGAAGAGAGAGAGAGAGAGAGAGAGAGAGAGAGAGAGAGAGAGAGAGAGAGAGAGAGAGAGAGAGAGATAAAGACAGGGAGGGAGGGGGGAGAGGCCTACTGTAAACACACATCCTAGTGTACACATGCACCCTTCACACACACTGACAAGGGTGACACACATACTGACAAACAAACAAAAATTATAAGGAAGACACTGCGGTCACTCCTTGGTGTTCAGTCCATTTGGGACGCGGTTGCCGAGGCGGGCGATGACCGTAGACTCCATGAACAGCCTGTAAGGGCCACTTGCATGGTTCTGCCAGACCACAGCAACTCTTGAGTGCTTGAAGCTGTGTTGAGGGCTGTTGAAATGCATGTCTACAGGGTCACTGTACCCCAGGCTCATTGACCGCAGGTGCTCTGAGAAGCGATCGTCTAGGCAACGGTATGTCACGCTAGTGTATTTCTTGTTACACAGTGTGCACGTAAGGACATACACTATGTTCTCAGTCTGGCAGTTGAACATAGTGTATGTGAACCTCCCCTTGGGGTTGATGATGGTCCTTGATTGGTCGTTGAACGGGCATGTTTTGCAGCCTTTGATAACACAAGGACTGGTGCCTGGAGGGAGGGAGGGTTGTCTCTGGGGATAGCAGCTCGCACCAGGTGGTCCCGAAGGTTGGTGTCACGTTTGAACGCAACTAGTGGTGTGTGGGGAAAAACTTCTTGTCGGGAAGGGTAGGACTGTACGATTTGGAAGTTGCAGAGCAAGATGTTTTTCACAGTAAGGTTGTGGGGGTGAAACGTGAGGACAGCAACAGGACGCTCTTCTTGCTTACAACAATCTTGAAGAGTCAGGTCCTGGGAGCAAGGGATAGAATGAGCCGACTCAAGACCCTTGTAGACCAAGTCCTCTGGATACTGTCTAGCACGAAAGAAATCCACCATGAAAGGCTGCAAAACATGCCCGTTCATCAACCAATGGAAGGTTCGGTCTTGTGCATCTCCCCACTCCAGTTGGCTGGGCTTTCCCTTGCGCAGAAGGTCCGACATTGGAGCAGTCACAGTTGCAAAGTGAGGCATGTAGAACCCCACTAAGCCGAGAAAGGACCGCAATTGTTTCTTTGTTCGTGGACGAGGTGCTTCCAGAATTTTGTCACGTTGTTCTTGAGCACCCGTTTCATTCCTTCCTGGAGACGGTGACCAGTGAAGTCAATATCATCTGCACCAATAACACACTTGCTGCGTCTTGCAGTCAAGTTGGCAGAAGACAGCCGTTTGAACAGCTTCCGAAGAATTTCCAGGTGTTCTGTCCATGTTTTGGAATGGACCAGGATGTCATCCCAGTAGCATATGACACCTTCCATGTTGCCCAGTAGTTTTTTCATGCCCCTCTTGAGTGTTGCTTCCAGAATTTTTCATACCGAAGGGCATTCGGAGGAACTCGTAATGTCCTATCTGGAGTCACAAATGCAGTCTTTGGAATGTCTTCTTCTGGTATAGGGACTTGCCAGTACCCCTTGCTGAGATCGATCTTGGAAAAAAAAACTTATCTCCACTCAGTCTCTGGAATACATCAGCAGCTGTTGGCATGGGTTCAGGATCTAGGTAAATCAGCTTGTTGAGTCGCCTAAAATCGATACACACCCGGTTAGTACCATCTTTCTTTTTGACGACAACTGGCGAGCGTGTGGCGACCCTCGGGACTCTCGTATAACTCCCAGTTTCAGCGACTCTCTGGTATGCAATAGGTAGGGCTTTGACCTGATAGTCTCGGGTGATGTCAACTTTGCTTCATGCTGAATCAGATCTGTTTTTCCTGGAAACTCAGTGAAGATACTTGAGTATTCATTTAACAGTCCACGTATTTCTGTTCGCTGCTGGCTGTTCAGTTGTGACCCAAAAACTACACTGTCAATAGTTTCCTGGGATTTGAAATCATTCAGTTCTAATAGTTCTTCATCGTTCATAGTACTTTCTTCAGTGAAGTTGTCACCATCACTGGAGGGGTAAGGTGGTTCCCATTCTTGGAATTCAGCAGCATGTGCGTCTGTGGCTGGCTTTTCTTCCCGTTCAAAGTATTTCTTGTACTGTCGGCACATGACACCATTTGTCTTCACAAAGGATACCTTGGTGTTATCCCTGGTCATGGCGTCTGTTTTTCTGGCATATTTTTGCAGAGAAGGGTCAGCTTGCTGTAACTGGATTAGTTTCTCTCTGGTTACTTCTGGAATTTCTGTGGACTTGCTGATCTTCAGTGTGTTGATCTCTCTTCTTTTCTCCATCTTGCATTGTGCACGAGTTGTTACTGCAGAGGTGTGTGGCCACTCAGGATCAGGATCATCAGCTGCATGGGCACCTTCAATATTGCCGATGATGACGTCATGAGGAGGACTGGGCAGGCACAAAGCATTCACCTTCCCAACAAAGAGATGGTGTAGAGATTTCAATGTCAGTTGTGGGGACTGCCTCAACATGTCCATGGACACATTGTAGGTAGCCATTCTTGCCAGTAAACTGGGTTTTTTTTCAGGAACAAGGTCCTTCTTAATAATGACTCCACTGCGTCCTGTATCTCTGAGCACCCGTCCTTCCTTATCATTATAATGTCCCTTCACCACAGGCATGACACTCAAATCACTCTTGGCACGGTTTAAGAAGGCACATTGCACCACTTTCTCATGCTTTTCAGGCTGTCACAGGCTTGACGTGAGGTAGATCTCTATCTCGTCTGCAACGGTGTCTCTTCTGACTCCTTTCCCTGATGGCAACATGGCAGATGTAAGGCTTCTTTTATTTCCGCCCAGGTGGTGATCTTTCCGGTCTTCATGACTGAAGTGTGGAGGGCTGCGTTTATCTGAATACTTGGGCTGTCTGCATTCAGCAGCCTTGTGACCCAGGCGTCCGCAGTTAAAACATTTCAACGGTGGAGTTGATATACTTGGAACCTGGACTGGTCGTATCCGGTCTGCAGATGGTTTGATCTAGTGTCAAGGGTCCGGTTGTGAGACTCCAGGAACTTCTGTGCAGCTTCAGTCAGGGATTTCAGGCTCTGGTCTTTCTCTTGTAGAATTGGGATGCAAGGTCTTTAGGACAGGATTCTATGAATTGTTCTTTCAGAACCAGATATGACAAACCATCATAGTCTTTCTTTCTTCCAGCCAACTCCAGCCCTCTCTCTAGACAGTTTGAACCCTGGTTAGGAATTGAGCAGGATTTTCGTTCTTCTCTGGCCTACTGGACCGGAAACGTTTGTGAAAGCCTTGTTTAGAAAAATCGTAACTTCGAAGAAGTTCCGTTTTCAGTGTTTCATATTCATTTGTTTCTTCTCGGGTAGTCTTGAGTTGACCTAAAGGGCGTGACCAGTCAAAAGGGCATTTAAGTTGGTAGCCCACTGTTCTTTTGGCCATCTCATTGCTTCAGAATGGCGTTCAAAGCGTTCCAGATAATTGTCGAGGTTGTCTTTCCCGTCTACGAAAGCTGGAAGACGTGGTCTCTTGGCAACTTCAGTTTCTGACTGGGAAATGCGTTCGCCATTTTGAACTTTCACTTCTGCCATACGCAGTTCGAATTCTCTTTGTCTCTCTTTCTCTAGATGTTCTATTTCAAGTCTTTTCAATTCTCTTTCAGCAGCTCGCTCTTCTCTTTCTCTATCTTGCTGTCTTTTCCTGTTTTCACGTTCTTCTTGCTCTAGTCTTCTCTTCTCTTCACGTTCTTCCTGTCTTCTCTTCTCTTCACGTTCTTCCTGGTTTTTCTTCTCTTCAGCTGCCAATTCTAAATTTCGTTTTTCCAGTTCTCTTGCTGCAGCCTTAGCCTCTTGAACATATTTCCTGAGTTCATCACCTGCAAGGCCTATTCCTTTCCTATCTTCACGTATTCCATGGTAACTCAGATTAACGTCAACAATCAGTCGCTGAAACAATAGTTTCCAATGCTCAACAGAGACAGGCAGCAGTCTTCCGTTGGACTCTCCTAGCTCTGTAGAATCCTAATTGCTCTTGCAGACACAGGCGACAGTTTCCTCCACTTCCCTGGACCTGCTCGATGCACTAAACAATGTAACCCCCCCCCCCCCCCCCCCCCCCCCCCCCCCCCCCCCCGGTGTACGGAAACACGGCTGAAGACGTTCTTGACGCTGAACGTTTTGATCTAAGTTTCGATTCTTCTCAGGTGGCAGCCGACGCAGTTAGCCTACGTGACAGCGTTTGTCGACGTAGATCTGGACTGGCGCCTTTAAAATCGCAGTTCGTTTGTACAGGCTAGTGAATAATGTCTCTGGATAAACACTAATGTAGCAGGATCTTCAGCTTGGCCCCCAAACGTTACAGGCTAAAGCGATGACTTCCTCAGTATAAGGTAATGCAGTAGCCTAGCTGTAAAGAGTACGTTGTGGTAGGTGTTCGACTTGCAGACGACAAAATACACCAGGCGGTATGAAACGAAGAGGATCCTTTTATTTACAAACGTTGAAGAAATATAGGAACAACAAAACAGTCCACTGACCTTCAAGTTCAATAAGTCGTTCAGGAACTCAATCGTACATGCAGCAGCGAATATTCTACTAATGGCAGCTTCTCGTCGACTAGACTCAAACTCAATGAAGACTCGAACTCTTCAACAAATCTCTCTCTCTCATCTCTCTCTCTCTCTCTCTCTCTCTCTCTCTCTCTCGCCCTCTCCTCTGGGGCACAGCTCTCATTCTTTTATATGTTATCTAAAGAATATACTCGATTATTCTTTTCTAGAATACTCTGCATATCAGTAAGATTAACCAATGAAATCGCAACGACCGTATACGAATGTAATTCCGTCAGCTTTTACAACATTCTCGAACCTTCGGCAATGCACTAGCAACCTACGGAAACCTGGTGAACATTCTAACATAATCTTGAATATTCCAGTCGCATTATTGTATTATTGACAAAAGACCACTGATAACATTTCTTAGCAGCCGTTTATTCTGCAAGCCCGTTTTAGACGGAAACTCCGCATGCGCATGCTCAAACACAATCACTTAAAGTAGCGGCCCTTGGCTGTCGTCTGCTATAAGTAATTATACCACACCTCCCTCCCAAAGTTTTTTTTTTAACTAAATATAAACATTCTTTGATATTTGCAGTCTACCAAACTCAACTAAACAAGATTAAACACATCTGTAAAACATTCAGTTAATAACCCTTTCTATTGCCCAAATGTTCAATGCCCACATCAATACAATACAATAACAGCATATCAAGCATAACAAACTAGCGTGCAAACTTTAATAAACAATTTTTTTATAATTCTAAATTTTCATTTCGAACTAAAGTTTCTATTTACTCTGATCCTTCCCCAGAGAGTTAGGAAATTGTTTTGTTTTGTTTTGTTTTTAGACCCACATTTATTTAAATGGTTGAGCTATAAGGGCTTTTACTGATCCACTTGGATGAACGCGGATGAGACTTTTAAAGGTCCAATTTCGTTGGGTTTTTTTTTTAACTTCCCGGCCAAATCGTGTACACAGAGGTTTGGGTGTGGCAGTGACTGGCTCAGGCTCTGTTTCTGGGGAATTGTCTGAAGGTGCCATCTGCTGTTGGACTGGTGTTGGGTTGGTGTTGCTCGTTGGTGGTGGTGCGGAGACGATGGCTATGCGGTTGCGACGAATAGTACCTTTGGGTGTCTTGATTATGTATGAGCATGGGCTGCTGGATGTAGAAACGACTTCCCCTGACTGATTCATATCTCTGATCCAAACTGAGTCTTCTGCTTGTAGCAGAGGGAGTTCTGTAGTTGCGTGTCTTTGGTTGAAGTTCGGCCGTTGTTTTTCTTTATAGGCTGTCTCTTTCACCTTGACAGCGTCATGGTCCTGAGCTTTAGGCTTCAAGGAGCTGGGAAGTATGGGAACTTGGGTTTTTAATTTTCTCCCCATGAGAAGCTCACTTGGAGATAACCGTTTCGGAGAGGTGTTGCACGGTACATCAGGAGGGCCAGGTAAGGGTCTTTGTTCTTCCTGAGCAGCTGTTTTATGGTTTGAACAGCCCGTTCTGCTTCTCCGTTAGCCTGGGGGTATTTAGGAGAACTGGTTACACGGACAAAACCATGATCTTTGGCAAAGTTGGCAAAGTCCTGACTGCTAAATTGAGTGCCGTTGTCTTTCACCACCACGTCCAGGATCCCGTGTAACGCAAATACGTTCTTTGTCTGATGTATTGTCTCAGCACTGGTCGTTTGGTCAAAGGTTTGGTTTCTACCCATCTGGAGTAGTAGTCTGCAATGGCCAAGTGTGTTGATCCGTTCAGTTCCAGCAGATCCATGCCAAGGCGTGCTCATGGACGATCTGGGAATGATGATGGAATGATGAAGGGGTTCCTTCTGTTCCGGGCGATGAATAGCGCAAGAAGTACACTTGTTGACCATTTCTTCCACTTCTGAGGAGATGTAGGGCCACCAAACTGAAGTTTTGGCCATGGTTCGACACTTGGTGATGCCCAAATGACCTTGATGGATGCGGTTCAGGACGTCTAGTCGGAGACTTCTGGGTATAACCAGACGGTCATCGAAAAGAAGCAGATCATCTACGATATCAGGTGCTGTCTGTTCAACCAATATTGTTTCAGGATGTTGTTTTCAGGCATGTAGACTGGCCAACCTTGGATGCAATATTGTCTAACCTGGTTGATGAAGTCATCATCCCTTTGAGCTTCACGTATCTCTTGCAATTTATTGGTTGTGGCTGGCAGAATATTAATGATTTGCTTGGTGTAGGCTGTAGTGTCGTCCAGGAGGTTAATGTCGATGTCATCCGGATCACCCACTGTTGCTCTTGAGAGGGCGTCGGATGTGATCCGATTCTTCCCTGACACATGGATGATTTTCGGGTTGTACCTCATGAGGCGAAGCCTGAAGCGTTGAATGCGAGGCGGCATTTTATGGTGCTCTTTCGTGCTGAGGAGTGGCACTAATGGTTTATGGTCCGTCTCGACTGTGAAATCAAGTCCCAGTATGTACTCACTAAGTCGCTGGCAGGCCCATGTCACCGCTAGTGCTTCCTTTTCAATAACGGCGTAGTTGAAACAGACTGGTCGTCGGGACCGGTTTTCCTGGACTTGTAGCAGCACTGCTCCGATGCCCGAGTTGGAGGCATCAGCAGCAATGATGGTCACCCTCTGTGGATGGTAGTGTGCTAGAACTGGAGGCGAAGTCAATAATTCTTTTATTTCTTCAAAGGCTGTTTGTTGTGGCTTGTCACATCTGGTTCACCATTCCCAGGAAATGCTAGAGTTCAGTGATGTTTGTGGGGGCTGGATTTCTTGATGGCTTCTACTTTCTTGGGGTCAGCATGGATGCCTTCAGTGTCTATGATATGACCAAGGTATTTGGTAGACGTTTGAGAAAATTCACACTTTTCATTAAGTGTAACTCCTGCCGTTTTCACACGTTGGAGGACCGCTCTGACACGCTGGTCATGGGTGGACTGGTCGGGGGCATGTATGAGGATGTCGTCCATGTGATAAATCACGCCGTCGATGGCAACCAGAATTTGCGACATGGTGCGTTGGAAGACCTCACTAGCTGAGTTTATTCCGAAAGGTAATCGGTTCAAGCAAAAGCGTCCGAAGGGTGTTATAAATGTGGTGAGGAGCCTAGATTCAGGAGCGAGGGGAATTTTGCCAGAATCCACTCTTGGCATCTAATTGTGTGAAGATCATGCTCTGTCCCAGTTTTGCTAAGCTCTCGTCCACAGATGCCATTGGATGGGTGTCCCTCAGCACTGCCTTAATTGTTTAGCTGGGTTAAGTCCACACAGATGCGTACTGCTCCATTTGGCGTGGTCACCACCAGCCCGAACGCCAGCTGGTTGGTTCTGTTACTGGAGAGATAACTCCCTGTGCTTGCATTTTATCCATTTCAGCTTTGACCTTAGGTATGAGTGGATGCGCTATTTTTTCTGGGTGTGAAAAGACATACTGGGTGAGTATCTGTCTGGATGGAATTTTATACTCGGTGTTGATTTTCCCTAGGCCCTTAAAAGTTCCGGGAATTCTGATTAAAAATTGGGTGTTTTATCCACAGCATCCACACGTTTCACAATGTCTTGTGCGACACAGGCCTGTTGCTGAGAAGTGAGTAGGGCTGTTTTGCTAAGACATAGACAGTCTCTTGAATTGACCTGTCACGATAAGTCAATTGGGCTTCCAACACGCCTAGTGGTATCCCCGGACCACGTAAAGTTTTCTTTGTTGGTTTGAGGTATTGTCCTTGCAATCATGGTTCTGAATCGCTGTCACCGCGACAGAAGCACCTGTGTCAAGTTTGAAGGTGGTTGGGCTGTCATTGACATTTAGAGTAGCTGTCCAGTATTCTTCATACGGGTGTCGATCCACTGATCCAAGAAAAACTGTATCTGCTTCTTCCTCATCATCACTGATTTGGTGAATAGGTTGAGCATACTGTTTGTTTTTTGTGTTGGTCTTGCCAGAGCGACAAACTATAGCGTTTTTTACTGCATACCCTGCAGGTGACTGATTTTGCTTTGTGTGCGTCGCGCCCACAGTAGCCGCAGTTTTTGGGACCCTGCCTTGGATAATGTGAAGATAGTTTTGGTGAAGATTTTGTTGACTTTGGTTTGACATAGTCTACATTTGCTGAGATTTTGTTGCGAAGAAGAGGTTGGCTTTCCTTCCTGGCTTCTGCTTGTCTGGCTAATGGTACAGCTTCCTGCAGTGTAAGTTTTGCTTTGGTCTGTAACTGTTCAGAGAGTTCATCATCTGCCACCCCAACTACAATTCTGTCTCTTATCAGATCTTTTCTGAGGATACCATAGTTACAACTTTCTGCTAGCTTGTAAAGGTCTTGAATGAAGGCATCTACCCGCTCTGACCCTTGAATTCGCCGGTTGAATTTTGCACGTTCAACTATTTCGTTCTTGCGTTCGTCGAAATATGTTTCAAGAGCTTGTTTAATTTCTGTATAGGTTGCAGTTTCTTCCCTTACTGAAAGAGTAGCTAGTATATCGTCCCTCATAGAGATAAACACTTACTTTTTCTCTGAGTTTGTTGGCCAACCCAGACGCTACATAAACGATCAAATCGTGCTTGCCACTTTTCCCAGCTACTAGCCTGACCGTCGAAGGCGTTGGGTAAGGGTAGGTTAGTGTTACGATGAACGAGGTTGTTCTCTGCCATTTTAACTGACTTATCCGCCTACCTTTCACCGCTGCCACCATGTATTATTGACAAAAGACAACTGATAACACTTCTTAGCAGCCGTTTATTCTGCAAGCCCGTTTTAGACGGAAACTCCGCATGCGCATGCTCAAACACAAATCACTTGTGTAGCGGCCATTGGTTGTCGTCTGCCACAATTATCAATCGATCAAAAACAATACTGAACAATTAGGCATACATTCACTTTCCAAACGTTTTATACAAATCAACAATAGCACTACACAGACCGAAAATACAAAGATCTAAAAGCGATAAATAAAAGGAGGCTTGCAACGCGTCATTATTGCTATGACGTCTTTTACAAAAGTTCCCTCTTTCTTGTCTCCTTTCTAAATTGTAACAGAGGATGATTATGATCATTATGATGATGATTATGTTTGTGGTTGTTATTATTGTCTTATGCGTTTTGTAGTCCATATTTGTGATCTTGTTTTGAAATAAAATATGATTCATTAAAGAAAAAAGAAGATCTAAATGTCCCTGATTCAAACCCGGGTTCGGACACTTCCTCAAACCTTCTACCTCCTCCTTTTTGTACTCCCAGTTCTTATAGAACAGGGAGTACTTTAAATTGGGAACGAAGAAATGCTGTCTGTGTGTGTGTTGTCTGTCTGTCTGTCTGTATGTCCGTGGTCAAAATGTGTTCCACTCGCTCCAGACAAAACTACTGGGCGATCTTTCTGAAAATTTGTAGGTACATACGCCCGATGTTTTAGTTCACCGCTATAGCCGGATGAAATTTGATATGTACACAGCCCAGTGAGGACTAAAATGCCGGTTTCAAAAGTGTATATCGGATATATAACCTGGGCCGATCTTTCTGAAAATGTGTAGGTATGTTCATTATGGGCCACGGATGATGCCCGATGTTTTAGTTTACCGCTATAGCCGTTACTAACGGCTGTAACGGCCTGTAACGGTTTTTCTTCTTTATGGAAATATCTCAGCAAGTACTTGGCCAGTTTATAAGCGGTTTGGATGATCTTGTGACAAATCGGAGCCTCTGTCCATATGTAAGTGATGTAATGCTGAAAATGGATTAAACAACCGTTAAAAACCGTTATTCTGTCGTTATTTCTTATATATAGGTGGATTTTAATGAAATTTGGCATATAGAAAGGTTATCACACACAAATGGGACTTCTATATAGTGTTTCAAAATTTGACCCTTAAAAACCATTATTCTTGACATATTGTCCGATTTGAATGAAATTTGATATGTACACAGGCTTTAGCCCAGTGAGGACTAAAATACCGGTTTCAAAAGTGTATATCGGTTATATAACCGTCAAAACCGTTATTTTGCCTTTATTTCTTATCTCACAAAGCACTTGGCTGATTTATAAGCGGTTTGGAAAACTGGGAGTACGTTTATATGCTTCGCATCTTGTTTTTTTCTTCTTTTTTTTCTTTACAAACTTCGTCCACAGATTTGTCGCAGTTCTAAGGCAAAGGTCATGCGGGTATAGATGGGAGGGGAAGGAGAGGGAATCAGAGACAAGGGGGAGGGAAAAGAGATAGAGAAGGGGGAAGGTAGGACAAGCTACAAACAAGGAAAAGTCGAAAACGGGGAAATAGGAAGGAGAGACAAGGAGGGTGGACAGGAGAGCAGGGGTACTAGAAATCTCTCCGTGTGTGTGTGTGTGTGTGTGTGTGTGTGTGTGTGTGTGTGTGTGTGTGTGTCTGTGTGTGTCGTGAGTGTGTGTGTGTGTGTGTGTGTGTGTGTGTGTGTGTGTGTGTGTGTGTGTGTGTGTTGTGATCTAGCTGAACACATTCTGTATCCTCACTTTGTACTGGATCTGTAACAGATTTGCATCAACCAAAAATAATGGATCCTTTTTTGGGGGCCACATTCGAGTAGTACTTTAGAACTTTTCTCCGATAATCATGTACACAGACCGACAAACAAACAAACAAATGGGGGTAAAATCTTAATCTCATAAACGGATGTAAGACGTTTCAATGAAAAATGTTTAAAAACTGTGCAATGTTCGACATGTTTCTTATCAGATAGAAGCTGTGTTCAATGGTTCCATGCTGCTAAAGCAAAGCACGCACTTCAACTATAGTTGCCAGTCGGGGTCATTGTTTATATTATTAACGAACCGATCCCTTGACTTCGCAAACAGGTAGCGATGCATCGTGGGACGTGAGCCAGACACCCATGTACGCGGAGCAGCGTCTACTGACGGACCTTCTGGACAAGTACGAGCCCAGTGTCCGGCCCTGCCTCAACCTGTCTGAACCTCTCCACACCGTGTTTGGCCTCACCCTCCTCAACATCCTGGAGCTGGTCAGTCCCTATGAACTTTGATTGGGGCATCCGGACATCGGCGTAATGAGGAAGAGGTAGAGGGTAGGATGAGAGGTTGGGGCATGCGAGGTGGGGTGGATGGGAGGGTTGGAGGTTAAATGAAAGCTTGGATGGACTCTGTTAATGAGTGTGCGCTAGCTTACTGGCTTCCTTTGTTTGGTTGTTTTTCAAGGTAGTTTTCCCTCTCCCCCCTCCCCTTCTTTTCCCTACCCTTCCCGGCTTATTTTCCCTGCCTTCTCAGGGCATGACTTGACCGCGCCGCTCAATCCGGCTGCCCGAAACTGTGGCCGTCTTGACTATGTGTCAGCAGTCAGTACGGAACTATTAATATCGGGTCGTCACGAAACCACGTTCTAGTGGAGATGCTGCACTGCTGTTAAGTCACTTTGATGTCGGTCAGTGGTGTCATTGTTTGTTTCTTTACTCGCAGGACACAGTTTCGCGACACGGATTGCTAAGTAGGTGTGCTGGCTGATTAGTTGGTTACATGGTTGGCTGGCTTTTTTTCTTGCCAGGTTCGTAAAGGAGCTTTCGGGATCGAAGAAACTAACACAGCATTGTAGGTTATGGGTATTTTGGCGCTTCGGGGGATGTTTGGCTGACTGGTTGGTTGATAGGTTTACACACAAAAAGTGTTTGTTCTTTGAAATAATCTATGTATGCTTTAATGGGAAAGGTAATGCAGGGAATGTTTCATGTTGAAAAACAAATGACCAAGATGAAGTATTTGAAAAAAAGTGATATGTTTTCTACTGGATGGATTATTTTGAACAATTGATGACAGTTTTTTGTTTTTGTTTTGATTCTGTCAACCATTTTATGACGTCAAATTAAACTTAGTCATAGGAAGGATTGGTGATTTGACATTGTCTTATTGTGATAGAAATTGTATTATGTGGAATGATTTCTCTATTTGAAAACTTTCTTTTGCTTCTCCAGTCGTTACAAAGTACAGACAAAACATCGTTTCGATGGTTTAATCACATTTTATTGTGTTACCTGTTCAAAGACCTGGAAGTCAAAACCCGCTGCTTCCGTATTACCATATGTAAGTTCCATTCATGATGGTAGATCTAGGAACCTGTGTTTTGTTCAGTTTCCTTTTCTTGGAGAAAGATACGAACTAAAGATATTTACTGCTTAGTCTGTTTATAATAAGTCAATAGTTCGTTAAAATACCAATAATGAATAAAACACATACTGAACACATTGTACGTTACTGTACAGGAAATAGCCCAACACAATGTAATGTATAGCAACATGTATTTGATACAAAGTGCAAAACAGATAAGAGAAACTTCGACAAATATCTATTCTTTAGAAGACAGAGATAACAGATGTTGAAAAATAGACAAATCCACGCTTCACAGGTAGCGATTTAGGACAAAGTGTTCATCTATGGAAAAGGTGAAAACGTACCGCCGATTTTGGACTTTATTCTTTCAAAAGGTTTCTTTCTAAAACTGGTCAGTCTCCTTTTGCGTATTATACTGCAATCTTCTCTCTTCGTCCACTCCTCCTTCCTCTCGTTTCTCTCTCTCTCTCTCTCCTCTCTCTCTCTCTCTTCTCTCTCTCTCTCTCTCTCTCTCTCTCTCTCTCTCTCTCTCTCTCTCTCACCACACACACACACACACACACACACACACACACACCACATCTACGTGTGAGTTATTCCTTTTGGTCTCACTGGTGATTATTGATCTGATCATTCTATAACAAAATTCAAATTTATTTGAAAATTGAAATATT
>CM031598.1:86277934-86292538 GCA_018398815.1 Conus ventricosus
GAAAAAAAGAAGGGGGGGGGGGGGGGGGGAGTTGGGTGTGTGGGGTTTTTTTTTTTTTCAGGAGATATTTTTCCTTTCTTCTCCTGATTTTGGGTGTATTTACTCGTTTAGTGACTGTCTGTTATGGCCCAAGCCACTTTGATATTGATATTTGATGTTGATTAAACTTGCATGTAAAACAAAACTCACTGACCAACCTGCCGATCAGACAAATAAAACTATGTGCATTTATTGTGAAACGAAACTAATTTTCTCTCTTGTGTGTGTGTGTGTGTGTGTGTGTGTGTGTGTGTTGTGTGTGTGTGTGTGTGTGCAGGGAAGATTTCCGTGACGTGGAGAAGAGAACTCTTCAAGAGAGAGTAGAGCGATTGCTCAAATCATTTCGCTCTGAGCAGCTTAAGAACATGAAGAGATCGGGCACGGAAGAAGAATACGAGGAGAGAGAAAGGCTTCTCCAGGAATCTGAGCGACCTTGAGAAGGAGTGGGCGACCCGCAAACGAGAAGCCCCACCCTCTGCAGCCGAAACTAGAAAGAAGGTCGCTAGGATTCATGCTGCTACCATCGGCAGACCAATGCAACAACGTCTGGCTGCACCGTTGCGACCCACGGCGACCACTACGGCAGAAGACGATCCTGCTGAACCTGCTCCACCAGCTGAAGACCAGTTGCCAAGACTCGATGACGACGAAGAGGCTGCGCCAGTCAACCAACCCGACCACCCTCCAGCTGCAGAGGACAATGCAGAGGACAACGCTGCTAATCCGCCTCCGGAAAACGGGCAGCAGAAGCCCAAAGCCAAACGCTTGGCATTCAGCCCGGCGGCGAGATGGTCTTCGACCATTGATTACATGAGAGAAAAGCTGGAAAGAGAAGAGCAAGAGAAGAAAACCACACACGGACAATCAAAAAGAGGAGATCCAACTAAGAAAACAGGAACTAGATATCAGAAAGCTAGAGGCAGAAAATGAGCGTATGAGAATAGAGGCACAACAACGCGAACAACAACACAGAGCTAATCTGGAGGAAGAGAGAAGAAAGGAGGAAAGAGAAGACAGAAAGTTAATGATGGACAGACAGAACGAAGAAAGGAAAGAAATGATGGACTGACAAAACAATTGATGGATGCTATGTTGCAACTTATCCAAGCAAACAAAAAAGAATGAAAAATGGTCAGTTGCAGCATAGCATCCACCAAGTTGGTTTGTCTTTCCATCATTTTCTTTCTTTGACTTTCATGATTATATCGTTCATTTTTTTCAGTTGCATTCATTGCATGCCAAAAATCGAGTCAAGCAATACATATAAGGAAATTAAGAATTTATTGCTTCAAAATGAATGCTCAAGTAAAAGTTTGACAATCTGAATCATTGGTTTTAGTGCGTTCAGTCAGAGAGAGGAGAGGGAGTGTGGTGTGTGTGTGGTGTGTGTGTGTGTATGTGTGTGTGTTGTGGTGTGTGTGTGTGTGTGTGTGTGTGTGTGTGTGTGTGTTTCATGCATACATTTTTAGGAATATTTTCCACAGCTTTCACAACACTGTTGAAGTTACACAAAGCAGAAATCTTCGCACAATGTTATGAGTAACGTGACATGTGCGGATAGAAATTTGATATATGCTCTGTTGTGTAACGGTGTAATAAGACAGTTTATGTTGGTGAAACCGGACGTTCATTGAAAGAAAGAATAGCGGAACACAGACGTGACATCAAGTTCCAAAGAGAAAAGCCAATAATGCGACATTTCCTTCAGCATTCAGTGGGAGACCTTGCTGTTGCAGTGTTGGCAAAAGCTTACAGTGAAAGCAAAAGCTTCAGACTTATTGCTGAAGAAAAATGGATAAGGACATTGGATACAAGGGTGCCAAATGGATGTAATGTCAAAGACAAATTTGTAACATACCCTATCCAGATTTACCTGTAAACAACATTGATGAATTGCAGGAAATTTATATATATTTTTCAGGTGACAGTTCTTGTATGCCATGCACAGTCACAGACAGGACTATGGTCGCAGTTTCATTGTGATTTATGGGCGTGTTGTTATGTTTTTGGAGTACATTGGTTACTGTATAACTACACACAGACCACACACAACTTCCCCCCCCCCCCCCCCCCCCCCCCCCCCCCCCCCCCCCCCCTCCCACCCCCCTTTTTTTGTTCCCTTGTTGATGACATCACACATTATGATGTCAGAAATTACGTAAGATATTTATGACGTCAATTCTTTGCCCTGACCAGCCACCGAAGATGGACATTACATAGTTGCATTGTTTTTGTTTTTTTTTCTCTTGAAAAAGGCCACGTGGCCGAAAATTAGATGAGTGGTATTGTGATATTCTTATAAATATAGATTGACAAATTTCTGTTTTCTTTAGTGTGCACGTCATGAGCAATACTAATTTAAACTGACTTAGAATGTTATATTTCGACGGTATGTATTGTGCTCTTAAGTCATGTAGAATAGGACAGCATAAAACAAAATGCATCTCATTTTCTTTCTCTTTTTGACAAAGTGGACATATTAAGTCGTTTTCACTGTGTTTTCTATAACGATTATGATGTACTGCAATTTCGGAAATGCCAAGCTAAATCTTATCAAATTAAACGTTAAATGTCTGTCTAAATTGACTAACAAATCCGTTTTAACATCAGGGACAGTGCAGAAGGTTCTGTACACAGTAAACCTGTCACTGTTATTGATGTGATAATTCCAATCTTGCCATCTGCAACAAATTAACCTTTCCCTGAAAGCTTTTAGAAACTCGCTAATCTCTTCTACGCCTTGATTCAGCCATACATATCCAAATCCAAATATGTACAGTTTACAGCGAATATTTGAGGCCTGGTTTTTCTTATCACGCAGCTCCAAATCAAAAAGCATTCTATAGGCCTTATAGGGTAGTCTATACTCGTCCATTCTCGTCAATTTTAGCCAAAACCTAACACATTTTACAGCTGAGCTTGTGTAAATAGGATATCGGTTCGTTTCCCCATACGCCATGTCATTAGGTGTTCGCATTTCTACGCCTAAGAACCTTTTAACAGCAAACAAATGTACCTTTTCGCAATGGATTGCTGCATTGTCGAGTCTCCATAGCTCTGCACCATACTGAACAATAGGTTGAACTTGTGAGTCAAATAACTTTAAGAAGGAAGAATAAGAATAACACTTCAATTTACATAACTTTTGCAAAATGCAAAATAACGCGTTTTTTGCTCTGCTACTGAGATCACGACATGCAGCAACGAAACTTAACTTTGTTTAAAAATGAATTCCTAAGTATTTGTAAACATTCACAACCGGCGTAAACAATCCCATTATATGTCCACCTTTCCCTTGCAGCAAAATGCCCCCTTTTCTGAATACAACTATATTGCTTTTAGCCATATTGACCTTCAACTGCAGAGCAGTATACCACAAGAGAAAGAGAGGGAGAGAGAAAAAGATTAAGAGAGAGACAGAGACAGAGAGAGAGGCCCATGTATAGATGAGGAACTACTCAACAAAGCACTGAAGTTTGCCAGTAACAACACAGACATAACAGGGTCACAAATGGAAATCATTCTCCACATCAAGAAAACATTACTACACAGCAAAAATGAAACCTGGATCAAGAAACGAACAGAAACTCAACATTTGACGTAACCATGGGTTCATATGATGGTGCAGAAACATGCGAACTGGTTGGACTATTCATGCTATCCAACATCAAGAAAAAACTCGGAAAGCAAGTCGGACTATACAGAGATAATGGCCTTGCTGCACTATCCAACAACCCAAGAACCATTGAATATAAGAAAAACGAACTATGCAAAATCTTCCAAAATCACAACTTTAAAATTACCATCGAAGCAAACAAAAAGGTAGTGAACTACTTAGACATAACACTGGATCTCAATAATCACATATATAAACCATACAAGAAAGCCAGCGACACACCTCTTTATGTACACATCAAAAGTAATCATCCACCATCTGTATTAAAGACCATACCCCACGGCATAAACAAGAGACTATCAAATCTGTCGTGCAGTGAGAGAGGGTTCAATAATGCAGCAGTAGAATACCAGGAGGCACTACAAAGAAGTGGATACAATTACAAACTACAATACAACATAAATAAAAGCAAGAGAATAGTAAAAGAAAAATCATATGGTACACGACGGGAAACTCAAAACAAACATAGGGAAAGAATTCTTCAAAATCTTAACAACTTCATTTCCAAAAGAACACAAAACTGTCCAAAATATTTAACAAATACACTGTCAAACTATCGTAGTCATGTATGCCCAACCTCAAAAACCTAATTGATACATCCAATAAAATGAAAATCAACACAGCAAAGAAGGGTGAAGAAAGTAAATCTTGCAACTGCACCAAAAAAGAGCAGTGTCCACTAAGCAATAAATGTCTTCACAACAATATTGTATACCAGGCTACCGTGAAATCAGAAAATGAACAAGAAACATACATAGAGATCACTGAAAACCACTTCAACACCAGATATGCAAACCACAGTCATTTAACAAAGAAAAATACAAAAACCAAACTGAATTGAGCAAATGCATTTGGAAACTTAAAGACGCAAAAATAAACTATAACATATCCTGGAAAATCATAAAAAGGGCATCACCATACAGCAATATTTCAAAAAGATGCAATCTATGCCTAACTGAAAAATGGCTAATACTATGTAAACCTCACTTAGCAGCTCTTAATACTAAAACAGAAATAGTAAATAACTGCAGGCATTAATGGAAATCGTTGTTAGTGAACACACCCGTACAGCAACCTGAAACCCCCCCAAAAAATACGTGCAACCATCACGCACGCAAATACAGCTGCAACCGGGCCACACACGCTATATAACACGGCGGTGGGCAACCCAAACTCCATCCTGACGATAGCCAAGCGCTAGAAACAAATTTGTAGATAATTTTAACATTCCTGTTACTACTTGTTTTTACTAATGTTGCTCCCAAGGGCAACGTTGAGCACTTGTAAAATTGTTTTAGGCGTTTTAACCACACTGATCTTAATCGCTCCTCACGTTGAGCACTGTGGCCTGAAGGATTTTAAAATGGAGGAAACCAATTTTAGGCAGTCAATAAAAAAAACCGTTTTCTTATCATACATAAAAAAAATTATTAGAACAAACAGAAAAGTTTGTGCACAACACGAGATGGAAAGCTTTCTTTTTTCTAAACCCAAAGGCAAAAAAAGAGGACAAAAGCACTACGATTTCCAATCATGGCGATCACCACCAACATAGACGAAATGAAACCTTTTGAAGATAAAATAAAAAGATTGATAGCCAATATTGAATTAAAAAAATCTAACAACGATTTCCAAGCAACATTAAAAAAACAAATAAAACAAGTACAAAATGACAAAAAAATATTTGTGAAGGCTGATAAAACTAGCAATTACTACAAAATGGAACCAAAGGAATACTCTCAAGTCCTTGACAAAAACATTCAGAAAAACTACAAAAAGCCGACAAAAATATACATGACAGTATCCGCACTAAAGAAAAAGAACTTGCACAGCGCATAGACCTATGTGACAGGATGGAAGCGACAGCAACAAAAGAAGCTTTCATAACACTCAAAGACCACAAGCCCAACTTTCATAAGAATCCAACATGTAGACTAATAAATCCATCCAAATCTGAACAAGGAGAGAACGGATAAATGCCAATCCTAGCTCAACCGCCCTCAACCAGTTTCGGGCGGTTGCCCTAGGATAGGCATTTATCCGTTCTCTAATTAGTAAACCCTACAAACAAACATACTGTGTAGGATTATCCGTTTTTAATACTAATTTACAAAACTTTTGAGATGTTAGTTTTTGCTCAATCCTGCGTTTTTCCTGATCATTTTTAATAACATTATTTTCGCGCAAACATTTATCAAATGCGTCTCTGTCTTTCATGTGAAATAAAACTACAGTCTTTAACTGTTCTCTAAAGTCTTTTAAAACTGAGTTATATTTTTGACATAAAATCCACACACTTATCCCAGCATGTCTTCCGCTGAAAGCTAGTTTTGCTAAAATGGTTCTCTTTTTAACCATGTCTCGTTCTGCTGAACAGTCATCTATAATAAATAGTGTCTGTGTTCCTTCAAACATTCTATAAAAGTATTCTAAACACTCACTCAGTTTATTGCTAGGATCAACTAAAAATAT
This sequence comes from Conus ventricosus, assembly GCA_018398815.1. NCBI lineage: Eukaryota > Metazoa > Mollusca > Gastropoda > Neogastropoda > Conidae > Conus > Conus ventricosus. Next base: position 86,284,122 of record CM031598.1, read on the forward strand.
CGTCATCATCTGACCATATAAACCTTCTATCATGATATGTTTTGTTCCATTTAAGCGTTGGACAGAAAAATTACAATATAATCAAAATTATAGCGATAAACTCTTTGTAATAGGTCTAGGACAAATATTGTTTTTCCACAATCAGTCTGTCCACAAATCAATGAACAATGAGGCTTTTTTATCATAAAGTTTAAACTGCTCGATAGTTTTATATCAGAATTTAATTTAATCCAGTTATTGTTTTTATCATACTCTCTGTCAAAACTTGTTCAGTATAATAAATCCTATAAGATCTAAATGTGTAAGATTAATCCAAGTCAGTTCTCTGAGATTGCTTCTATTTAGACTAATATTAATTTTGTCACTGGTTGTAATGACCTTAATCTCCCCACCGTTGTTAAGAACGACGACAGTAACTTTAAGTTTTTCAACGTCTAAGTTTTGCCAGCTGATTAGAATTCCTTTTAAAAGGACGTCACTAACGCCACAAACCCCATCCTCTCCTCATCTTTTAAGACAGAAATTTCAAATATCATTGTGAACGTATCTCCTAATTTCATTTGCGGAATGAACTGTAATTTTGTAGAAGCATCTTTCAAAACTGATTCTCTTCTGTGGAGGATGTACTGTTTATTCCCATACGGCTTTATTTCATCTCTTTCCGACTATTGTCCTCTGGCATAAGACTTACATGTAAAGGGCCAGAGTTGAATGCTTTTCTGAAACTTTTTTGACGGCTAAAAATGTAAATGGGCTTATGAATTCAAATTTTATGTCCCATTTTAAATATGGTTCTAAGTGCCATTTGCTGTCAGGTTTTCGAACTATTTTATATTCATACTGGCCAGCATTATTTGCTTCCACATTGCGCAGTTGCTCTAGTTTAGGAAACTTTTTGTTGTCGCCAACCTCTTTGCGTTTATAATCACCATCTTTAGTGTACTCAAACCTATACAAAGCGCCTATCTCACCATTCTGTTCAAAGTCCGCAACGTCTGCAAGGTCTTTTAATTCTAAAGTTATACACCTCACAGGCGCTAATGTAACTCTGATTCTTCTGGCCCCCGCGACATTTTTTAGTACAACTTATTATTTTATTTCCAAAACAATGTGCAGGTTATCACATTTCACGACTTTCCCTGTTTTGTCTGCAATTTTTTATATTGAATGATCTGACCCTCCACAAACTAATCTTTTAAACTGTAAATTGGGGAATTGTATAATTTCATAATCGCAATATGCAGCTTTCCCTGATGGAAGAGCTCTTAAAACAGTTGAGGGCCTTCCATCATATAAGTTTTCATCAGTGCTCAGCTCATCCAAATGAACATAGAGTAATGAATGTAATGCAAGATCGAGCGGATTTTCCCCCTCATTAGTAGTTTTGTTTGACGTAACTCTAAAATATGAATGGGCCGATTGGCAGTTGTAAAGCCTAACATTTTAGCTAGCTCTCCATCAAAATAGTAACCTACTTCTTCTTCTTCAGGTTTGAAGGTCAACATTGTTTTCAGATTCGCATTGTTAAGTTTGAGAGTAATGTCAAAGTTACTCATTGCTTCTTTTAGTGAGCAAAACCGTAATAACCATCAGGTATGGTTAACTGGCTAACTAATTTTCCTCTGTTATCAACTTTTTTAATCTTATTATTCTTCTTCAATTCACTTATATTAAACCAAACAACTTTGTAAAAAATTTCATGAAGCGCAACCATTCTGGTTCCGCAATTGTTATCAATAGCATGTTCTAAAAACGATGGACGGTCTTGAGTTGTTATTGTTACAAACATTTTTTAAACGAAATAAAAATGAGCGCATTTAAATATACTGATGCAAAATATTCTGTTGGGCCGCACTACAATCTTAAAAATATAACAACTGATACTCTTGACATTTCTGTGACTCAGGCTGACGCCTTTCAAGTAAAGGTTAGTACTCCATTGAACAGCTATCTTAACCCTCCTATTAAAAACGACCACATCCCAAAAGTGTGGTTTAGTCATCCGATGCAGTTTTATCAGAACCAGTTAAACTTTGCTGTGTTTTGTGCATCAACTGGGTGTGGAGTGTCGTATGCTGATCATTTAAATCATCCTGATCCTTTGGTGAGGTCAGTGTACAGATTTCATTTTTATTACACCTTCAGACGTATTTTGACTGAACTGCAAGCTCCATTACCAAATGACAAACCGTTTAATCCATTCAGCAACAGAATAGACATGAAGGCTTTTGAAAGGATCTGTAACGAATTCAATACATGTATTAAGGCTAAGACAGACTTTAGACAAAAGTTGGCTCTTAATCATGGTCTAGGCACCCCTTATTTTTGGGGCGTGCACAGAAAGTATTACTATGACTGGAATCCTCCTTAACATCCTTCTCTTCAGGCGCAGCTGTTCACCTCGGGTCCATAGAGCAAGAGCATAAAACAGCATGGACAACATTTATCTTAGACACTTCTAAGGGCCTAACTAAAGCAGGAATAGAACGGAATAAACGACTCTATTCGTACTTATGTTTGGCGTTTGCTAGGTTCGCAAGCACAAACGAGATCGAGCATAACTGATCCTTCTACTGGTTTTGATGCGCAAAAACAATACTTAGCAAATTTAGAGGACGCCATTAATTCTACAGTTGATTTACCTTCAAGTATTAAAAGGTACCAAAATGTTTTGCAATACGCAAGATCGAAAGTAGACTTTGCTGTTGGCACTGGTTTATACATGCTGCCTTCTGACCTCAGACTCCAGATAGGTACAATAATAAACTACAATAATGAAATCCTTGTGGCAGGCAATGAACAGAAAGTCGGAAAAAACGAAATAAATTCTGAGCCAGTAATATTGCAAGCAGTAAACAAACAAGCCGACCCCCCAAGAATATGTCATCCAATTCCGTGGCCCAAAGCCCGAAGGCTGTTGAAGAACACAGAGTCAAAAAAAATAATGACCATGAATATGAAAAGACAGCACTTGTTTTTGGATTAACTGGCCTAGGATTACTTGGTCTTTATCTTACTAAAAATTAACCGACTATTAAGAGAATTAATGTCCATAAGTGCTCGGCCATAAAGCCAACTACTTTGCTTGCAGGAGACAAAAGCCAGCTAACAACACCCCCCAATATACCCGGTAAAGCGTCCATGGCTTTACTGGCTAATTTTTTTAATAAACCGCAAGATGATCAAGCTGTTTTTTTACCCATGATTTATCAGGTGGTGATGGGGGTGACGGCGGTGGAGGCACTGGGCTTTGACCACCGCCGCCTGTAATAGCCATTACCAGTGTACTTATTGCAAATCCTAAGGCCGTTATAACGCTTACTAATGTGACTCCTTGCTCTCTAAACAGTGTTCGTATTCGTTCTGCTAGCGTTGTGTTTTCATATAAAATTCTTTGGATAGTTTCTCTTATTCTGCTCACTTGAGTTCGTAATTGTTCTCGGTTAGTAGACAACACTTCTAGTCTTGCTGATCTTTCTTGTTCAAGATCTTTTAGTCTTTGGGTTATTCTTTCTTTAATATCATGCTCTAAGTTGGCGTCATCAGCCTCAACGAGTTTTTCTTTTTCTCTTTTTATATGCTCATCTAGTTCACCCAGTTTTGCTAGATTGTTTGTTAATTCGCCTCTGATGCTTCTCAAAGCATGATCAAGGGCCGCTATTTCTCGCATGAGCAATGGGGAATCATTAATTGTTTTTAATGCTGTTTCTTCTGAAAAACTGGTTTCTGCTTCCATTACATTTATTAATTCACCTGCTGATTGATTTAATTCTTTAAGTTCCATGTTTTGTATTTGGTTAGCTGTTGGGAGTTCCTGTAGTGTGGTTTGAAGTTTAGCAACTGCATCCCTATTTAATTTTGGTTTAGAAATGCCAAGGCGATTTTGTACGCTCACACTGAGTCTTTGTCTAATTGTACTCATGGCTAAAAACTTTAATGGGTCTTTTTAGTTGTAAGCTGAATAGATTGTCCTTGATCGTTTTTCACATGCAAATGGCCGCCATTTTTTACTTCAAAATCATTGGGGTCTAAAACTTCAGGAGGTTCTAAGCCTAAACTTTTGTAAAATGCTCCGATCGTACTTTCTGTTAATTCACGCCGTATTGAGAGCGCTGAGCGATGCTGTGTCAAAGGAGTCATTTCACTCATGTCGTCTCCAGGGTCAAAAACATCATAATCTTCTTCACCTTCAATTCCTGCCATGTTTTAAATAATTAACTTTTTATTTTGTTTTATAAAAAATGTCACAAGCATATGGCTCAATTCTTGACCGCATAGAAGACTGAAGAGCCCCGTGGTGTGAAGGGAAATAAACAGAATATTACTGTTCCAAATAATCCATCTACTATCGATGCAGATCAAATTCTTACTGTCAAATTTCCAGACTAGGAGCAGATGAAGTGATTGTGCCAGGCTCTGCACGACTTACTTTCAAAATAGAACTCGAATCAGCAACAGACACAGCCAGGACAGTTGTCCAGAATCTGGGACGGGCAATCGTTAAGAAAATTTCTATAAAACTTGAGGGGCAAGAAATATTTTCTTTACACAATGCAGACATATTTTTAACCTATTCTGATCTATGGCTAACCACGAATGAAAGGGCTGACTTTGCGTTTCAAGGAATCGAAAATGAAGAAGCGCTAAAACATAGAATAGGCGCTGAAGATGCTAAAGACGGCAAAAAGTATATAGCCGTAAATTTTGCGTATGGAAATCGCTTTTCTATCCCTTAGATTTGAGTTGTTAAAAGCGCATGCGCCATACTTTCAAGGGGCATTAAAAGACAGATTGTCATATGAACTAACTTTTAATGAATACAACGTGTTATCAAATCATCAGACACCGAAGCAAAGTACAGCATTTCTGACATCTCGTTAGAGTTTGACGTTGTTAGCAACCCTAATTTAGCAAGGCTGATTGAGCAAAAATATCAGGCAAAATTAGCAATATATACTCAGAGGCATAAAAAACGCGAAAAAATAGAGACAGTGCACGATTGTTCACATTGTGAACAGGACGTAAGCAATGTCGTTGGCACGTGCAACATAGCAGTACGTGGTGTCTTGGCGGTTGTAACCTCGTAACAGTGGGTGAATGTTCCCGGGTCAGCGTTTTGGCACGAGGAGTGCATTTGCCATGTGGACTACCTACGCCACGTGCATCAATGTGAATTGCAATCAATGTGGCCCCCATTGTGGGGCTATAAATTTCCAAACCCAAAAAGTTCAAATCATCCCTTCCAGAGGCGCCAACATAATGCCGAGACTTTCTCGTCAAGATCGTTGCATAGCAATGGGGCAACTGCAGGCCGGGTTCCAATGAGGCAGGTCGCTATCGCATTCGGAGTCCACATTTCCACCGTCTATCCCCTTCTGGACCGCTTTCAAGCAAGAAACACCACTGATGACAGACCGAGGAGCGGCAGACCGAGGGTCACCACAGCAGCCCAAGACCGCCATCTTCTTCGTCAGCATCGACGGGAGCCTTACCAACCGCTGCCAACACAGCCAGGAACACCGTCGGCAACCATGGCAGGCCAATCAGCAACAGGACCGTGCGTCGCCGACTAAACCCACAGTTGGTCTCCAATGCAGGCGTCCAGCCCGGCGACCTATCCTGACACTCCAGCATCGCCAGAACCGTCTGCAGTGGGCACAGATCCACGTGCATTGGCGCCATGGGGGACTGGGGCCGAGTCCTCTTCAGTGATGAAAGCCGGTTCTGCGTCGACCCAGGCGATGGCCGCATCCGGATCTGGAGAAGAGCGGGGAACGTTCACGGATGCCAACATCACCGAAAGGGACCCATGGGGTGGTGAAAGCATCATGATCTGGGGGGCTATCGGCATAAAAACGCCGTATTGGGCCAGTCATCTTCCAGAATGTGGGTCAGGACGTGGTAACGGGGTCACTGCTGTTCATTACATCGACCAAGTTCTGAGGCCCCACATCCTGCCGCATTTCCCGCGGCATCCACAGAACCTGTTTCAGCAGGACAACGCAAGGCCGCACACTGCCCGTGCTACGCAGAACTTCCTGAGGCAGAACAACATCAATCTGCTGCCTCACCCAGCCCGTTCTCCGACCTTAACCCAATAGAGCATTTCTGGGATGCCCTTCAGAGGCAGTTGAACAGCTCAACCAGACCCCAGACAGCAGCTCAGCTTGCTGTTGCTGTGGGCCAGGTGTGGTGGCAAGTCCCCAGAGGCAGACCAACACTCTGGTGCGCTCGATGTACCGCAGGTGCACAGCTGTGATCAATGCTCGAGGTGGTCACACCAGATACTGACATTCTGCTGTTAACACAGGGTCAAGGTCAAGTTCATGTGACCTTATTTTCTACCAGAATGAACTTTGAAAGGACGCTTTTGCGGTTGTTCGATTGCTTTTTCTCACTTTCTATTACCAGTTCAAAGGAATCGGTAGCCAAATTACATCAAATTTCTATACAGTTTGTTTTCGCGTTTTTTATGCCTCTGAGGATATTACGAAAGAGTGATTCATCATACAACATATCCCAGAAGCAAAATGACGCTATATGGAATTTTGTTTTAGTGCCACAGCAAGATCGCTTAAAGGTATTTTATTGCTGTGTGAAGATGAAGAACCATTCAAAAGAGGAAGTGAAAAGTTTATTAATCCTAAAATAACGAAAGTACAATGTTCGATTGAGGGTAGTCCTAACCAAAACTACGCTATCGGGCTTAGACATCATCATTTTGACGAAATAAGAAAATTGTTTGGGGGTGGGAGGTGTAGAAGTCCAACAGTAGACCTTGTGTCTAAAGATCTACACCTTCACAGTGTTAGACTCGATGATTATTTAACAACAAAATACGGTTTATGGATTGACCTAAGGTCAACAGAGGATAATCAGCTGCATGGAAGTGGAGAACATGTTAAAGACGGAATAAACATTCAAATTGATAAAGAAAAAGATGGCGATAAACCACTTAATGTACATTTGTTTTTAATATATGATTGCGCAGCTGATATTCAAGATAACAGATTAAAAGATATACAATACAAAATTATTTTTATTTTATAAAAAGCATGTCTGTTCAGGTTTATCCAAATGTGCCTACAGAGCCAGAGTCGCCAAAAGAAGGGATAGTAGAAACCCCTGACATAAAAACCTTTAGATTAACAAACATACACAAATGCAACAAAAACTAGAGCAAGACCTTTCAAAATACAGCAAAACCAAACGAAGGTCTGCCTTTAATGCTGTTACATATGTTAATACTGGAGCATCGACTGTTAGTGCTCTATCAGCAGGAACAAGTGTAGGCTCTTAGCAACAGGTGTAGGTGTGCCCGCAGCTTTACCTCTAGGCGGTTTGTCTTTAGCTCTCGGCCTGTGCTCATAGCTGTAAGTACTGCCAGCAAAAATTAAAAACTATACTCCAAAAGCACACAGCCATGGTTCAACTAATAACAGCTAAACTTAGTTCGTTCAAACTGACAATAAATAAAGCACTAGTTGACTCAAACATCACGGATGAAGAATTTAGTCGTTTACAGGCCGATTTTGATGACTATAAAAGACCAAAAGTTTGATCTTCAAAAAAAGGCAAGGGCAAGTTTTTCTCAACAAACCAGACACCGAGCAGATAAAAAAGGAATGTTTAAAAAAGTAAACGAGACATTAAACTCTGTTCTAAACAGCTCACATTAACAACATCAAAGGGCGTTTATACTTTAGTTTATGAGTCCAAGCACAAAAAGACCGTTGATATTGATTCTGATTAAGACGACTTTGGAGACGACCCTGGAGTCGATGTCGTTGTATTTTGTTTAATTTAAATAAATATTTTCAGTTAGAAACGAGAATTTAAGATGGCTGAGATATATGAAGGACCAGACGAATTGTTTGAAGGAATGCTTAAGGGAGAGCGTTTGTCAAAAGCTTTAAATGATATTAATCTAGAAGTCATTGATTCAGCAAACGTACAGGCAAGTGTTGTTCATGCTATTTCTCAAGATCCAGGTAAACTAACAATAGACCCGCCAGTTAAAGTAATGTTAGCTGTTTTAATCGACTATATAACAATAAATGAAGAAAATCTAGAAGTCTGGGTCTCAACTAAACAACAGACTATTCTTTCTCATAATGACTTAACACCTGGTTGGGCAGACCAACTGCTTACACAGTTGATGTGGCCGCTGAAGAAGCCAAAATGAGAGGCTCTGGTTGGTCAGAGGGCGAAGTCATAGAGATCAGATTAAAACAGTCTAAGTATGAGCCGATTGTAGGCAAGTCTTACATTCCACTACCTCCAGCATTAGTCGCAAAAAGAGCAGTTCTAAACATAAAGAATTCAGACAACAAATGTTTTATGTGGGTGTTCTTGCAAGGCTGCATTACGTCCGCAAAAACGCAGAGAGAGTGGATAACTATCGGCCTTACATCAAT
>CM031598.1:86292638-86370138 GCA_018398815.1 Conus ventricosus
TTTTTTTCCCTTTTTCAGAAGGATTAATTTGAGCGCTCGTTTTATGTAGGCTGACAATGGTTTTAGTGTGTTTGCACTTGCAGAATCCCATATAGTCGATGCATAATCAACATAAGACTGAATATGAGCATGGAAAAAAAGTTTTCGTGAATGAAATCAAGAAAGTGTTTGGTTTTGGTGAGCTGATAGACTTTTGGGAAAGCCTTTGCATAGTAAAGTTATGTGGGGATTCCAGCTGAGTCTATTGTCAATTATTAGTCCTAATACTTTATGATGAGTGACTTGTTCTACAAGTACATTATTGAGGTGTATAGGAGGGAATCATTGGTGAGCTTTTGTCTTTTTTGCCTAGTTGTAATGTACATCAGTTTTGTTTTTTGAGGGTGAAGTGACATGTGATTTGTTCGGTCCATTTTACAAGATCGTTGGTACTCTCTTGCAAATGTTTTGAAAGACTGGAAGGATCATTATGGCTGGTGTGAATTGTGGTGTCATCTGCAAAGAGGACGCATGTAGATCTCACATGTAGGGGTACGTCATTAATGTAGATTGAGAAGAGTAGCGGGCCTAAAATGGAGCCTTGTGGAACGCCATACTTGAGAGTTGTTATAGAAGAGACAGTCGTCCCTGATGCAAGAGAGAGAGAGAGAGAGAGAGAGAGAGAGAGAGAGAGAGAGAGAGAGAGAGGAAGAGAGAGAGAGAGAGAGAGAGAGACAGACAGACGACGAGAGACAGACAGAGACAGAGACAGACAGACAGAGATGGAGAATTTGGTGCCAGATTACATGTGTGCACGTGTGTGTGTGTTTCCGCATGCAACAGGAAAGCAGCGAAGCGATTGGCGAAGCGAGGCGCCAAGACAGTGGAGCAGAAGGAGGAACTGTCAGCTTTCCGTGATGAGTGCCAAGACCGGACCAGGAGATCATGGACAACCTGGGCAATTGGGTGGAGTCATGAGTGCTCCATGCACATAACACCTCATCAGGCACCTCACTGGGTGAGTCATTCACATAACACCTCATCAGGGACCTCACCGGGCGAGTCATTCACAATACACCTCATCACGGACCTCACAGGTGTGAGTCATTCACATTACACCTCATCAGGAACCTCTCTGGGTGAGTCATTCACAGTACACCTCATCAGTGTCCTCACTGGGTGAGTCATGGGCGCTCCATTCACATAACACCTTATCAGGGACCTCACCGGGGAGTCATTCACAATACACCTCATCAGGGACCTCACCGGGGAGTCATTCACAATACAACCCATCGGGGCCCCTCAAGGGTGAGTCATTCACAATACACCTCATCAGGGGACCTCCCCGGGGGGAGTCATTCACAATCACCTCACGGGGACCTCACGGGTATCTTTTTACATTACACCCATCGGGGACTTCACGTGAGTCCTTCAAAATCTCTCATCGAGCCCCTCACTGATGAGTCATTCATAATACACCTCTCAGGATCTCACTCAGAGCCAGTTTGGGAAAAAGTGATTTGGGCTTACCGGCATCCCTTATTTGGTTCCATGTCCAGCGAGGAGGCTGCCGGGCTTTTGGGCCCCCTTTTTAATTCTTTTTTTACATTTTTTACTTTTTACTTTTTTACATCTTTTACTCAACGGTAACTGAAAAATTTTTAAAATGATCAGCACTATTGGTATTTTAAAATGCAAAATTTTTTTTTATCTTAACAAATTTTGTTTTAAAAACCCCCTTAAAGGTGATCTTCTTTTTGGCTTTTTCAAGATGGCAAACCGGGGTTTTTTCCTCGGCTTTGTTAAAAGTTTTCTTTTTTCTTGTTTTTTCCACAGTGACGGAACACAATTTTCCACACTCATTTAATTTTAAAATTTTTAATGTTGAGTAGCCCTTTTTTAGTTCCTTTTTTTGCGGGTTTTTAAATTTTTGTGCAACCTAACCCAAATTTATCTCTGTGTGCCCCTGCCGATACTGTTCTTACTCTTTTACAAGGCCCGTTTTGAACCCCATTTCAATTAACATCAGAAATAGAAACATGATAAGGGAATTTGTTTGTTTAAAAAGGGTTTAACACAGGGGATTAAATTTATGGTTTAAGCCAAACCTATCGGGAGCATTAAACTCAATCCTGGTCCGTCCCCCAAAGAAAATTCCTGGGGATTTGCATTTGAGAGTCACAGGGAAACATAAACATTGCCTGTGACTCTGAAATTCAGGTTCACACTAAATGTTTTAATGAATTAGCATTTTTTATGAAGCTTTTCAATGGATTATCAGGGACTTGTTTTCCCCTGGGGGTTCCCAAAACTTTGTTCAAATTTTTTAAAGATTTATTAAAAATTTTGCAGTTCAAAAGCGGGGGCCTTTTTTGGCCTTATTTCCCCCAACGATTCCCAAAAAAACTCCTTGAAATTTTGTCCAAAGTTTGCACCCCCCCCATTCTAAAACTGAGAAATCCCAAATATAAAGTAAAACCCAACTTCAAATCTCAAAAGAAAAAGACAAACTTAAATGCATAGTTGTAAATTTTCAATCTTTTTATTAAAAAAAAGGGAAGAATCGAATTTAGTCACGAAAAAACTTGATGAAATTTGGGGAACAGAAACTTGGCTAAAAAACGGAACACCGCAGAAAAATTTAATGGAGGATTTTTAAAAAAAAAGGGGCAGACTTGGAAAAAGAGGTGGGGGACTTTGTTTGCCATTGGGAAGAACTTACCCAGTGAGTTTTTTAATAAAGGGAAAAAATAGTAAAATTTTAATTTGTGGATTAATTTCAAGAAAAAAGGACCTTCATTGTTGGATCATTTACAACCTCCAACTCAGATAAAATGTATTTTTTGTCTATTTGCGAGACACAAATATTGTTTTGGCCAATTAAGGGCAAAATTAGGATTGGGGGAGACTTTAAATTTTACCAGATGTTGATTGGGTGAAGATGCCATTTGTAACAATACGTAAAAAATTAAAAACCTCTTTTTTGAGCCCCCCAAAGACCTTGGATTAGTAAGTCAAGGAATCACCAATCGGGAAGGATCCGGGATTTTTTTTTTTAACCAATTGTAGGCCTTTAGGCAATCGGGAAAAAATTGCAGGCCGGGGTGACATGACATATTCTCTTAGAGAGTAACTTTCAACCCTTCGAAGAAAACCCCCTAAACGTACCATCGACTCTGGAAAAAAAGCAGATTAAAAAAATTGCGCGGGGATCCCAAAAAAATTTCATCGTTTTTTTTTTTAGGCCCCATAGTGTTAAAGATAATGTCATGATTTTTTGGAAGTGTATAAAAACAATTTGGGAAATTTATTATGGAGACAACATACCACAAAATAACTTAAAGGAAAGAACCACCAGCCGGGGATTACACTAAAACAAATTTTGTTGAAAGGAACATCGTTTTTTTTAAAAGAAATTGAAACTACATCCTAATTCAGAAAGATTATGGTTGTATAAACTATTAAAGAAGGGGTCGAGAGAAAGTAACTGCTCACTCCAATTATTTTAAATTTGAGATTTCGGAAGGTGTTACAGAACAAAAAATATGGGCTTACATAAGGGGTAAGAGACAGGACAACATTGGGATTCCAAACCCGAGAAAAAACCAAAAACCTAATACAGGCCCTAAGGGAAAAACAAACTTATAAACAAGCAGTTTTTGTTTTTTTCTCAAAACCCAAACCCTTTAATTAACTTAGACTAAAGGATGATGATAAACTCACTGAAAACAAAACATCAAAGTAAACAAAGAAGTATTTAAATTACTGACCATATTTAAAGAAAACAAAACACTGGTCCCAGGCGTTCCGGCAAGCTCTTTAAAAATTTTGTGCCAATGAATTGAGTGAGGTATACCCAATTACTTTACCAAGCTTCACGGACCAGGGGGGTAATACCGTGAGTGGCGTGATGGAGCAATGTTCCCTTATTTAAAAAGGGGAAAAACAAAACAGAAACTATAGACCCGTTCCTTTTCATCCATATCCGAAATTTCTTGAACACATAATAATTTGTACTAAGGACCATTTTGACAAAATATTCTTAAATAAACCCCCCGCATGGTTTTTTCAGCGAAGGAGTTGGAGACTCAAATTATAACAATCTCTTTTTTGTAACTGTTTAAAAAACAACAGCAAATAATGCAATTTTTTTTAATTTTTCAAAAGCCTTGATAAAGGGTTTACCCTGAGGGCCGCTTTCTTTAAAATTTGAACACATTGGCATGGCGGTTCTTGCAAAAAAGGCTAGATCTTTCCCGTTGGGGGAAAAGCGAAAGTTGTTGTGGAAGGGTCGCATCCCCCTTGTTTAAAACCAGTCTTGTAGGGGTACCACAGGGGAACTGTTCTGGGGGCCCTTTTTTTTCTTAATTTAAAAAAGACAAAGGAAATCCTCTCCCGGAAAACTTTTTTTCTAAAGGGTTTTTGCGATGACATTTAATATAGAACAATCAAAGCAAGAATTAAAACGCATTTTACAAAAGATCCCAAAACGTTTTACAAAATGGGAAAAAAAATTGGAAAATGGAATTTCACCCCCCAAAAATCCAAGTGTTGCGTTATTAACAAACGCTCACTAATTTGATCGATTTTCTATCCATAAAAATATTTTTAAAAAAACTAATGCTGCAAAAATTTAGGCTGATTTAGAATCGTCCAAATGGAAAAAAACATTCAATTTAGTATTAAAAAAGAAATAAATCTTACTTTCTTACACAGGAAATCAATGACGCCCCCAAAGGTTTAAAAACCTGTACAAAACACTGGTTAGACCATACTGAAAAATGGTTCTCATTTGGGATCCTTACCATCTAAAGGACTTGATAACCTTGAAAAAATTAGAAAGAGGCACACGGGTTCGTAACAGGGAACCACTCAGAGAAAAGGGGTACTGAAGAACATGAGGAAATTTAAAAGGAAAACCCCTTTGAAGAGAGAAGAGTTTATTTAAAAATTTAAACCTTTTTTAAAGGCGAGCTAAAGTAATTGATATTCCAATGGGAAAAACTTATTGAATAAAAAATAGCACCCGGTGGCGGGGCAAAGTTATACTTTACCTGCTAAATATGACACCACTTTCATTTTTTTTTATCCCTTTTTGTAGGTGTGGGAAATCATCCGGGGGCCATCAAGATTGCCACAAATGCAATCTATTTAAAAACAATTGATTCGACAGTTCTGAGATCTGCATATTGACATTTTCTATTTTTACTTCCCTGATATTTTACTATTACCTGGGCCTGAATTTGGCCATTGCTTTTATCTTCTTGAATATCGAGTGCGACCCCTTGTTGCTAAATTTGCTCCAGGGGCCAACAGTCTGAGTCGCACTGTTTTATGGTATTTTATTTTACTTTTTAACATGCGCGCTGGTGACCTACTCGTTTTGAGTGAACCAGTGTTTTAGGAAGAAGAAGAAGAAGACAACGTGCAATGGGCCTTGCCAGCACAAGTCAGTTTCCTGAAAAATTCACCATATCGGCACTTGCTCTTTTCATTTCCGTCGTCGTCGAAAATGACAAATCGGCATCAAGCCAGTCCCATCTCCATTGGTAGCGGCATCCTTGGTCAGAAAACGGCTTTCCGCGTTGAACAACCATCGACTCTTCGCGCCATGATGCTCGCTGCTGTAAGTTAACAAGGGAAAGTGTACAAAGATGGCGGCGAGCCCGACCGATCTGGAATAGGCGACAGCGTACCGAATAAGAAGCGCGCCGGATGCGAATGTTTTTTTTTCGCGATAAAAACGATTTCGGCGTACGCTCAATCGAAATCGGAGTATGGGGTCTATGTATCGGCGTATATACGCCGAAAGGCTTACAATGCTAGACCCTGCACTGGGTGAGCCATTCACAATACACCTCATCAGGGACCTCACCGGGTGAGTCATTCACAATACACCTCATGGTGACCTCACTGGGTGAATCATGACTGTCATCCACATTACACCTCATGAGAGACCTCAGTGACACCTCATGCAGTGACCTCTTCGAGTGAGTCATGACTTTGTCATTTGTTCACATTATACCTCATTGGTGACCTCACTGGGTGAGTCACGACTGTGTCATTCTTCACATTAATCTCACCAGTGACTTCACTGGTGAGTCATGACTGTGTCATTCTTCACATTACACCTCATGATGACCTCACTGGGTGAGTCACGACTGTGTCATTCATTCACATTACACTTCATCAGTGACCTCATTGAGTGAGTCATGACTGCGTCATTCACATTACATCTCACCAGTGACTTCACTGGGTGAGTCACGACTGTGTCATTCATTCACATTACCCTCATCATTGACCTCACTGGTGAGTCACGACTGTGTCATTCATTCACATTACATCTCATCATTGACCTCACTGGGTGAGTCACGACTGTGTCATTCATTCACATTACATCTCATCATTGACCTCATGGGTGAGTCACGACTGTGTCATTCATTCACATTACACCTCATCATTGACCTCACTGGGTGAGTCACGACTGTGTCATTCATTCACATACACCTCATCATTGTCCTCACTGGGTAAGTCACGACTGTTCATTCATTCACATTACACCTCATCATTGTCCTCACTGGGGAGTCACGACTGTGTCATTCATTCACATTAACCTCATCATTGACCTCACTGGGTGAGTCATGACTGTGTCATTCATTCACATTACACCTCATCATTGACCTCACTGGGTGAGTCACGACTGTGTCATTCATTCACATTACATCTCATCATAGACCTCACTGGGTGAGTCACGACTTTGTCATTCATGTCCATTACACCTTCATCATTGACCACACTGATTTAGTCACGCCTGTGTTATTCAAATAACACCTCATCAGTGACCTCACTGAGTGTGTCATGACTGCGACATTCACATTACATCTCAACGGTGTCGTTACTGGGAGACTCATGGCGTGTCATCTACTTACACCCTCCATGAGGGACCTCACTGACACCTTGTCAATGGACCCTCATCGGGTGAGTCCTGACTGTGTCATTGACAGTGCACCTTCATAGTGACTCACTGGGGTGAATCATGACTGTGTCCATTCATTTCAAGTTCACATTACACGTCAAAGTAAACCTCACTGGGTGAATCATAACTGTAATTTATTCACATTACACATGATCAGTGACCTCACTGCGTGAATCAATGACTGTGTCATTCATTCACAATTACACCTCATCATTACCTAGAGCACAGGGTGAGTCATAACTGTTTCCATTCACCTTAAGCCCTGATCAGCTTTGATGGTTGATATGTAACTCAAAAACATTCAAAAATATTTGACCGATAGTGAGAAAATTTACGATTATACGGTAATTTGACCTCACCTCAGGTGGAAATTGGTAAGTAATTACTTGACATCACACAACTGTAAAAAAAAAAAAACAGCTGTGTTTCCTCGTCAGACATACATGATGTAGCTATGATGATATGTGTACTATATTAGACATCACACAGGAAGCAGGAAAAGAACATTACAATGCACACATTCTACATCAAATGAACGTGACAATGCCCGTTATGTGTCTTACTTGATATCAGAAAGAGGTATAAAATGACGATCGTATGTAACTTGTTGAACGTCCATATGATGGAGAAATGCCAGTTTTAATGTTAGGTGTAAACAAAAAACCTTATTTGAGACGTTCACGTCATGTGCGAAAATGAAAACAAAGTGTCCTAACATGATGGTGTCACAAGAGTGGAAACTGAGGACGCCTGTATCTGGCTTTGCCAGTCTTGTGTCTCTTTGTTGGCTGATGCATTCTCTTTATATTGTTTCTGAAATGCAGGGTGCTGCATCTACCTCACCAGGTGTTTCTGTATTGCAGGTGCTGCCTCTACCTCACATGGTTGTTGCTGTATTGCAGGTTGCTTGCCTCTTAACGTCACATGTGTTTGATTCTGTATTGCAGGGTGCAGCCCTACCACTCATATGGAAACCCCAGAACCAAGATGCTCTTTCAACCAAAGCCAAGGGAGGTCACCACCGCTACCTAGAATGCCCAGAACCAGCCGCAACTGGCCCATCCCGCTTCATGTCCACGTGCGCCAAGCACAGTACTACCACACAAGTTCTAGATGCTCGGCCCATGGCCAACAGGCACAGCTGCTGCCCACCAAAAAATTAACAGCGCTTGAGCCTTGTTTAAGGAGTCGAGTATTTAAAGACAGGCGGCAATGAGATTGTTTATGAGATTTCTTTTTTCATCAATGTCGAAAGTTTGATTCTACTCATTTTCTTTGATATGGCATCACTTAAGGTACAAGCCAGATGGTTTCCGAGCAGACAGATAAAATAAAAGGAATGGGACTGTTTGGCGCTTCCAGGTGGAGAAAAAAGGACTGAAATGTAAACGTCACTAAGGGGAAAGTTATGTATTTGAAGATTGTATGTGATGTCATCGGTAGAAATTCCCCCCCCCCCCACCCCCAAAACAAGGGAAATAATTGTGGGAGTTGTTCTTTTGATCATTGTCAGTTTAACATTGAATGTTGGCTCCTTCCCTACCCTCCTCTTTCCACACTCTGAACCTGTGAACAATGCAGGTCCCCGGGACAAGAGGCATTGTTTTCTTGGGCCTGGTGTGATATATCTACGTTTTTGTGTTCGAAAATTTTACTGTGAAATACATTTTTTGCTTATGCATCTAAAACAATGGTGCTTTTCAAGTATGACTTCAATCTGTCAAGTAGAAATGAAGCCATGATCAACGGAAAAAGATTTGAGCCTTTTGCTTTGTTTTACACACCCCATGTTTATTATTGACACAAATAACTTGACAACATAACATACTCAACAGATACACGTACAGACATACTTACACATCTATAGTGCTGTTTTACAAATAAAATTTTACATTCATGTTGTGTGTGTGCTTGTGCGTGTGTGTGTGAACAAAATCAAGACAAAAAAATAAAGGAGTTTTCCACATTATCATTCAACGACCTTTTTTCTTCCCTTCTACACAAAGACTTCAGAACATTACATGCAAAACCATCCTTTTTCAATCCTTGACACAAAGTCCTAAGTTAAAATTTTTGGCAAGAATTTTTTTAGTGGAGATTGCTTGAATTCCTTCGTTAAGGTAGCTAGACATTCCATTTTCTTAAATACATATAATTAATTACATGCGCTCAATCTGTCTCCAATAATGGCATCAAATTTAATCCACTTCTGTTGATTTGGTTTTGTTTTTGAAATGAAAGGTAAACCGGCGATGTGTTAATGTACACACAACTGTTGCAGTGGCGGCTGGGTTTACATTATGGACTTGAAGCTTGTGAATGTGCAATGGGATTTGCAGACATCTGCAATGAGCAACCTATACTTCACATTGTACATGTTTTATTGTTCTTTATCTTGTTTTGCAAAACCTGTTAATATTTGTACATAGTTTTTGTATCTTTTTTTGTAAAACCGGTGAATTTTTTTTGCACAGTTTTTTTTTTTTTTTTTTTAATAAACTAGTAAAATAATCACATAAATTGATCACTTTGATCTTTTTTCAAAGATCACTGACCTACCAAATACAATGTTATTTTGGTAAATTTATAGTTTACAGAAAAAAACATCTGTGTAGAAGTGATATATTGTTGGATTTATCATCGTTTTTGTGAAATTCAAAGTAGGAAAACAGACATGAATAAACAGAATTTAAAAAAACTGTACATAGTTTGAATTTCAATGCGCCTGACTTCGGTATGTGATGGGCAAATGTGCATACTTTTGACATTTTTCTGTGTTATATGTGAAACGTGTACTATTGTATTAAGTTGATAAATATAATACAGTTGTATTGCACTCATTGTTTATATTTTGTCAATGTGAAAATAAACTTTTCTTCTGAAAATGTAGTCAATCTTCAAGTTATGTAAATTTGTCCACTGGTTTCAAAGTTTAAAATGTTGATGAAAAAATTTCTTTTCTGTCTTTCACATTGAAAATGAGTCTTCTTTCTCTTTTATGCTGATTTGGAATTCAATTAGGGCATGATGAGAGGTGTGGGAAGGTGAAGAGAGGAGAGCCAAGCAGCGATCTATGGCGTCATGTGGGCCAGATGGAGAAAATCAGCCGCTTGCTATCCGTTATCCTCAGAATAAGATTATCAGTCAATCGTTTGAGGAAATATGACTAATGATGGCCTGAAAACAATCCTTGCTGGAAAAGTTCAGGTGCAAATGGTATCACCAATTTTAATCTGGCAAAAGCACAAGTGACCAGACTTAACAATACTGACCTTGCATGCATGTGCTGGATCATGAGTAGGTCTCCCAGTCTTAAGAGGCGATTTTTTCTTTTCTTTCTTTCTTATAGCAACGCTATTTCCATGCACCTCATTCCCCAAGCCCCATTTCTAGTCACATCCATCCTCAATGCATTACAGTGTTGGCACTGGCACCCTATAAAAAACAATCGCTATAGGTTAACCATGAGACAACCCACCAGAGGCACAGCACAGATGCAGCCATGTTGGTGCTGTTCAGTGATGCCTTTTCTGATCAAACTGCTTGGTACCATGTACTATGTGTGTCTCCTCAACTGACAATAATTGCCAAGTGGCAGAATCAGCACAAATATCAACTTCTCAACTGCCGAGGCTGTACTTGAACCAAAAACCGCAATATGAGCGAGTTGTAGGTGCCGTCATAGAGCGCGTTAATGCGATAAGCAGATTTGGCAGCCGCGGTAAAAGACAGTATACTGCCGAGTGGATTTGGCAGCCAAGGTCAGTAGTTAAGCATCCCAATCCTGAGGATGCCACTATCCATATGACAGTCCCCATGGCCTAGCCCAAATTGAAGCTGTGACACATACACCCGAGATGTGGGGAGGAATGGAAAGGGAGATTACCACCAAAGCAGGACGTAAAGACCAGACTCCACCCCTTCACCCCCAGGATGATAAAATACTATGGATCCCTACACTTCAGAACTCAAGGGAAAAGATTTTGGACTCGACCTACATTGCTGATAAACTCTCTAGACTTGAAATTCAGGAACCCGGGGATGAAGGGAGTGAGATAGGTTGAAGAGAGGACAGTTTGTTTTTGACTGAAAGCGCTTCTAACCACCGGGGAGTGAGATAGGTTGAAGAGAGGACAGTTTGTTTTTTGACTGAAAGCGCTTCTAACCACCTTGTATTTCAGTTGATAAATGGGTTTAAAAGGAAAATGCAGTTTCACAAACATGTAAATGCCAAAAAATCATCTGGGCTTTGTTCTACTGTATCTTATCATCCCTATTAAAAATCCGATGCACACAAAATCCTGACATTGTTTATTTCATTGAAATTTGGGGTTTCAGGAATAATTTATGAACTATAAAATTCCTGAAAAATTTGGGAGGGTTGGCAGTTATGTATCTATGAAAAAACAATTCATAATGTAGTATTGATTTTTAGTATTATGTAGTGGGGGCCTAGCTGCCCTAGTGTGCTACCTTGTTACACTTTTTCCCAGTTTTATCGTTTGATCCCCACACAAGACAGACGGCCAGGTTTTAAAAGTTTTGTTTGTTTTTTTCGGAGGCAACATCCATGCAGACTTCAGTCACCTCCTAGTCCTTTGGACAAGACTTAAACCAAGGTCCTGCGCTTGAAGACAAGCAAGAAAAACAAAAGTTGCACGTTAAATCCCACGCGTCTTTTGGAGAAACGAAGCCCATCACCTCCTGGTTGGGTGACCTGGATATAAAAATGCGCATTTCAACATCATCCCAAAAGAACAAATGAAGCAACTTAGTGAGATTAAAAATCTCACCATTGGTGAACTTGGAGTTTTGTTGAGGAACAGAGAGAGGGAGAAAAGGAGAGAGAGAGTGTGTGAGGGAGAGAGACAGAGGAAGCTCGCGTGCGCACGAACGAGAGAGAAAGAGAGAGAGAGAGAGAGAAAGAGTGCAAGAGAGAGAGAATGTGTGAGAGCAAGAGAGAGAGAGAGACAGAGAGTGCAAGAGAGAGAGAGAGAGAGAGAGAGAGAGAAATTCTGTACACAACGGTACACTCCATGCTTCTTTTCCTAAGATATTCTAGCATCAGCCAGGTCTGAGCGATAGGCATCTTAAGAACTGGACATGCATCTTCTAGAGAATTAAACTTTCCTGTGTGTTCCAGTCTTTTCTGCCAATTGGGATAGGAGGTGACCGGGCTGAACAATCCTTCAAACACATGCATCAGATGAAACTAGAAACCGTAACTACAAGGCCGGCAACAATACCCATGGCAGTTGTTTCTTCAGATCAATGAGACACTGACTGCTCTTCCAACTGGTCTGTGGACATGACTGTTTTTGGTGTATGGGGACAAAACTAATGCGAGATGTTCTTGGGAACTCTAGCCCTGTAAAACAGTATCTCTCTGGCTCATATCACAAATAAAGAAGCTTATGAAAGAAAAATTGAAATTAGAATTACACATTCCTGAGGAAATAAGAACAGTTTTCTTTCTTTCTTTTCAATAAATATTTTAAGTATGTTTGGCTATATGATTTGTAGAACCTGTAAACTTCCATGTGATTGGTCAGAAGAGCCATCAACACTTACTTCTTGTCTTTTCCTGCAACTTGAAAAGGTGGACCCTCAAGTACGGACCCTGCGAAATACTCAACTACCAATAACATACGACTAGGCCCCGGAATGGCACCACTTCTCAGCAGGTACCTTGCTGCCTGCAAGAGGAATTGACAATTTAATTGGCTGAGGTGGTAGGTCAGAGGTGTCATGATATCAGAGCTGCCAAGGTCTCAAAAGCACAAAGTGTAGCATTTTGACATCTTACCTGTAGCATTCCAAATTCACCGTAGCACTTGAAAGCACCGCGACAACTCGGCTCAATTGCACTTTCTGTTGCACATGACATGATGGTAGACTTCGACGAAATCGCCCCAGATACCGCATGGTTTTGACTTGACCTACCAGCAATCAAAATTGAATCCAGACAATGCGACAAAATCACAATCATCTGTAGCTATTTTTCTTCTACTTTTTTAGGTTCTCCTACCTGAACTTGGCCATTTTCTTTTCTTAACCAAGTATACAGTCTTAAGATCCACGCTGTCTTCATTCTGTAAAAGTTGCTGTAAAGTCTGGAAGCATGTCTTTTTTAACATAAAAACGTTAGTGTTAGTCTTCCTGCGAGGCATTTCGTCTCAAAGTGTAGCATAGCACGCTAGCTGAAAGCATGCAGCATGGCACACATCCACACAGGTCCAAGATAAAGGCTTGCTAAAACACAATAAGGACTAGTTAGAGCCATCAACCTCCTTATCTCCCTGCCGGCACCAGGGAAGTGGCACACTACAGAAACATGGCACATCACACACAGAAATGATGGACACACAGGCACACAACAGACATACAGAGATATGAAAGACACGTAGGAACATGAAAGACATAGAGGTATGACAGACACTTCTTAGACACACAAGCACAGAACAGTCTTGTGAGACACACGCATGCAGTCTTGCATGCAGACATGTAGGTGATGATTTAAATGTCTCTGAATCGTAGGCAACACTCCAGGTTGGTTTTCATTTGTCCTTTATTGTGTGGTTTCACCACTCAACACAAGCAAACCATGACTCAGGCACAATGCTGGCCGTCATGGCCTGGGTTAATGAATCACTGGGTGCACTTCATGAAGTCGACCTGGAGAAGCACATTGGCTGAACACGCCCGCCTTGCTCCTTCACAGCACACATGACCATATGCCTGCCATTACAGCCAGAATTGGCCTTTGTCTCACTTCCAAAACATTGCTGGTGGTATATCAAAATCTATTATATAAAACAAAACAACCAGAATTTTGAATTTACTAAGAGTTCTACATATTCTCCAATTCAAAGTTTTGTTTCCAACGTTTTTACTGATGTATTATAACCTCTTAACATTCTCAAACCTACCCTCCAACCAAGTACACACTCAAATTGTACATGTGTATGTCCTGTTCACCTGACCTTTTAAATCAATACTTGTTTCTTTCCAATCACTTGCTTCAGGATGAGCAGAGACACAGGCATAACTATGTGGAGTTAGAAAGACATTGCCTGCAGCAGCAGCTTGCTCTATGTAATGTCAATTGAGGTAAGAAAGCAACGCTTCACACAACTCCAAAGAGAATGTGTGGAGAAAAAAAAAAATTCAGATACATGGCTACAAAGCATACCTTTTCATGACAGGTATCTTTCTGAATGGTAAAAAAAAGAAGCTTTGCAACATTTTACATACTTTAACAAACACACACTGTTACCAAACTTCTCACCTCGTATTAAGATACACACACCGACTTACATTCACACATACTAACTCATCTGACATGCAAGAATTCAGCATTGTGCTAACAAGCTTGGAAGATACCATTACCAAAGCAATTAGTATAATACAAGATTTTTTCCTCCATGCATTCCACTTCCTAAGGCCCAACCTAACATTTAAAGAAATGAGGTCTTGAAAAGGAA
Organism: Conus ventricosus; assembly: GCA_018398815.1. NCBI lineage: Eukaryota > Metazoa > Mollusca > Gastropoda > Neogastropoda > Conidae > Conus > Conus ventricosus. The sequence goes on from CM031598.1 coordinate 86,307,078, forward strand.
CACTACTCTGTGGCACATTTACCAAATGCAATAACAGATCCTTTAGCTATCCAAGTGCAGCACAGTTATGGAGATCTCCACAATCTGGCCTCTATAGATCCTTTAGCTATCAATCTGTGACAGTCACAGGAAAATCCACAGCCTTCCACAGACCCTTCAGCTACCTCTCCATGCGTGTCATGCACATGGGAAATTCACAGCCTCAGTACATCCTTTAGCTATATATCTGCAGTGTAGAGATGGAGACATCACATCCTTTAGCCGAGACAAGAGTACAATATTTGGAAATAAACTGAAAATATTTCAGAGACTGAAACTTGGAGAGAGAGAGAGAGAGAGAGAGTGAGTGAGAGAGCATTCTCTCTTGGATTAGGATTCCACATCAACTCTCCTATTCCTTTAAGAGGAGCGCTGCTTTAACCTTTTGGGGCAAATGGATCCCACAAGTCAACTCATCAGACACTGCACAATCAATTTCCAACACACACCATTCTACACTTTTTATCATCAACCACATCAGAGATAAATCTTAACACAGAAATGCCTTCCTTGACATGACACCATTCCGTTCACTCTCCTCAGTCATCTCAGGTATAAACGACACACAAACTTCTTCAATCCTAGACAACACAAACTTCTTTCTAGACAATCATTTCTAGCTCCCGGGCATATTCGATGGTCTGCTGAGCCAGGCAGGTGGCAGGGATGACCTCATCAGCCGTGTGTTTGGACTCCACCTTGAAGTGGAAACAGTTGTCCTTGCCCATCTGCCAGCCGCGCTTCAAACAAAGAAAAAACGTTGTAGAGCACATGGAACGAAGGAGAGCCAACGTCTTGTCAACATATGTCCAACAGCAACCACTGTGGCTATTCAGTGCAGGTTCTGGTGTGTGTGTGTGTGTGTGTGTGTGTGTGTGTGTGTGTGTGTGTGTGTGAGAGAGAGAGAGCGTGTTGTGTGTGTGTGTGTGTGTGTGTGTGTGTGTGTGTGTGTTGTGTGTGTGAGAGAGAGAGAGAGAGAGAGAGAGAGAGAGAGAGAGAGAGAGAGAGAGAGTGTGTGTGTGTGTGTGTGTGTGTGTGTGTGTATAAGAGAGAGACAGAGACAGACAGAAGAAAGGGAGACACAAGAGACACTATCTATACGTGTGTGTGTGTGTGTGTGTGTGTGTGTGTGTGTGTGTGTGTGTGTGTGTTGTTGTGCACACGCGTGTGCCTGCCTTTGAAAGAGACAGTGAGAGACACAGACAGAGACAGACTAAAAAGAGAAACAGACCGAGTGAGAGAGAGAGAGACAGAGAGAGAGAGAGAGAGAAGAGAGAGAGGGAGAGAAAAAGAGGTGATTCAATGATCTTGACGAACAAGAAATAAATACCAGAATCCCTTCTTTATCAACTCCTCTCCCCCACACTACAGTCTTACACCACACCAGCACCACAACTCTCTCATGCCACAAATCTGAGCATCAAGGGTTGTATGCTCTACTTTGGGATCTATCCATGAACAGCATCGTGCCACGGTTTGGCGTCACCTGAACCACGTCGGTGAAGCAAAATAAACTGTGAACGACAGTGACAGCTTGACATGTCTGGGTTATTCCAGCACCTGATGGACCATCTGACCTCAGCAGGCTGCGCATGACCCAGTGGGTTGCTGTTTGGACAATCAGCAAGGCCTGTGGACCCATGTGACCGCTGCCTAGACTGCATCACCGGGGACACAGTCCACCAGCCATGTCCGCTGTGTGTGTGTGTGTGTGTGTGTGTGGGCAGGGTCTGTGTGAGCAGGCCAAGAGTGGGGAGACAGTATACATGCAAAAACATCTGTGTGATGCTGAAAGAAGCTGCAGCACTGTGGTGTATCTGTTTAGGAAGACTGTGTCCGAGTGCGATGCAGCATGCAAACCTGTGTCTGATACTGAAAATAGAAAGCTGCACTGGTGTCTGAGTGCAAAGGCAGCATGCAAACCTGTGTCTGATACTGAAAGCAGAAAGCTGCACTGGGTGTCTGCTGGAAAGGCAGCATGCAAACCCGTGTCTGATACTGAAAGCAGAAAGCTGCACTGCGTGTCTGCGTGGAAAGGCAGCATGCAAACCTGTGTCTGATACTGAAAGCAGAAAGCTGCACTGGGTGTCTGAGTGCAAAGGCAGCATGCAAACCTGTGTCTGATACTGAAAACAGAAAGCTGCACTGTGTCTGAGTGCAAAGGCAGCATGCAAACCTGTGTCTGATACTAAAAGAAGCAGGCTGCACTGGGTGTCTGTGTGCAAAGGCAGCATGCAAACCTGTGTCTGATACTGAAAACAGAAAGCTGCACTGTGTGTCTGTGTGCAAAGGCAGCATGCAAACCTGTGTCTGATACTAAAAGAAGAAGGCTGCACTGTGTCTGAGTGCGATGCAGCATGCAAACCTGTGTCTAATACTAAAAGCAGCAGGCTGCACTGCGTCCGAGTGCGATGCAGCATGCAAACCTGTGTCTGATACTAAAAGAAGAAGGCTGCACTGTGTCTGAGTGCGATGCAGCATGCAAACCTGTGTCTAATACTAAAAGCAGCAGGCTGCACTGCGTCCGAGTGCGAGGGAACATGCAAACCTGTGTCTGATACTAAAAGAAGAAGGCTGCACTGCGTCCGAGTGCGAGGAATATGCAAACCTGTGTCTAATACTAAAAGCAGCAGGCTGCACTGCGTCCGAGTGCGAGGGAACATGCAAACCTGTGTCTAATACTAAAAGCAGCAGGCTGCACTGCGTCCGAGTGCGAGGGAGCATGCAAACCTGTGTCTAATACTAAAAAGCAGCAGGCTGCACTGTGTGTCTGTGTGGAGAGGCAGCGAGCAAACCTGTGTCTGATACTGAAACTGAAAGCAGGAAGCTGCACTGTGTCTCTGAGTGTGAGGCAGCATGCAAACCTGTGTCTAATACTAAAAGCAGCAGGCTGCACTGTGCGTCTGTTTGGAAAGTCAGCATGCAGGCCTCTGTGTGGTGCTAAAAGAGGCCAGCAGCACTGTCAAGTGTCTATGACCAGGGATGGGCTGTTTGGGGAAGGTTTCATCAAGCAATCAGATGTCACGAGCTGAGCAGCTTAAACCTGTCTGTAAATACACACCCAGTTTAAACGAGTACTTTGGTACTGGCACCTAATTCATACACCTCTGTAAGCACACCCAATTTAGACATTCCTGTAAGCATGCTAAACTTATATCCCCCTGGTTAGCAAATCACATTTATACGCTCCTATAAGCACAGCCGAATCAGATATCCCTGTATGCACATTCAATACCTATCGTCCAGTCAACATATCATATTCATGTTTCCCTCTTCCTATAAATGCAACAAATTCACACAATCCTGTATGCAGACCCACGTAATATTTTGTACATGCATTTATAAGCCCTGTAAAATCACCCAAATTATACATACCTGCAATTTACATATTCATGTAAAAACAACCTAAATAATATGTCTCTGTATGCACACCCAATACACACATTCCACTGAAAACATCCAAATAGCACATCCATTTAATCCCTGTAAAACACCCTACTTATGAAACCCTATAAATCACCAAATTTGAACATACCTGTAAAAATATCAAAACTTATACACACTCAGACCTGCCAACCCCCTAAGACACCAATGAGTAAGAATTGAAGCTCAGTGAGGCAGAAATGTGTAATTTCTGAGAGCAAAGAGTAATCAAGCGCGACATTTACCTTTTTTCAAACAAACACGATGCGATGAAATTGTTCGCACAACTTTTGTGAACTTTACTTTTCTTCAAAAACAAGCTTTTCTTTTAAGTGTAACAAGAAATCTTTACAAATTATGAAAATGTAGAATACACTGGAAACACACACAAATCCCCTAAACCATCATGGCATGGCACACCAAGGCTTGATAGTGCACCGGCGCCAGAAACAACCTAAAAAATTGGAAATTAAATGAGGCAGGGAACAGTAAACAATAAACAGTAAACAAGTGGGGTAACATTTGCTCCCATAAGGAAACCTAACACAAAGTAACTTTTATTCAAGTTGAATAAGGTCAGACAAATACATAGACGAACAATCTAATAGTGGGGGAAAAAAAACAAGCGCAGGCCAACAACTCAACTGTCTTGATGGTAATGACTTGGCAAAGATTTGGACTTAAGGAGGGGGTGGGGGGAGGGACGGGGTGGAGGGAGGGGGGAGGCGGGGAGTTCGAAGATGGAGAAACTGGGAACATGAAATTAAGAAAATATATGACCTAAAAAATGTTCTCCGCTGTTGCTGATTCTGTGCATGTGGGGTTGGCTATCGGCTCTGTGGCGATTGTGTCGTATTTTAAGTATCGCACCACCCCAGAAAGAATTTGTCCCCCCACCTTCCTGACTTCCATCAGTCTCCAACACAAATGGTCCATTCTGCAGTCGAGATGCAGCAGCAGTTTAGGCTTCCATGAGAAGGGTCCTTACAATGTGTGTTGTCTTTGTTCGACCGCTCTTGAACTGTTTGGCGATCTCTGAATCTGAGAACGCTTCTTTAAAAAGCTGGGATGCATGCTCAGCTGCGCTAAGAGCGATGTTGTGATCGACGAAAAATCCGGCCACCAATGCTTCAGCCCGAATCACCCTTTTCCTCATTTCATCCTCTTTTGAGGTGTCTACAGTCTGAAAAAACTGTGTGATGCTGGAAGAATTCGGCGCGTTAGAGGAATCGATGTGCTTGCGTGACTCAAGGCGACGCTTCACATCCACCATCCCGCCATGGGAAATTGTGAAGTCCGACTCGCAAGTGGTACACTGTGCACAATTTACACCTTTAGCCGAAGGTCGTATGCAGGGGAACTTTTCTGAGTATTCTTTTCGGAACTTTTGACCAAGCTTTTTCTTTTTTCGCATCTTGTCCAAAACTTTCTACTCCATGTTTCGACATTTTCGTAGCTAAAACTTCAAAAAGACGCCAACTTCGCTGAATGGTAAAGATGGTGAAACGAACTGCGCATGACCGGAAACGCTTCTTGAAGATTACTGGTTATACGCACGGCGCCGTGCGTGTCTACACAAGCTGATTTTTTCGTCCGTTTTTGTTGTTTTGTTGAAAACTTTCAATGAGTAATTTTTAGGCTAAATGCGTAAGGGCGTAAGAATTATCACTTGGGCGTAATAAATTACGCGAAATGCGTAATGCAGACCTGCCTACCTCATGTTATGCTCATCAGTACTAACCACAGAGATTTTCAGTAATTTTGCATTTTCCTTCAGTAATTCCACGGACGCGTAATACACGGCGTTTTTGAACAAATAATGTGTACAAAACTCCAACTACATTTTTAACATTTTAACAAAAAATATAAACAGTAAAAAAGGAACAAAAACAACAAAGCAGAATTAAAATACCTTGGGATGATGGCTGATGACGGACTCAGGACAGGAGTTTCAGGTCAATTCAAAGGTGATATACTTGACAGTTTGTAACTTACACAGCAGTCACCACAGATGACACCACTGATGAAGAACCTAATGTACAACCCCCCCCCCCCCCCCCCCCCCCCTCAAAAAAAAAAAAAACATAAACAAAAGTGTGTGTGTGTGTGTGTGTGTGTTGCACTAAGCCTTGTATTGTGCCTGCTGCTTGGAGTAGGCACTCTTGAGATGGTCCAGTTCCTCTAGTTCAAGATCTGTGTTCTCTGCAGGCCGGGATTTGAAAACAAGGAGTGCCTCAATGGTGTCCTGGTGCAGGGTAGACCTTTGGTCAGTGAGGTTCTTCTGGAAACATCCTTTTCATTTTCGCAACTATCTTGTCAGCACAGCTCAGGGACGAGTTGTTTTCGCAGATCAGCTCACACAAGTCTTTCTGCGTTGGTGATCTTCCGTGTGTGGGTCTGACGGCTGCTCTCGCTGGATTTCGTAAACAACGATGTGATCTTCTGACTGGAGGCACTCGCAGCTGTCTCTTTGTGCATTTTCCCCGAGATATGGCGCTTGCAGTCATTTGCTCCCCCATGTCCGATGGAGAAGTCTGAATTGCACACTGAGCAGTATACAAATCCAGGTCCATGTTTTTTGGATTGCAAAAGACAAGGCCAAGTCCGCGTGTATTTACTTCGGAACACTTGCTTCTTCGCCTTCTTCCGTTGTGGCACAGTGGTTTTCGAACCCTCGTCGTCGGTTTCATGCAAACGTTTAGAAGATTTCTCCGCCATTTTCACAATCGCCGGCAAAAAATCGGTTGAAACTTTGTCTTACAATGGCTGAACAAAAGGCTTCGAATGGCGCGCACAGATGTGATGGCGCGTCGTGTTGGCCCACAGCACCACATTGACCAATCGCAAGTTCCGAGCCATCTGTGGTTTCGGCTTGAGTCAAGGGAAGTTACTCTGTGGTCTCGGAAAGGTCTAGCAGTCGACAATTTTTCGAGTCTGGAATTTGCGTAGTTTTTCAATTTTCTTTTCCGTAATTTCGCACGGAAAATCGTACCTCCGTAATGGGGGTTAATTTCCGTAAGATTACGGACGATTACGGAAGGGTAGGCAGGTCTGGTAATGGTTGGCAGGTCTGCACACTTGTAAAAAAAACAAAAAAAACCCCTAAATTATACATCCGCATAGGGCCATAGCTACGTAGCACTCCACTTAGTGCTAAAGGCACAGCTCTGAGGACAGATGAATAAAGCATGAATGAAAGCATTTGATTTGAATCTTCTGAGGTCTTTGTCAATTGCTAGGCAGCTCTTGGGTCAAAATTATAAATCAAGCCAAGAAACAGCGTCTCACTCAGAAGGTGGATGGTTATATTCACATTTTCATTACTAACGTTATCTGGCAGAGCCAGCAGAAAGTCAGCAATGCCATACTGGATGGACAGCACTGAACTTGATGTTTCCTTTTCCTGACTGAAGACTGGACCGAGCTGTCCTGTCTGGGGTGCAGTGGGGGAAGGGGGGTGGGGGGTGGGGGGAGGGGTGGTGGTTGTGTTTACCTTTTGAGCGTACTCCTGCATGGGTTTTTGTGAGTCGAAGAACAGCATTCTGGCAGCCTCACTCATAGCAATCTTTGTGTAGGCCTTGTCAATGCACCCTGCAATCTCATCTCTGGAAATCAAGCGAGCAGGTTCTCACAAACAGAACAACGTTCTTCTGGGCTTTTTTCTTTCTTTCTTTTTTTTCTGTTTAATTTACTTTCTACTACATTAAATGTTCACAGAAAAATAAAACACACCGAAAATTCTGTATTATCCATAGACCCTGTCTGTCACAGTAATAACAACATTCATAATAATGAAAAAAACTATATTAATAATTACAACAATAGTAAAAGATGACATTAATGGTTATTTGATAACATGCATACATCTAGGCCAACTTTCTCTCTCCTCTCTCTAATACAATTTGTATCTTTTTTCCTTCTCTCTTTTTTTTCAGAACAAGATTTCTACACTGTTCACATCATGTCAACTATTCTTTCTTAATTTATCTGTAATACATAGCCAGGCATGGTACTGAAGGAAAACCATTTTTCCCTGAAAATGTTTGGGGGTCCAGGGGTGGTGCCCCCTGGCGGGGTCAAGGGGCAGAGCCCCTTGTGGGGGTCAGGGGCAGCGCCCCCTGAAGCTGAAGGTTTTTCAGCAATTCTAGCCTGTCAAAAAGCCTCTCCTTGAACTAATTTCAGTTCTTCATACTAAGCAATTTCTGCCACAAAATAAGCTCTCCTAGAATCACTTTATCAGTCATTCCTTCAACCCAAAGGAGGTTTTAAACCCAAGTAGTCACATAGCAAAAATGAGTACATATCTACATTGCTTTAGGTGGCATACATTAAGTCAAATTGTAAACGTTTTACTTACTATGTCAGTGAAGCACACACACAGTGTACACACAGGAGACCCCTCATTTTGCACAACTTTGGTCATCATGTCCAGCACCACCAACACAGCATAGCACAGCACAGCAAAGTAGTGGTCTATTTCATGTCTTGAGTTCCAGTTTTGTTTACTATGTTCAATTCTTTTATGATCCGTCTCCTCTACATTAGTTACTCCTTTTACTTTTTACATCTATCTGAATACAGTACAAAATGAGTTTAAGTTTTGTGTCTCTTTTAACGTACAAATTTTAAGTTATGTGTCTCTTCAGTGCAAGCAATGTGAATGAGATGAAGACTACTTTTTGCCTGATTTCTCAGCCATCTGCTTCACGAGCAGAGCCTACTTTTTGTAATGTCCAAACCTCATTCTCTTTGCCTCCTGTCTGTAATGTTCAATGGCTTTTCTCTTTGAAGCCAGCCAAATGTGTTCCTTCTGGAACAGTTCAAATGTTTTCTTTCTTTCTTCTTTTTCTTTCTCCAAAATGTGGTGGTAAGTCTATCAACTGTTCCAAGCACGACGAAAACGTTTCATTTTCGTGGCTCCTGTTCAGCCAATCCCATCGCCATTTGTTTGCCACACCAGCATCAATATCTCCTGTCGCAGAATTTCGCGGAACTATGTCTGTACGCTTTGGCATTTTTATTTTTTCCTTCTTTTTCTTTAATCTTGTTCAAATTCGATCACGTCGACCCAGAGCGCGGAAGTAGTCCTGCTCAATGCTACTTCTCGCGAGACGAAGGCTTGAGGTGAATGACCTCAAACGAACTAAGTGGGCTGGTCTCGTCGGGCACGGCTCGTTTTTTTTTTTTTTGTTTTGTTTTTTTTTTTTGCTTTTCGCGGATTTCCGCGAATTCGCGGACATGTACCATGCCTGATAGCTCACTGGTTTTTCCTTTGAGACATTAGAATTGAAGCCTTATGGAATCCTGGTTTATTGTGTAAAGCTAGGAGACCAAATCCATTCATTTTAAAATCACTTAAAAGCATTTTAAGAAAACTGCCGACAGCACTTTCCACAAATCATCCAAAAATAGAACAGGAAGGTACGAGCTTATGATAGTATGGCTGTAAACAGCTCAGCAGCAAATAAGCCTTGAAAAATGACAGGAATCACATCACAAATTTGTACAGGTAAATGTATGTATAATGGATCATGTTCAGCAGTAAGAAAGGAACCCCCCCCCCCCCCCCCCCCCCCCCCCCGCCCCAAAGTCAAACACACCTGATTGTGTTGAGCAGAATGTCAATGAAGAAATTATAGTTGTCTGCTGGGACATTTCCTCTAGCAAGAAACACCTGCAACAATAAACATCAGTTCATGTTACCATTAGACACCATTATCATTGATAAAAGCTTCAACAGCATCAATCAAATATGCTGTTAATTAATATGCTGATAATAACTGACTTCAAAGGAACGAAAAGCTCATTTAAGCTCTATTATAACAGTTTGTAAATGTAGATCACAATAATCATGGTCTCCATTGACTGTAGCTGTCAGCGGTGGTTATAGTAATGCACCCAATCCTGTTTTTGTTTGTTTGTTTGTTTGTTCTTTTCTAACAACTTTCTACTTTTTACTTGACTGTAAAAAAAAAAAGGCCAAACAAACAAAAATACTTATACAATGAAAGTATAATAGAGAACAAGTTGCTTGCCGTCCAATCTTCTGTACGATGAGAGAGGAGGTCATTTTCATGTTATCTTCAGTGACTTTCCTACCTTGAACTGCCAAAACCTTGCATTCTTTGCCCTAGGATAAGCCTAACCTGCAGCATGTGTAAAATACAAATTGGATGTGTTTGACCACGATTTATGTCGACATATGAGTGAACACTGTAGATTATGGAGTGTCAGCTATCACAAGTGACAGCAATTATAAAAGATTTTTCAAAAAGTTCCAACCCACAGATTAATCTTGTCTGTTTTCTTTTCTTTTTTTGTATGCTAAGTTATATATATCTCTTTTTCTTTTTTGCTAAGTTATCTAAAACGACTACATTTCCCCTTATCAAAAGTCTCCAGGAAACCTGTTACATGCTTTTTCCGAGATGGTTGGCCACAGACCTTATTGTAGCTGCCCTCCATGAGGTACTGCTCCATGGAGACGGGGTGCTTGATGTAGATGTTGTTTTGGAGTTCTTTCACCGGCAACAGCTCCAGCTCCTGCAAATGTCAAGCATTATCATGACGCATCTGGTATCACCTCTTGTACTCTATGTATGCACAGCAGCTTTTGATGATCAACAGCTTGTTTGGGCATATTCCACTTTGACTACATGACTTTTGATTGCTCTGAAAGAAGGTCCCACAAACATTACCATTCTAAAATCCAATACAGGACCACCTAAAAAAAACCTTTTCTTTTTTCAAATTTAAGAAAAAAAAAGAAAAGACAAGAAAAAAAAAACCTTAAAAGAAAGGAAAACATTAATCCAATCAAAAAAAAAGTCTGCTCTTATTGTAGCCCAGTGCTCTTGAAGCACCAACTTGTTCCTTGCCAGGGCTTCTGCTGGGGTGAAAATCTTTCCGGTCCCAGTGACCCCTTCATCAGATTTTTAAGGGGTCCCAGGCTAACATTAAGGGGTCCCTACACCACAATAAAAACAACAAAATAAACGTTAAAAAATTGCATCCCTGCACGCGCACTGCAATTGTCACAGACACATCGTCACAAGATAAGATAAGATAAGATAATGTTGCTTATAGCCCAGCCGACCGCAAAGGGCCACATCAGGGCTAAGATAAGATAAGATAATGTTGCTTATAGCCCAGCCGACCGCAAAGGGCCATATCAGGGCTGTCACCATGTTAAAATCAACTCACCAGTCATTAAAAAAAAACAAAAAAACAAAAAAAAAAACTTTCACACATCTTGTTAAATGACATCGTCTACAAACGCACCAGAAAGTTTGTTAAAAATCTTTCTGCCGTAAAATCTTAAATCAGATAAAAAATGTTAATCTCTCTCAAAAACTCAAGGATCACGTCAGGCGGGACATCCCTGAACAGGATCTACATCAGGGCTGTCCATCCAATAAAATATTAAAAACAACAAAATAAACATCAAAAATTGTATCCCTACACAAGCATTTAATTTTCTCAGACACATTGTCACAATAACAAAGGCTTCGCAGAAATGCCTCTCTCCTGCCGGGGAAATGAAAAGCGTCATCGTGACATCACATGGCTCAAAGTAGGAAAATTCGGTCAACTGAAAACGAGCCTGTGGCCTAGCGTTAAGCTTAGTCAGTCAGCCTCAGCAGACGACAAAAGTGACTGACTTATGTTGTTAGGAGGCTGCCCTACTCGCTTTGTTACTGTTCTAACTTGAAAAGGGATGGGTTCGGTCCGAAGTGTAGCAGACCTACGATGTTACGGCACCCAACTTACGATGTTGAAGGCAGTGTTTTCTCACTTTATGTCTGACTTCACCAAAATTTGAAGGGGTCCCTGGGGACACGGACACCCAGTGCGTCCCGTAGAGTTTTAATGCGTACTGTACGCAATTTTTTTGCGTTTTCAGAAGCCCTGCTTGCAATGCATGTGTTTAACCCCTTGACTGCCCTGGCACGAACGGCGTTCGAGATGGTTTCGGGAAAGCTGTGTGCCCTTGCACGAACGGAGTTCGAGATAATTTCATCATCAAAATCGGCGATTTAAAGAAGGGAGGCAAGAACAAAAAATGGTTTAAACGGTTGCAGGGACCCTAAAGGACGGTTTCTTCCCTTTCGCGGGTCAGCTGACTGACCGGCTCATGTCCATTCGGTCAATAACTTCGGCAAAGTTCGGAGAGTTATTCTCGGTCGAAGATGGCGAGTCGAGCAGGCAGTTCGATCAGGCGCGTGCCGTTTTCAAACGATCTAATGCTCTTGAAGTGCTTCAAGAAGTTATCCGAGACCGTGAAAGCGATGACGAAGACTTCAAAGAAGTGGAATGAAGCGATTCGGAGGAGGAATAAAGTGATTACAATCAACACCACCCTTTGCTATCGGAGGTTGGTCTTGATGACGAAGCTGATCCCCACTTCAAACCGAGCGATACCGGCGCAAGTGGGGCCGAATCGGAGAGTGACGAGCCGATTCCGTGTATGTCGAGTGCCCACTCCCTCCTTTCGTGAGAGGTCGGGAGGAGAGTCGAGGAAGGGGAGGGGTTTTGGACAACGGCGAGGGTCCAGTGTGAGGGGGCGTGGCAGAGGAAGAGGGCGTGGCACTCGTCAGTCGGAACTTGTTTCAGAATGGACAGAGGTCAGTGCTGATTGCCCAAATCTCGACCTTTCTTTCACGGGTGACCCAGGTATCAAGGTAAACATTGGCAATTTCAAGCCCATGGATTTCATGGAGTTGTTTTTGTGGTGTGTGTGTGTGTGTGTGTGTGTGTGTGTGTGTGTGTGTGTGTGTGTGTGTGTGTGCTTGTGCTTGTGAGTGTGTGTGTGTGTGTGTGTGTGGTGTTTGTGTAGGCTGTGTGTGTGTGTGTGTGTGTGTGTGTGTGTGTGTGAGAGAGAGAGAGAGAGAGAGAGAGAGAGAGAGAGAGAGAGAGAGCAGTGCTTGTGCATGGTGTGGGTATACATTGTGTGTGTGTGGTGTTTGTGTAGTGTTTGTGCATGGTGTGTGTGTGTGTGTGGTGCTTTTGCATGTGGTGCTGTGTGTGCGTGTGTGTGTGTGTGTACATGTGTGTGTGTGTGTGTGTGTGTACATGCGTGCGTGTGTGCGTGTGTGTGTGTGTGTGTGTGTGTGTTGCTTTTGAATATGGTGCTTGTGCAGTGTGTGTGTGTGTGTGTGTGTGTGTGTGTGTGTGTGTGTGTGTGTGTGTGGTGTGTGTGTACCCAAATGTGTGTCAGTCAACTATAACTTGCATTTACTGGCAGTAGTGTGGGATCCTGATCCTTCTGTCCATAGGTTCTGTGTTGTGGTGTATTCTCTGTGACACCAGTGTATTTTTCAGTTGTTAGTGTGCTTTCATCATCTGTTGTGTGGCCTTTTGTAGCTCAGTCCTATCTTTAGCAGTCTCTGGTTGTTGTTTTTTTGGGGTGGTGGTTGGTTTTGCAATGTTATTATTTATTACCTTCTGTGGTAATGGCTTTTTATCAATCGCACTTAGTTCATGAGTGAACCAAACCACATGTGTGAAAGAAAACTGACAGAATAACTGGAAGTTACACTTAGTGTTGTTATTGTTTGTTCATCTCTGCTAAACAAGACCAATTCCCAAGAGGCTTGCAAGATGTGCAGACTGATGCTGTGGATAATGTTCAATTCCCTTCTTCTTTCCCACATTACCTGGGCTGGATTGCCCCCCCTCCCTCCCTCCCCCTATGATATGGGTTGCTAAACATTTTATGCATTGTCAAGCTTTATTGTGAATACAGATGTTTGTCCTGAAGTTCAAAGGATACTAACACCAGTTTTTGTGGTATTTCATTGTGATTTTAGTGCTATAGTTTTGTTTATGTTCTGAAAGTGTCTGTTTTTCAAACAAAACATTCATCATTATATATATTTTTGGTCTACTCATTACAAACAAAATCAAACTATTGTGATATCTGGTTGTAGCCAAGGATATAACAAGAAAATTTCCCAAGTATCTAAGATATATGTCAAGAATTGAAAGAGCACTGGGCATATCAGTGAACCTACCTAAGAAAACAAAATTGTGTCCCTTGATACCTGGATTGTACTGTACCCCAGAAATGCATAAATTTATCATATAAAACAACAATTGTGGGTTGCAAATTCACTACCAAATATTTACACAGGTGTTCAGTAAACACTAAAACCACTTTTGGCTGGGTTTGTATGTTTTTTGTTTTGCTGCTGTGGGTTTTTGTATGCTTGCAAAATATAATTTTTTAAAAGTTGAATTATAAGATTATTTATTATACTCAGAATGAACAAAATCAAATATCATTTGCAGGTATTATAGCCCTGGGTATGAGAAGAAAACATGCCAAAAATCTAAGAGATATCTCCACAAACAAATGAGCACTGATCAAAAAGTCAAATTTTGCTCCGGCACACAGAAGTGCAAAACTGATACAAAATAGCGGCAGTAAAGGGGTTAAACAGCGTTGTTAAATCATGACTGGCACAGTTCTGGCCTTTTAACAAAATGAACAAACATCAATGCGCCATTCCCATCATGGTCACTTTCCAAATACAAGTCAAAAATCGCTGATTGAAATTGTCATTTTGTAGTCTTTTCAGACCACTTCCATCTCCGATACTTGAAGATTGCACCTTCTTCAATCGTCTCATCTTGATTAACGATTCGTGACACGCAAGACAATACATTTACCCTCAACAGATGAAGCCTATGCATGATGCAAAACCAGAAAAAAAATGGCTGAACAAATCACGTTCACCTGCACACTAGCCCATCACTAAGCTGGTTTGATCGATGCATGCAGAAGTGCCATGATATACCATAACAGCCATGGGTGGGATTACCTTCAATGTAGAATCATAGATACCTGGATTGGAAATACTGGATATGGTATAAGACTTGGATGATTTGATTTTTGTGATTTTTTTCTTAATTTTTGAGTTGTATTTTTTTCCTTGGATGTTCGTTTTTCCTGCATCTGAAAGTCAGGTGGTTTTCTACGAAATCCTCAGATCCAAGAAGGGTTCTCCAGCCTCATAAAAGCTCCAGCCTCATAAAAGCTAGTTAAATGACTTGAAAAGTCTTTGAAGCTGTAAAAAGTGTCTTGTGCTGGAAGGAAAGGACCATTCATTGAAGTACAGGAACTTAAAATGCCTTCTGAGGCAAACTCAATTCATAAGGACTCATAAAAGATAAGATAAGATAATGTTGCTTATAGCCCAGCCGACCGCAAAGGGCCACATCAGGGCTGGACTCATAAAAGACCATTCATTGAAATAAAAGGACTTTTTAGACACATTCAATTTGTAAGGACCTGAAAGGCTCCTATGAATCCTGGAATGGTAAAAGCCACAACCGTTCTTTGTATCTTGTGTCATCTGGCATGCAGCACTGACAGTGGAGAATTTTGTTCAACTGTTGTGTTCTGTGTGAAGGGTCACTTAGCATGCCGCCTACTCACTCAGTCACTGTATACAGATCTGTTTTCTTTTTCATTGTATTTTGTCTGGTGTCCCTTAACATGCAGCAGGACTCACTGTGTGGAATTCTGCCAGACGATTCTGTGACAGCAGGCACAGCAAGTTGAGGCCCAACAGCTGGTATTTGAAGGTGGACTCGGGCAAATCGTCTCTGGACAAATTCACAAATTCTGTTAGTACACAAGCAACTCCACAACAGACTGCATATATATACAACAAGTCTGACACTGCCATACTACACTGTGTAAACCATTCTATGACATTCTCTAGCCCAATCTGTTTCAGTTTCAAAGTGAGGTGACTGCAGGCAGAAACTTAAGCAAACTTGCAAGAAAAATTACTATGCCACCGAACAAAAGAAACAAACAAATCAAGAACGACAAACATGACACATTTCAGTCTCTTTGGTCCTCTTCAGGCAAGACAAACAACATTCAAGACAAAGAAAACGAAAAACAAACAATCACTTACATATCTCCTCATTTTGGGTGCAAACTGGATACATGTGGATTTCATCATGTTTGTTGTGTAATTTGTTTGTTTCTTTCGTTCGGCAGCATAGTATTATATTGACTGGTTTCCCTACTGTAAAAGCAGAGGACTAGGGAAAGTCAGTTTATTGGCATATTTATTTCACATTGTTTTCAGTTTACTTGTAACATGTGTTTGTTGATTTTGCAAGTGTATTTTAATATGTTTAAGATGTTATGGGTTGTAGTTTAACTTTTCTTTTCAGCCATGGTTGTCTTTTCAGTATCATGTGTAGCCATTGATTTAATGGAAGAAATTAATGTGGAGAGATCTGACAGAAAAATCACTATGTTTGTGTTGTTTTCAGACGATTTTTCTTTTGGCTTGAGACCCTTGGTTTTGTTTTGGTTGTCAGTACTGGTTTCTTATTTAACTCCTAAAGGCTCTTAAGACTCATAAAGATTCAAGACTTCTAAAATCACTTTAAAAACTTTGAAACTCTAAATTCAGTAAAATTCTAAAAAGTTCTCCGGATCTCAGCTGTTTAATATTTCCCTGTGGTTGTGTATGGATAGGCCATACTGTTGGAAAGGAAATATTTTGGGCTGATCTTGGAAGAGTTTTGTTTCTTTTTGTTTTCCTTTAGTATTTTTTGCTTAGTTAGTCCCTATTATTCAAATAAACACTTTTTGTTCTTACTCTGTTTGTGGACTCCAGTCTGTTATATTGGAAATTGTGTTGAGTAGTTAGAAACAAAGATACTTAACAAGCACGCATCTCACCCAAAATTTTAACCCAAGAAATGGAGGGTTGTTAAGGGTTCAAGTTCGCTGGACCTAAAGAACTTTAAAACCCAGAAGGACACGGGTTACATATACTGATATAGTAATTTTTCTTCCACTCTTTTTCATAAATCAATAAATCTTTTAGTTTTATGCAAGGGGAAAGTGGAAGGGAAAACTGAAAAGGCTAGCCAAATGCTTTCTCTTTATTTTTCAAAAATAATTTCAGTCCCTTTCTAGCTAGCAGTATTCCACTGTCCTGGCAAATTACAAGATCTCATTGAAATTTAGTGTAAATGGCGACCAATAGCCTGTATATTATGTCTGTAAATCAAATTGGAAAAATGGGGCAATCATCCGTTTTCTTTTAAAAAGGATTCCTTGTTTTTATTGGAGCAAAGTGACTCACAAAAGCAAACATAACCTCTATATCATCATTTATTCATCAAAACTAACCCAAGACTACCACCTCAGCTCATTGCATGGTCAACACATGCTGAGCAAAAGAATGTTATCACAAACTGCTGGCACGCACCATTTTGTTTGTTCTTATAGATGGTCATACAGATGCTACTGGACCGAATTTATCAATAAGTTTATGGGAATTTTTTTTTCCCCAATCAAACCAGTGCATTATAAGGAACAGAAGCACAGCCAGAAGTGCAGTCTCACTTGTAATCCATGTAGTAGCACTTCAGCTGGGCCATGTACCGCTCAAAGGCTGGGATGTCTTGCTTTGCTATGGCCCACTGGGCGCCGATCTCCAGAATATCACCTGAGTTAGGACAAACATGAAAGCAATATAGACAATACACGTAGACAGGCAAAGAGAGAGAGAGAGAGAGAGAGAGAGAGAGAGAGAGAGAGAGAGAGAGAGAGAGAGAGAGAGAGAGAGGAGAGACATACACACACAAGCTCACACACACAGAGAAAGAGAGAGACTTGAACAGATTGAATCCTTTCAACTCTTACACATAGCGACTGGCACAGTAACCTCACAGCCAGGTATGCTTTGGTTTTTCAGTTGGTAGATCAGCATTGCTTTACTGAAAATTGTCATAACTCTGGATCAGCATGTCAGAAAGCAGAGAGAGAGAGAGAGAGAGAGAGAGAGAGAGAGACAGAGAGAGAGAGAGAGAGAGAGAGAGAGAGGATAGAGTTATACTTAATACTTATAGAAGAGATTTTCTTCCTCCCCCCCCCCCCCCCTCTCTCTCTCTCTCTCTCAAAATAAGATATTAAAATTTCACCACATTTGAACAAACCAGTGATGCATAGCTCCTTGATATTAAACAGGGGCCAAAGAGATCATTCATCACTTTATTATCAGTGTATCACTTCTTACTATGAAAAGTTGCTTTCCTGCGTTTGTGACCTAACACACATCCGCACTTTACAGATCTTCTGTCTGATTACATAAAAACCTTCTTCAGCTGTACAAAAGAATATATATACAAAAAAATATACATACATTTGTATTTCTGGCACCACAGGTTATCAAAGTAGGATTGCTTTGAGTCCGACTTGATTTCCAAATGGTGACATCACACTGAATTTGAAACTGAACTCGGTGCCTTATGGAAAAATTAATGTATGCCCATAGGGCACTGTATCCCATTCCTATGCAAACTGGTCAACCCTGTAAAACAGAGTGAAATCTTTATTTTCATTCACTTAAGGGCAATATATCTGTGTGAGATGAAATGGTTGCTTTCTTCTTAGTTCTTTACTGTCAGTTTATCAACAAATAAAACACAAAAAAAAAAAACACCACCAAAACAACAACAAAAAACTGCCACAACGAGTGAATTCCTTGAATTCATTTTGACCCTTTTTTTTTCCATTTCCATGACTTTCCAGTGACTTAAAAAATGTTCTCACAATTCCCTGACTTTGCCAGTTTCCCCTGACCTGCATGTACCCTGCTTCATTCAACACACTGAAGCCAGTACTCACGTGCAATCAAGAGCTCCTGCTTGGAAGGATTACTCTCATTGGTGGGCAGGAACGTTACCCCTGTCAAGGCCACCTGAAACATCATGGTCACATGCAGCAAGTTACTTCAGTGGCTGGCAGCAAGGGAAACAAATATGGGAACTGAACATAGCTGGGTCTCCAAGCCTGAAAACAAGTGAAATAAACTTCCTTAAACAAGAAAAGAAAAAAAGAAAAAGACGATTCTACCACCGCTCTTTGCCAAAAATCACATGAACAGAGGGAAAGGGAATGCAAGGTGAGCAAGTAAAATATATTGTTTCAGACAGGGGAGGAGCCAACCCTATGTCACTGAAAAGAGGAAGCTCATTTCCTTCATAGTCCCAGCCAGTTGTCCTCCACATATGATTCCCATTCTCTGGACAAACATGAGATAAGATAAGATAATGTTGCTTATAGCCCAGCCGACCGCAAAGGGCCACATCAGGGCTGTCACCACGTCAAAATCAACTCACAAGTCATTAAAAAAAAAAAAAAAAAAAAAAAAAAAAAAAACACCCTTTCACACATATGAAGGAAGGAATTCTGTTTTACGTCTCGTCACACATATAGGTGATTGCAGACGTCTAAATAACATATTGTTTACAATTTTAGACTATTATCATAAAAGAAAAGAGGACGATGTGGTTACATGGAACAAAAATAAAGGATAGATGAATTATAGGACATCGTCTAGAAACGCACCAGAAACTTCGTTAAAAATCTTTCTTCCGTAAAATCTTAAATCAGATGAACAATGTTAATCTCTCTCAAAAACTCAAGGATCACGTCAGGCGGGACATCCCTGAACAGGATCTTCATGGACTCTGCTGTAAAATGTTTGTGTCTCACATCGTGCAAGTCCCAATACTCTAAAAGAATATGTTTCATTGTGAGTGGCACATGACATGGCATGCACCACAGAGCTTCTTCACTCTTTAAAAGGTAGGAATGAGTAAAATACGAATGGCCGGTGTGCAGCCGGCACAGAACCGTTTCCTCTTTACGACCACCAGACGTAGATGGGACGAAGTCCTTAAGGTTTGGACGGATCTGAAAGAGTTTGTTATTCGTCTGTGTGTTCCAATCCTCCTGCCAGAGGTCTCTCACATAATCGTTAATTATGGGTTTCACATCTGAGCAGGGGATATAAATGTTGGACAGTTTCTCTCTTGTGGCATTCTTGACTAAACGATCAGCCATTTCGTTCCCGCCGATGCCAACATGACCAGGAACCCAAGCCAGAATAATGTTGTAACCATCCGCTTTCAACTTGCTAAAAAGTTCAAAGAAATGTAAAAGTTCTGGATGCTGAAGGTTGCGGCCAGCTATGGCCTCCAAAGCTGACAGCGAATCCGACAGAACCAGAAAGTCCCTCTTCGTAGATTGTGAGATTATCCTCAGCGCCAGAGCCAGAGCAGTAAGTTCAGCAGAATAGACAGAAGCATCTGAATGTATATGTTCTAACAGTATCTGAGAAGGAGCCCCAGGGCAATAGGCTGCACAGGCTACTCCATCCTCAGACTTGGAACCGTCAGTGAAAATTTTCTGATAGGATGGGAATTTGGAACAGAGGTCAGCATACAAGGCCTTGTATGCCAGAGAGCTGGTAGACTCTTTACGAAAGGCTGCAAGATCAAAACGAATCTCTGGTGTGAAAAAGGTCCACGGAGGCTGATCCGGAAACTTGGAAAAATCCGACACAACTCCTAGGTCTAGACCTGCATTCCGCAAGTGAGGCCGCATACGAAGACCAAACGGCGGAATACAGTTAGGGCTGGTTTCGAATTTGTTTTGAAACTGAGGGTCAAAGACACAGTCACAGGCAGGATTCTGCGGTTCTGAGAACAGTCTGATATAATAATTTAGAGACATTTTCAGCCTGCGGTTGGACAGTGAGGGTTCACCTGCCTCTGCGTACAGGCTGTACACAGGGGTGGTGCGGAATGCTCCAAGACAGAGACGAAGCCCTTGATGGTGGATAGGGTCCAAGAGTTTGAGGTAAGAGGGTCTTGCAGAGCCATACACAGCACAACCATAGTCCAGTTTGGAACGGACCAAGGCTCTGTAGAGGTTCAGCAAAGTTTTCTTATCAGCGCCCCAGTCAGTGTGCGCTACGACCTGCAGAATATTCAGAGCTTTCTGGCAAGAAGTTTTGAGGTTTTTGATGTGGCTGAGAAAGTTGAGTTTTTGGTCAAAAATAACTCCCAGGAATTTGGCTTCTTTTACAGCTGGAATGGTGGACTTGTCCAGACGAATTTCAGGATCAGCAAAGAATCGACGAAAATTGTGGAAATGAATTGACTGAGTTTTGGTGCGTGAGAAGGTAAACCCGTTTTCCTCAGCCAACTGTTGAATCTTGTTGACACAAAGTTGGAGTCGATGCTGTATGCTGGCGTAAGAAGCTCCAACTGCGTACAGCGCAAAGTCGTCAACAAACAGAGAGGACTCAGAGCCCTGGCTTACCGATTGGACAATGTCATTAATTTTAATGCTGAAAAGGGCTGGAGAAAGGATGCTCCCTGAGGGACACCCAACTCCTGCCCATGGATGTCAGAGAGTGTGGTGCCAACACGCACCTGGAACTGTCGGTCAGCCAAAAAGTTCTGAATAAACAGAGGCAGGTGACCCCGAAAACCAAGTCTGTGCAGGTCCATAAGGATTCCTGATTTCCATGTGGTGTCGTACGCCTTTTCGAGGTCGAAAAAGATAGCGACCACATGCTGCTTTTGGACAAAGGCGTTGCGGGTGGTGGTTTCCAGACAGATTAGATGGTCAACCGTTGAGTGGTACTTCCGGAAACCGCACTGTTCACTGGCCAAAAGGCCATCGGTTTCCAGCTTCCACGTCAGACGGGAGTTGACCATCTTTTCCATCAGCTTACAGAGGCAGCTGGTCAGAGCGATTGGGCGATATGTGGAAGGGTTGGTAAGGTCCTTTCCAGGCTTTGGAATGGGAATGATCAGGGCTTTCCACCAGGAGGGCAGAAAGGACCCTGTGGTCCAGATATGGTTATAGACTTGGAGAAGAGTCTGCAGACAGCTTTCTGGAAAATGTTTCACAACCTGATAATGAATGTCATCCAGACCAGGGGCAGAATCAGTGCAGGTTTGCAAAGCTAATTTGAGTTCAGCGATTGAAAAAGGAAGATTATAGATTTCAGAGTTGTCTGATGTGAAATTGTATGAAGATTTCTCTCTAATCTCTTTGTTTCTTAAAAAGGCTGCAGATTTATTTGAAGATGAGGAGTTCTGTTGGATGGTGGAGGCCAACTGATTGGCAACAGCTTGTTTGTCAATGTCAGTGATCAGAGCATCGGCAAGTTTCAAGTGATGAACGGAGGGGTTGGTGTTCTTCCCTTTGATTTTTCTAATGATGTTCCAAACTTTTTTCTTTGAAGTTTTAGATGTCAGCCTGGAGCAGAAGTTTCTCCAGGACTGACGTTTACTGATTTTGAAAGTGTGTTTCGATTTGGCACGGAGTTTCTGATGGGCTCAAGCGTTGGGACCTGAAGGTCGTTAGTATACTCGACGCTGAGCCCGTTTGCGAACTTTTGAAATTTGTTGGCAGTCTGAATTAAACCAGGGTGTTTTTGGCATTTGGAGTTTGTCGGAAGACACTGGAATACAGGTTTTAGCACAGTTGATCACAGTGTTAGTCAGAGATTCTGCTGGGTCTGGACTCTGAAAAAAATCAATGTCCTGGACTTCTTTTGAAATAGTGGTTGCAAATAGATCCCAGTTTGCCTTCTTATAATTTAGATGTTGAGAGACAGAGGCGGTTTCAGTTAATACGGGTTGTAAAAGAACAGGGAAATGGTCACTTCCGTGCAGATCGTCAAGGACAGACCACTCATAGTCCAGGACCAGCGAGGGGTCACAAATCGACAAACCTAAACACGAAAGTGAACCTGTGGAAGAGTGGAGGTAAGTTGGAGATCCGTCGTTCAGACAACACAAATCAAAATCAGAAAGGACATCCTCAAGAAGCAGACCTCTGGATGACGAACTGACACTATCCCAAAGAGGATTGTGACCATTAAAGTCACCCAACAGCAAAAAAGGTCGAGGAAGTTCTCCGATGAGACTGACAAGGTCCTGACGACAAACCGGGACAGAAGGTGGCAGATAAAGTGAGTAGATTGTCACAGTCTTGTGGAGAGTGACTCTCGCAGCTATACAGCCTGAAGGGAGGTAGTCAGAGTGACAGGACTATACAGCAGAGTTTTATGCATGAGAAGGGCAATACCGCCCGACAGTCCCAATGTGGATGGTTGTGCAGGTTTAGAAAGAATATTAAAGCCAGAAAGAGTGAAGGTCTTCTGGCTTTGAATTTGAGTTTCCTGAAGAGCCACGACGGAAGGTTTTATAGATTGACACAGAAGCTGCAGCTCCTCAAAGTTGGAATTTAGTCCACGGATATTCCAATGGATTACTTTACTATCCATGGTGCAGAGGGCGAAAAGGAGAGAAATCAGGTCATCTCCTTATCAACGTCTGCTTCCAAAGGAGTGAATTTACTGGATAGTTGCACCGGACTGTTTGGGCCTTCAGACCTGCTGGCAGACTTGCCCACAGGTGAAGAAGGTCTGGATTTGGGAGATGGTGGAGGTTTCTTCCTCATTTCCACCATCTCCACACTCGGTTGAACTCCCTTGCATGCATGGGCACTGTATACAGGAGTTCGAGGCGGGAGAGCTGGCTTTTTAATCTGCCCAGCAGCAGATGTAGTAGACTGCTGGGGAGTCTGAGGGGTGGCGGATTTTTTTGCCTCCACCAGGGACATTCACTTTGGGTTGGGAGGTGGTGGACCTGCTTCCACCAGAGTTTACTATTCTTCCTTGCAGTGTTTTGGAAAATATAAATTCATCAGTGTGGCAGCAGACTGACCGAGTGGAAACTTTCTTTACGGCCGAAGCATATGAAGATGCTGTTGGCGTCTGACTGCCAACAACCTGTTTGCGGGCTTCAAAAAACGAGATCTTCTTTTCTGTTTTCTTTGTATTGTGGACTCCTGAATCCAAACAGGGCAGTTTCGTGAAGAGGAGGGATGGTCGCCACCGCAGTTAGCACAATGTTCCGGGTCGTTACGCGGCCCATCATGGGTTGCCTTGCAGCAAACACCGCACACCTCCTGCCCAGAACAGCGGTCTCTGACATGTCCAAATTTCTGGCATTTGAAAGTCAAACACCTCAACGGGGATGGAACATACAACTGAACTCGGACATTCAGGTAGCCGACTTTGATGACCGGAGGTAGCACAGGGTTGCAGAATGTCAGAAAGAGGGTGTTGGTGGCGACTCTTTCTGCACCTTTTTTTACTGTCACCCTATGCACCTCTGTCACACCCTGGGACGCCAGTTCCATCTTGATCTCCGCTTCCGAGACACCTGTCAAATCCTGGCACCGAATTACTCCTTTGGATGAGTTTAATTGTTTATGGGGAGTCACCCGGACCTCTCTGTCCACGAGCTTTGTTGCCCTCAGCAGCTGTTCCAATTGCTTTTTCGATCTGCACTGAACAAGAAATGATCCATTCCGTTACCTTTTGATCGACTGAGGGTCACCTGCTAGACCTTGGAAGCCCTTCTGGATCGCGAAAGGACTCAGAGCTGAAATGGGTTTTTCCTGCTCCGTCCCTTCTATCACGAGCCAGGAAGCCCAGAAAACCTGTCCTCTCTCTTATCTCGATATCTGAATCACTATCTGATTGAAGACCCCCTGAAATAGGGGTTGCTGCCTTCCTCTTCTTCTTTTTTTTTTTTGGGGGGGGGGGGGGGGGGATGTTTTTTGAAAAAGCCATGTTTATTTTTATTATATTTCATCTCTCCCTTACCCACCCACCTTGGAGTCCAACTAAGGGGCCAGGGCCAAGAATCACTGTCTTGACCCCTTCCAGGCTTCAGGAGAGATATACGACAAACAGAACGCCACTACCCCTATCCCCCCTGGTCATGCTCAACTCCCGGGAACAGAGAGCCGAGCACTGCAGGGGTTAACTTGGCCAGCAGGGGAACTGCCTGTCTTGACCCAGCCCCAAGAAGGGGAGCCGATTAGTACACCCGGGCCAGAGTGTACCCCCTGTCTAGGAGAGGTCCGAGCCAAAGTGATGTGTTGAGAGCACTGGCCCTCTCAATCACCAGGATCTCATTCCCCTCCGACACAGGTCGCACCGCACGGCAAACGCGGCGGATCTTAAGAAGACCACAGAGAGAAAAAGAGTGTGGAAAAGAAGACTTGAAGGGGAGACGAAGATAGAAAAGGGCCAAATAAGAAAGGCAGAAAACAAGAAAAGGAGAAAGGCGGGTTACTATTAGTCAGGATCCTCACCCTTAGCCTATCTGACATGGGAAGCCCTACCAGGGGCATCAACTCCTTACCACGTTATGCTTAGGCCAGACAGCATCTTGACTTCTCAGGCCTAGAAGCAGTTTGAAAAAACCAGCCTATCTCCAAGTACTGATGCCCCGCCAGCAAAGCCTAAGGGATCACTGGACCGCGCAAGCCCTCCGACCACGGCAAGGTTGCAACCCCCGGAGGGCTGGACAAACATGGTGGGTGTGAAGCACAAGAGGGAAGAAGGCTGGGGTGGGAGGAGGCAGGGGAGGAGAAGTCACAAAGGGGAGGACTTTGCAGTTTTCTGCACTATCATTATCAACTTTCTGACTCATGTATAGCACATGTGTACCTGTTACATGCTGGAGGTCAGCTTCCTGGACATAATGGTCTAGGCAGATCTATGAGGCAGACATTCATGCATTGTGTGTTGTGCAGAGAGTGTGCGTGCGTGTGTGTGTGTATGTGTGAGTGTGTGTGTGTGTGTGTGTGTGTGTGTGTGTGTGTGTGTGTGTGTGTGTGTGTGTGTGTGCGCGTGCGTGCGTGTGTGTGTGCGTGTGTGTGTGTATGTGAGTGTGCATGTGTGTGTATGTGTGTGTGTGAATGTATGTATGTGTGTGTGTATGTGTGTGTGTGTGTGTGTGTGTGTGTGTGTGTGTGTGTGTGTGTGTGTGTGTGTGTGTGTGTGTGAGAGAGAGAGAGAGAGAGAGAGAGAGAGAGAGAGAGAGAGAGAGAGAGAGAAGAGAGAGAGAGAGGAGAGAGAAACAGACAGACAAAGAGAGACAGAGACAGACAGACAGACAAAGTGAGGGTAAATGAGAGAGACTAGAGAGACACTGATAGACAGGCAGACAGAAATTGTATAGGATCGCAACCAGCACCACCCAGGAGACACATTTGTACAGAAGATGAAAGAGATTAGAGTGCATTTTACATCATGCCACATGCTTCATAACGGGACTACAATTAAAAAAAGATGGGGTGTCTTTCTGCCATATTAGATGAGCTCCACCTTCAAAATTTAGAAGTCTATAACTACGCCAGTGAACAGACCAGCAACTTCACTTCCTATGTCATGTGGTTGAGGGGTCCAAGCTGGCCCTGCCACCAGACCACAAGTTTCAAATATCACACCACAGAGGGCTGGCATGATAAATGCTGCATCCAACCAAAGCACTTATCTGACTGTATAAAATCTAATCTGGAATATAAACATCAGCCAGAAACAACCATACTGCCACAATGATTTTATCTCTACCTCAAACTGAACATTTCAGACACTTGGTTTTCTCTTTTTCTTTTAAAGTTTAACTTATTAAAGAGGACTGTGATTGACTGGAATAGTATATGTCTGGACCAGTTGAACCTGGGACAACATGTATTCAGGATTATCAGGCTGATAGCCCTGCCAGAACACCAGCAAACACATCTGAACACTTATCTTTCCCACACTCCCCGCCCCTATCTATTATGACTAAGCAGTATCAGCGCTGGCTTCTAAGTTCTGTTGACACTAACTGTATTCATTCAGATCCCTGGGGTTCAGATTGCCAACCTGCTTGCAATATTTTCACTTAAAGTTTTGGAATGGCGCCTCACATATGATGCTCCTGTGCCACTGTTGTGCTCCCATTGCAACAGTGACAAGGTGGGAATTGGTCCTCTTTACTCTTACTTGACCTTGTGGAACATCAGAAAGTCAACAAAGCCTGCCTGATCACACCACCAGTCATTTCAAAATATTATCATCTTTCAATTGATTTGGAATTCAAACAAGTGATGGCACCAGTCTTCAGGACTCAAGGAAGAACAGAATTTTTTCTGAGAGTAATCTCTTCACTTTAAGTTTAAAGGGGTTCTCACCCATTTTTACAAATCTATTTTGACCAAATACACGGTTTTGGTATGTGGTCGTATTGCGAAACCCAGCCCCGAATCAGCCGCCTGTGCTCTCATCTTGCAGTGAGAGCAGCATTTCTTGCGGCCCGGGAAAGCGAGAGGCTGAAACAGGAACAAGAGCCTTGATTTCGATAAAATGGGGGTTTCCCAATTGATGACGTAGAAAAGCCAAGTCACTCTTCGTGTTCGGCTGAAGTGAGATGGGGCGAATGTGTGCTGTGTCTGGTTGCGGAATTTCATCCGGAAATAAGCAAAGAGTAAGCGTTCATGCTTTTCCAGACCTGTGCTTCCAGCCAGTTTAGGCAATTGTGGATAAATGTTGTCACCACAACGAGGAAAGATTTTGTTCTTCGGGACAGTTATCATGGCATTTGCTGTCGTCACTTTGAAGAGCAGTTTCAAGACCAACATACCTGGAAGGTAAAGGCGGAAGCTGGAATTCGGGTCCGAAGACAGCTGAAAGAGGATGCTGTGCCAACTATTATAACAGAAAAATGTATTAAAGTACTCTCTGTTCATTCCCGGCTGCAAATGCAAGCCTCAAACGCAACAGTGACACGGATTCTGTCAGGAGCAAGAGAGTCAAACTCTGAGACGTAAAGAAGGTAAGGTTTGTGGAATGAGTGGTTGATCTTTTTGTGTTTCATTTCATTCTCAGTGCATGGTTGGTTGTAAAGATAGTTGTTGGTTTTTGTAGAGTGTTGGCATCAAACTGAAACATACATTGTTACTTTCAGTCACACATGCCAGAGTCATAGTGGCAGTCAGTCAGTCACATTGCCTGCTGTCACTGAAACTGTTGCGTTGCATGTTTGTGATTAATTTTTTCCCCCTGCTGTTGCTGTTTCCAACAAAACTGAAGATATGATTCTTATTAACAAGAAAGTGTCCATGTCCACAAATAACAGCTTGTTGGACTCCAGTGAATAATAGTTTGGGTTTTTATTTTTCAGGACATTGCTGAACATCAGGCACCCCTGCAAGTTCAAGTTTCCGCCCATCAACCATATGCTTTAGTAAGTGAATTATTCATCAGTATTTGGATACAGGATGGTGACAGTGTGCATTTTAAGATATATGCAGTTGTGGTATGTCTGTATGCTATAAAGTGCCCTGGTGAGTAAGAGAATAATGAGCTTAGATCTGCAGCTTAGATCTGATGTACGGCACGTCACGCATCAGTTTTTAAAATAACAGCCAGAATCTTTGACTGCAATATATTGTAAAAGACCCCTCAGATTCTAATTGTCATTGTGGAACTTCAGAATTTAAGTGGAGGGAGTGAGATTGAAAATGAAGAATGTAAAAAAAGTGTGTGTGTGTGTGTGTGTGTGTTGAGGGGGGGACTGAAAGTGAACAGCTATTAAAAAGATTTCTACAGCAGGGAAAAGAATTAGTGGGATGATGCAGTAGCTGACAAACTCCTGTTCAAATGAAAAGGCATATCTGACAGATCTAAACAACTGAAGAAAATGTGGTGTATCACATAATCATTTAAAGTTATTTACATACTACGGTAATGTGTGTGTGTGTGTGTGTGTGTGTGTGTGTGTGTGTGGTGTGTGTGTGTGTGAACAGATGTATGTATGTGCATGTGTATATCAATGTACTATCTGTGTTGTTGCGTATGTGTGTACATGTACATAATATGGTCAACCTGTAAAAATAATGTCGAACTGCCTGGAAAGAAACACAAGCGTCTGATGGCGAGGGAGTGGTACTGTACAAGGAGCTACAGGTAGGTTCAAACTGGTACGGCTGAACTCCATACACTTCCGTGAAAATTCCATGTTCGATGTCCTCTTCGTTGAACTTGACTTGTAGCTGGGAGTATCTGCCATTATCACCGGAAAAATAGTCGAGTTTTACATCCTCATAGCGAAAGCTTTTAGGGACATGTCTTTCATTCACGGTCGTCTTGGCATTTATACGTCACTTGCGGAATCCCTGACTCTCGTCTTTTTCCGTACTGTGCTCGGCAGTCGCCGTGGCGAGTCACGATTTGGCTACTTGCATGACCCAAAACACGGATAGAAGTGAGTTCCAGAAGAAAAGTAACACGTACATCGAAACACGCTCGATCATCATACTTTTGAACAACCCAAACATGCTATTTAGAGGTGAGGACCCCTTTAATGCAAATGCCAGCTCCACACAAGCTGTGTTCTCAAGTTGTATCATGACATCAGCACCCAGAAAATGTCACCAAAGCAATTTAGCCAAAACCAGAGAATCACAAACTGGTTGACAGCGTCTGAACCCCCCCTCCCCTACCCCCGTTTTTTTTCTTTTTCTTTTACAAATCCATCTTTACAGTTTTCAGGCATGAAGTTAATCAAATCCTAATCAGTTCCTGACAAACTATGAGCGATACCTCTCTCACATAACGTTAATTAGCACACACAAAACATACCACTCATATATGATGCAATGTCATTGTTACACACACACACACACACACACACAGGCGTCTCTCACTGTCTGAGCTAAGTCACTGTGTTTGCAGTGAAGGCACTTTTCCCTATCAAAGCTTCGAGATAGTATAGGCTACTGACAACTTTGTCTCATGCCTTTGAATTTTTGTTCCCTGATTTTCAACGGCCAGGGAACGTAAGCCATAGGGTAACTGGAAAGAAATCTGAAGCCATGAGATCCGGAGAGAGAGAGAGAGAGAGAGAGAGAGAGAGAGAGAGAGAATCATAATCTCATATCGGACGTTCTCTTCTGACGTTTTTGTCATACCGCCAGTGACGGCGTTGTGACAAAGCATATTAGAGAAAAGCGTCATGAATCTCTACTGCTACGTGAAACAAAACTGACCAATGTGCTTTGGTACATATCAAAAACAAACCTTTAACTTTGTTAATGTTTCGCCGCATCGATCGAGATTTGGTGGCTTTTTGTCCCATTCACGTTTTAAAGTCTGGTACATTACCACAATTTCTTTCAAGGAAGCAGCCATTTTGCTCTCTGCACTGCAGACACAGACTGAGGGCAATTGATTGGACAAAACTTAGCTAGTACAACGGGATACAAGTCACTGAGAGTGCTGATTGGTCAAAATTCATTATCGTGTGTAGTCAACAGAAAGCGAAGGCCTGCATGAAAAAGAGGGGGTGCGAGAATTGCCAACGTTGACGAAATTGTATCACGATGGAAAATGATGTCTTAGACGCTCTTGAGGATTTGGGGTATCAGAATGTTTTTATGAGTTGATTTACAATTAGCTAATTATTCATCCTTTTTCTCTTCTCAACTAAGTCATATGTGGATGAAAAGAAAAAAGCGACATGACAGTCGGACCATGTGTGACACCATCCTCTAGATACGAAATAACTTGAGAAGATTTTAGAATTTAAGGCGAAAAATGAAATGCTGTGAGTGGATGAGATGGGATCGGTATTGACATCAGTATCATATCTGTGTTGAGTGAAAATCTCTGATAACCGTGTCACTGTTAGCATTGTTCTAATTAAAATCTGTGAAGACTGCTGATGAGCACTTGTTCTGTGTACTGTATCATATGTGCAACTATCACAGCCACCAACCGTGACCAACTACAGACCACTGTCACCGCAAGCAATAAGAAAAGAACTCCTGACTTGTTCTGATGAAACTATGTCGGCATCCTTCCAGTCATTAATTAGAAGAGGATCATCATTGATCACCAGGAGCTGCAGCACAGCCTTGTGTTTATCAGTCTTAACTGCTATATCACACAGTTACCATCACCTGAAAATTTGTCTGGGATCAGCGCATTAGCAACATCAGTAAAACAGCAAAAAAAGACTCGGATTTGAAGAAAGAAGCCAGGCATCTGAAGAGGTTTGCCTACAAAACATCTGACCCACACTGGAATGCAAGCATGTTCAGTCTCTGTACGGATTGAAACATTTGCAGGCTGGAAAGTGTCCAACTGTGTGATTTGCCTGTTGCTACTGGTACATAAAGACTTCAAGTTGAAGTGTCTTGGTCATGACAAAATACAACTGTCTACATTCCGAATCAAAGGAAAGATAGCAAGACTGGCTATTGAATAAACAACAATGGCATGCACTTTAAAGATTCATTTGATTGTCAGTCATTGAAGCATCAGTCACTATTTTTATTAGCCAATGAGCATGTGTAACTTTCCCCCTCATAACCATTACACCCCAAAATGATACCCAGTACAGTTTTAAACTGTTTATCACAATTTTTTTCATGTGTTGTTAACATGCATCAGCTAGATGTTGTTCATCCATTGAACCGAAGAGAACCACTTCAGTCATCTTGGGGTTGAGAGGTGGAGGGGGGCTAGCTGATTTGTGGATACGCACATGGCTGATCAGATTGATGTGTGCACAAAATGTGTGGTGACAGCTTGGACAGGCAATGTGAGAGATAAACTAGATCTATACAAATGAATTCAAAGTATCTTAAGATAATGTCGGTGATATGATTACAAAAAAATGCTGATGCGAACAGTGGTAAACTGGTATGGTGAGTATGAATTCCAAACATGAACTAGAAGTATATCATTCATTGTTTTGAAATCAAATGAAATTTTATATAAATAGTGTGATGCTGTAAATTGTGATTGCTGAGAATAAGATGAACTGAAAGTAAGGTTGAATTTCCTGCGAAATGTTGCAGCTACACAGGGCCTCTCTCTGATCTTGATGCTCTGATAGAGGCAGTGGAGGAAGGTCCCACCTCCATTGTCTTCACACA
The DNA here is from genome assembly GCA_018398815.1 of Conus ventricosus. NCBI lineage: Eukaryota > Metazoa > Mollusca > Gastropoda > Neogastropoda > Conidae > Conus > Conus ventricosus. The sequence goes on from CM031598.1 coordinate 86,338,174, forward strand.
GCTTGTGGAGTGGCTGGTAGAGAACATCGCCCAGCTGACAGGAGTGGAAGAACGGATTCATGCCATCACATGTGAGTAGAAAAACAAGGCACTAGTTATTGCAGTGTACTTAATGAGTGAAACACCATGAAATTTACTTCTTATCAATGACTGATTTATTCAGAGTATAAGAAGATTGTTCTTATCCTGTGTTTGGGAATATTGAGTGGTCACTGAGCTTAAATCATGTTCAGTGTTGAAAAGAAAAGTGCACAATGAACATTTGAAGATCTTGCATAAAATTACTTTTTAAAATTTATCAGAAATCTTTCTTAATCTCACGGTAGTTGTTTTAGGTGAGAGTCTTTCTTTTTAAGTAGCTGGTTAAGGACCAATAACCAACTTAGTAGAGTGGACCAGCAGTCCATGGAAATGCAGGCGGGGAGATCCAACCACAGTGACTTGAGTCATGGCTGTTAAGATCAACTGGACATTGTATCACAGATACACAGTTTTGTGTTATGTAATGTACCATACTATGCAAGCTGTTGTCAGTTTGCTAGGTCTGGTGGAATTTACACTAATAATGTAGTGCTAGGATGCTCGATAAGCACAATCTCCAACCTCTGATGTAGAGTGGGCAGCCTTATCGGTTATCCATTCATTCCATGGCCAGTTACAGACAAAGACAGTTCCTCCAATGCTAGGACAAACAGAAACGGAAATATTGCCAGGCAATTCTAATCCTACCTTAAAATGGGTTTTTGCATATTCCCAAGAGAACAGAAGCAAATTCAGCTGACACGAACATGACAAGATTCTGATGATTGAAACTATATAATCATAATGCATTACTCGTTCTTGTATAGAAAAAAGAACTGACTTGGGCATTATGAGACTGGTCAGCAAGTCAGCGCTTACAAAGTTGTGTATCCTGGCGATTACCAGAATGTTGTCTCTACCATGGGTTAACTCCAATTTTTCGATTTCTATTCTGATGAGTGTTTCGTCCATTTTCATTAATGAAATCTGCTACTATCCAGCTCAAGCCTGGCTCCTCTCAACTACCATACTGCACTACCAGTGAGTTAAGATGTTATTGAACAGATTCTGGTATTTCCTCTCCTCAGATATCCAGTTTAGTGAACAGGAAAGTCTGAGTGTTGTCTGTCTCCTTGTTAACATGCAGTGACTGAGTTATTGATAGTGTCTGGCTTCTTGTCAGCATGTTTAAGCTTGGCCCATGGTCATTTAGAGTTAATTTAAGATTTGACACTGACTGTTCGTCTTTTTGTCTTGGCTCTGAATCTGGCCCTTCCATTTCTTAATGCCAGAGACCAACAAATTAAGGCATGTACACACAGGGCTAGCTGTTTGCTTGGCATAACAGGACTGGTCTGGCCTGGCTTTACACCTCAGGGCGCTGGTCCCTGCTGGTGTTTCTCAATGCGCCAGGCATTGGACTGCACTACAGTCCAAATGGCCACTTCCTTGAGGGGGATTCGCACAGATCAGGACCTCAAGTTCCCTGTCACCAGCCCTATTTGCAGAGTCTACATAGCAGGTTTCTCAACTGTACAGCAGGCTATCCTGGTGCACCGCCCCCGCCCCCCCCCTCCCTCCCCCCACCTTCCCGTTCCACCTCCCCGTTCCACCACCCTTTTTACACCACACAGCTGCCTTGAAATCAGACAGAAAGAAGTTGATAGTTTAATCTAGGAGCTGTAACAGCTGAAATAAAGTGAGGCAGAAAGAAGTTGATGGTTGGATTTAACAATTATGTAGCAGACTCTGTGAATGAAAATTTCTTTTGGAGATATTCCACCTGGTGTGATTTTTGTGCCTTGAAGTGATACATTTTTTTTTTTAATGTGATCTAAGATTAAATTTTTTTAAAAAGCAGTTTTTGTGTGTTTTACTATAAGAAAATCTCTTGTAAAGATTTTTTTCTTCTTTTTTTTTCTTTTTTTCCCACTTTGTTTTAAATGAAACATCTCTGTTTTGAATTCATTTTGACCAGATCACAGGGCTGCTATGGCCTTTCATGGCGGGCTAGACTGTCAACAATATGAACTGAAATGTAGATGAAGTGAGATGGAATGAAGCTGATGGTTTGATCTGATCTCTGTTCACAGGCCCTGATGATGCTTCTAGTTTTCTTCTGGAAGTCAGTGGATTCCTTCGAGAGTATGGTAAGTAAAACACGATTCCTAACAACTTTCGTTGAAAAAAGACAGGCATGTTAAATGTAAGTTGGCTACATGTCCAGACTCAGATTTGACCGACAGAACTATGCCTAGCAAATGTAGTGTACATAATGACACTTCTTTGGTGAACTTGAAACTGTAAAATGAAGGTCAGTGTCCACAACGTTTCTCTGTAATGCATGTTTTTACAAAACATAAGTAAGGAATTTTTTTTCCAGAAGTTTCATTGTTTGGAATAGTAACCCCCCACCCCCTTCCCTTTTACTCTAGCCAAAGCTCTTGGCACATGAATATAAGACAATGAGTTTAGGAGACTTCATTGGGGAGAGGATGTTGTTTTGACATTGTTTTGATAAGCAGTGTTTGAAAATAATTTGAAAATGATAAAACGGTTGGTGACTGTGGACATGTTTGGACTGTTATTGTTTACATAGTAATTTTTGATTGCAGGCCCAATGGTAGTTAAAGACATCATAATATATATGATGCACAACATGCTGGCCATCAGTCTGGTTGCAAAGTGGAGTGACTGCCAACGGAAATTGAAATAAGTCCAAAAAACAGAATTATTGGGCCACTTATCAAGGGAACACACAAATTAAACAAAAACACAGAATGCGTTTCAACATGTTGGGTCTTCTTCACTCAGGACAAATAGCATTCAAACAATGAAAGCAGACAGATTAGTGACTGTCTCTGTCATTTGCTTTCATTGTTTTGAATGTTATTTGTCGTGCCTGATAAAGACTCAACAGGTTGAAATGGGTGGTAATTTGTTTGTTCCTTTGGTGGCCTAGTAATCCTGTTTATGCTCTGGCTATCAACACTATACTATTATATAGATATGAACCACTCTATGGATATGAAGGGAAACGTGCGGCTACCAGTTACATGCTGTCTGTAAATCAGAATGGTTCTTTACACACATGAAAGGAACATGCTGGCTATCGATTACAGTGTTACTTTAGACACATGAAAGAGACTGTGCATCTATAAACCTTCAGCTTGCAGTACATTCAGACCTCTGGGTCTAAAATTTGTTGTCATAGCACGTCGGTTTTTTTCTCATTGCCTTTTTGTGCTTGATCAAGCTGTGCAAATTTTATGAGAAGAACAGGAACACTCTTTTTTTTAAAAAGTAGGTTGAACAATCTGGTGATGTACTTGGTATTTACATGTATTAGAGCACAGTATGATAACAAAATTGCTATATATGTATGGTGATGTATACTTTGGCATCCAAGAGGTTGAAGGTGAAAAAAGATCACCTGTACAGGAATATACAACTTCGTCCAAACTAATCATATGGCAAAAATAGCTACTACAGTGCTGCTTTGAATCCACCTATGTTGCTTCTCTGCATCATTCCCTTCATTGGCTACTGATTCAAAGTGTATTATTATGAATCATAAATGGACTTTCCTTTCTCTGTAGCTGTAATTATTTTTTTCCCATCAAGTCTTCTCTGACGACTACCCTTTGCCTTCTTCCTTCTGGCGTATGAATGTGTGTGTGTGTGTGCGCGCGTGCGGGCACACGCTCGTCCTTCTGTGTGTGTATGTGTGTGCATGCGTACATGAAGATCTTTTGTAAATGCTCAGTGCAGTTTGTGTATATTATGTGCCAGTTATTCTTCAGTATTGTTATTACTAGCAGCGGCAGTACTTGTGGTAGTATCATCATAAGTATAACTATTCTTTCTGTGCAGGCTGTGTTTACCCTGACCTGACAGAAGGACCAGTCAGTGAGAGGCTGAGTGATTCCCACAAATGTTTACAACTTCTGGGTGAGGCACAGAGCTGTGTAGTATTACAGATATAGAAAAAGAGGCTAAGAGATGCCTACAAGTGCTTACAGCTGTTTGGGTAAAAGACAGAGAGCAGTGGGGTATCACAGGTGAAAGAGTGGCAGAATGATGCAAGAAGTGTTTACAGTGGTTGGGTAAGGACGGAGAGCAGTGAAGTATTGCAGGATATGAACGGCCCTCAAGTGTTTACAGCCGACCTGTTTGCCCATACAACTTCACCATGTTGCATACGCATGTCTGGCAAAAATATGTTGAATATATTGAACTTTTCAAAAAAAAGTATGTCGGGACAAAATCAAGAGACAAAGTTTGAGCAGTAATTATGCTTGTGGATTGCAAGCATAGTGTTGTCTTAGTGTGGCTGTTTTGACCAAAGAGCGACAACCGTTGCTAATCCCATGTGTGAAATTGCCTGTGGCTATGTCTTCAGCTTTGACAGCATGGCAGTACATAGGAACAATCGTGGGACAACAAGCCATGATATATTTAAAAAATGGGAAAGAGCATGAATTTGTATGCTGATGAATCGGGTATAAACGTAATTTGTGTTGGAAGAACATATTTTTACTGTAGTTACTGCAACTGCAACATCAGGTATCCTTCAACCCTCTGTTGTGTGATCAGTGATGGCAAACAAACAAACAAAAATGAAGGCCCCACCCTTCTACCTTCACCTCTACAAAAATTTGGAAGACGAAAATCCATCTACCCCTCTTCATCCCCTCCACCTCCCGCTTTTAGAAAACCTGTGAAATTTGTACACTTTTTCGGTAAATACACTCTCATTTTTGTTGAAAAGCACAGCAATCGCAGTTTTAGGGTGGAAAAATCTGTTACAAGCCAAGTGAGCAGTTTGGGAGAGGACATCACGCTGTGTAGCATAGGTGAAAAGAGTTGCCTAAGAGGTAGAGGGCAGTGTAGTATTACAGATAGGTGATTTTAACAGCGCAGAGGAACAATTCTTTGAAGAACAATTGTGTGCAATTTGGTTTGCGGTGTTGATCATCATCATTACTTATGTGTCCATATAATGTTTGGCAGTGAGCCAGTGCTGCAATGGTGTTCCTGCATTGCAGACATAGCTCGCACTTTTTGCAGAGTTCTTGGCTGTATTATAGTGATGTCCCACTGGCTGGAGAAATGTCCGGGAATCTGAGGATTTCCAAGAAAACCACCTGACTTTCAGAGACAGGAAAAACAAGTCTGAGAGGAAAAAAAAAGTGCACTGAGAAAACAATAATGAAACTTGAGTCTCGTACTGTATCCAGTATTTTTCAGTCCAAGTTTCCATGGTTCCCTCACCATGTTGCACTGCTTTCATGTCACTGCATGTATGGCAGACATAATCTGCAGGGCATTGGATAGTTCTCCAGTAATGTCCATGTTTGACAGACATAATATGTGTGTTGAACTGCAGTGATGTCCCTGTTCCTATTTTGATGTCAACAAAAGCAAAAAATGAAGGCCCAACATTTCATTCAATTCATCATAGTAGTTTCAGATTTGTTCAGAAATGATAAAAGTATGTAGCTTCAGATTTTTTCAGAAATCTTAAGAGTATATGATAAATATGATTATGAATTATAAAAAAAGAACAGCAAATATTGTTGTATGAAATGAATTGGAAGCAAGACTGACATCAAATGAGATAAAATGTCATGTCTGAAGAGTGTTGGACAGAACTGGATTAATCAGACTGACTTATGGATTTGCTAAACACATGACCTTGAATAGCAGTTTAGAACAGAATATAGAATATGTAGTAGTAGTAGTAGTAGTAGAGGGTTGGCTTGTAGCCTAGGCCTTTCGGCCTTTTTACGCCCCTTCTTTTGTTATCATATTTGTTTTGTTTTGTTTTTCTAGGGTCTAAGGCATGCTTATTCAATCCCTATTATCAAAAATTGCTTCAATCTATTTCCATAAATAAAATTTTGAAATCTGTGTTGTAATCCAGGAAATTCTTGAATTTTTTAAATATCTTTTAGTAAATTTAATTTCAACAGGTATTGAGTTCCACAATTTAACAACTCTGTTAGAGAAACTGAACGCTCGTTTGTTAGTAGTTCTATGTTTAACAAAAAGTTTACCTTGTGCATTTCTTGTCATACTAACTGGTGAGAAGGAAAAAATGTTTCAATTGATACATTGTCCAAACCATTCATTATTTTATACACTTGTATTAAATCCCCCCTTAACCTTCTACCCTTAAGAGAGTGTAAACTGTAAAACTGGAGCCGTTCCTCATAAGACATATTTTTGCATTCTACCAGTAATCTAGTTCCTCTTTGTACATTTTCTATCATTTTTGATTGCCTCTTCAAATATGGATTCCAAACTACATTGGCATATTCTAAATGAGGCCTTACAAAAGCCTTAAATTTAAATTTTAGAAAAGTATATTTGTCTAGGTACAGAAATGTTCTTTTAATGATACCTAACATCTGATTTCCCTTATTTACAATTTCCTTTATATGTGGATCAAATGAAAGCTCCTTATCGAAAGTGACACCCAAGTCCTTTTCTGTCTCACAAGTACTTATTTTCTGTACTCATTACCTATTTTCATAAATACTCCCTTCTATCCATTTCCTTTTTTTCACCAACATGCATAACATGACATTTTGACACATTAAAATATAGATTCAAGTATCTGACCAGTCCTGTAGTTTTATCAAATCCTCCTGAATACAATCACCATTTGCAACTTTGTCATATATTTTAGTATCATCAGCGAAGATTTTACAAGTACAGTGCAGTGAATCTGGTAAGTCATTTATAAATACTGTAAATAAAATTGGACCCAATACACTACCCTGGGGGATTCCACTTTTTACATTTATTTCTTCTGACTCGGCATTTCCAGCTCTTACCCTCTGTTTCCTATTGTACAAGAAGTTTTGTATCCATTTAAGCGTATTTCCTACAATACCATATGATGCTAATTTTATCAGTAACCTTTCATGAGGTACAGAATCAAATGCTTTTCTAAAATCTAAGTACACAACATCAAAGGGATCCCCATCATCCATCATATTGGTAAAATCCTCCATTACCTCTAATAGTTGGGTTACACATGATCTTTTTCCTCGGAATCCATGTTGACACTTTGCATATAATTGACTACTTTCAAAGTGGGAAACAATACAGTCTCTTATTAGTGATTCCAATACTTTACATACAATACAAGTTAGACTTACTGGTCTATAATTTCCAGCTTCACTCCTATTCCCTTTCTTAAACAAAGCAATAACATCAGCTGTTTTCCAATCATTTTGGTAACCCTCCTGTTTCTAAAGACTTATTAAACAATATGCAAAGTGTTTTGCAATTTCTTTGCTCAGCTCTTTTAGTATTCTAGGGGATATGGAATCAGGTCCTTTGGTTTTATTAGGATAAAGTTCACTTAATTTTTTCTCTACAGCAGTAGGAGTAACTCTTATGTCACATAGTGATATACCATTAGATCTTGAGCTTGCTTCTAAATAGGTAACGTATTTACATTCTCAGTTGTAAAAACGCTTGCAAAGAAATTATTCAATACCTCTGCTTTGTCTTTATCTGTAACAAACGTCTTTCATCCTCACTTTTTAACGTTTACCAGCCGAGTCGTCCAAAAGTTGACGACAGGATTTCTCTCCTTGATGCGAGTCGTCCAAGTCCGGATGACGGAAAGACAACAGTACATTCTGCCGTGTCGTCCACAATCAGACGACGGGAACATAAAAAATTCCTACACTTTCCATGAAATGGTCCAAGGGAAATAAGCTCAGTAACTAGTCTTGGGGATGTTGGAACGAGTTGTCGACCATACTTTCAGTGGCCTATTGTGAACTTGGCTGACCCCAGGAGCTTTGAAACAAAGAAACTGGCGGCACCACCACGCGGCGCGCGGCACGTATTTCCTGTGCCAGAAAAAATGTCGGTCAGGCAAAGGGGTGGTAGCAATTTCTCGCTCAATGAAGCGCTTGAAATCGTATTACAAAGTGGATCTGGTGATGAGGGAAGTTGAGTGTTTGTTCTTTCCTGTGACACCTAACACAAGACCGTCAGTTGTTGTAGAGCTACCGTAAAAATAAATTAAAAAGTGGCCAAATCTGTGCGTCGGCAGGGAATGAGCGCTGTGCGCGAGCGTGCGGCAGCAGGGAATCGTGCCGTTGTGCCGCTCTCGGCTGGATAGAATTAAGGGACTAATACCTGTATTAGTTTTTGTCCTTTCTTGCACATATTTACAAAATTTTTTTGGATTAGTTTTTACCTTCCTTAGCAATATCTTTCTCATAATTTTTTCTTGTTTTTTTCAGTAGTTTGGCACATTCATTCCTTACTATAATATATCTGACATAGTCTCTACCATGTTTTGTCTTTAAATATCTTTTATACGCATTATATTTCTTTTTTATTTTTCTCATGGCTTTCTTGTCTAGCCATATAGGTTTGAAACGTTTATTATTATTAACTTTCACTTTGTCTTTCGGAAACACACTCCTCAACCCCAGCATTTAGCACATCTTTTATCATACTCCATGCACTCTCCACATCCATAATGTCTAGCTTGCTCCAGTCTGTATTTTCAACAATATTTTTCAATTTATTGTAATCACCTTTGTTGAAATCTAACTTAAATGTGATAACTTTAGGCTCCCTTTTTAATGAAACATACAGATTGAATTTTAATACGTCGTGGTCACTTTTGCCTACTGGTGGCAAGTGTTCTATGTTTGAAATTAAGTTATCTTCGTTGACTAGAACCCAGTCATCCATGGTAGGATTCTGTCCTTGTCTTCTAGTTGGTTCCAGAACCTTTTGTAATAGGAACGCATCACGCACATTCTTTATTATCTCATTGCTTTTAACTCCTCTCCACTCTCCATTCCAACCAATATTAGGATAGTTGAAATCGCCAACAATGCAAATTTTATCATATTTTTGAACTTTTTCAGATTTAAGGATCTTAAATAACTTGTCATTTTCTGTTGTACTTACATTCGGGCTTCTATATAGGCAGCCGATCAATACTTTCTCTCCTTTTGATCCGTTAAAGGTACACCACACACTTTCACTAAAATCCTCCTTGTTTAAGTCCTCACACTCACATGCATTTAAACTCTTCTCAGTATATATTGCAGCACCTTTTTCAAGATTTTTACACACAAACATATCAAAATTGGGTAAATAACATTCTTTTATATTGAAATTCTTAATATTCTTTGGCTTGATTTCAGTCAAAGCAATCACGCTAGGTTTAAAATCTTCTATAATACTCAAAACCTCATCTTTTTTGTTCAACAAACTATCTACATTAGAGTAAAGAAAAATGCACTCTTCCTGAGCTGTATGAGCACTTACATTTACATTATGTACACTGTTGCTTTTGCCGGTTCATTTGGTCTTTTCGGTACCCCCTGACCTTCCTCCTCCCTCTGCTCTAGGCTTGGGGTTCACCTTCACAATCTGTCCGTTTCTAATAGCTATGTTCTCTTCTCCTTGTTCCTTTCTAGCCTTCAGTTCTGCTCTCAGTTCTTTGTATTGCTGTCTCTGTTTGGGTGTGTAATCCTGGTTGATATATACTTTTTTTGCCTGGTCCTGTACTCCAGCATTTAGCTCCGGAGACTTCTTCATCACTTCCTTTTTCTTCTCCTCATTTGTCATCGTGATTCTTAGCATCCTCGGTTTGTTTCCTCCAACAGGCCCCAGCCTTATAGGCTCCTTCACTTCAGTATCTTCTATCTCAGTCAATTTTCTCAAGACCGTTTTGGCAGAAGCCAGGTCTTCCTTTTTTCTTTCCTCTGCGGTCTCTGCCCTGCTTTCCTGCACTCCTACCATGATGTTCATTTTTCTCTTTTCCCGTTCGCACCTCTCCTCCACCGCCTCCTCAACCTTCTTGCCGACCACCTCGTCGATCTTCTTTTCCAGACTTTCACCTCCCAATCCTCTTTCCAGGTCTCTCACCTTGTTTGTCAGTTCACCCACCATTTCCAGGAGTCTGTCCAGCCGGGCATCCGAGCGAGATTGAAAAACCTCAGATTGCTTCTCCATGCAATGGTCACAGACGTACTGGACATATTCGGGTTTCCAGAGTGGTGTACATATCATCCTTCAACTTTGCACACTGCTGGTGCGTCCACTGCTTGCAGGCAAAGCATTCAATGTCCCTTGGCCCTTCACATGGGGTGTCACACACAGTGCATTGCCATATGCCTAACTCCTCTATTTTGCTTTTTCCTTTTCCACTTGCGAAAGAGCGAGACGAACTACCGCCTCTGCCTCCCCTGTTCCTACCTTGACTCATTTTTACCTTTGGCTTTAAGTATTTCGTGTCCCCTTCAAAAATAGGTTAACACAAAAAAGAAAAAAAACAAAAAATCCTAGAAAAAACACTGCCATCTTTCACGCATGCTTAGACCCATTTGGTCATGTACAAATATCAGAAAAATACAAAGGGAAATAAGAAGAAGAAATAATACTTACAAGAACGTGCGGTTTGGTTATGTATCTATACGTTGGTGACAATGAAAGGAACTGAAAAATTCAAAGTGAAACTAAAGTTCGTCAGTGGGTGAGTTGTCAACACCGATGTCAGTGATAAACACTCGGAATAATTCAAGAAATTTCTAGACGTCACTATTTCCAACGGACAAAATATTGTCCGTTCTTTTTGGCATCAATACATGCACACTAAGCCAAAATTAAGGACTCTTCAGTCGACGACGTCAAAAATTTTCTTATCAATTTTATGGAGCTCAGAAACACGCCGCCATCTTGGTGCATGCGCAGACCCTTAAAGCCCTTAAAGAATATGCATGGAAGGCCCTTGTAGAAACCTCATGGGCTACTGGATGAACAAATGAAAAAATAACAGAGTGGATTATGTACTGAACATACGGGGATTTGTGGTGGTGGTGGTGGTTGCTTTAAATGAATTCCCAGTTTTGTTGTGACTGGGAAAATGAAAAAAAAAAAAAAGAAGTACATTTGCTTCTCAATATCTGCCGTTATGGTAGTATGAAATATGAACATGTACAGGATTGTTGCACTGTGCAGTATGCTGTTGTCAGATTTTCTGAGCTGTGAGCTTCAAGCAGTGAGGATGATTGCCAAGAAGAAGCCGGCCTCGCTGCGCCCCCCAGGAACACAGGGATCAGTCACGGCTGCTGTAAGTAACACCACAAACATTGCTGAGACACTGATCTGTTATGCTGTCTCTGCCTTTTTCTACCATTTGCTGGCAGCAGAGAGACCAGGGTCAGATATATTATTTTGCTGATGGTGAACAGTGAGGTAAATGTGCCGTCAGCCTGAAACTCTTAAAGACATGTTCACAGACCACTCTAATGGAATCATGTCTGCTGTATATGATCAACTTTGATATGGTCTTTGTGATTGGTTGGGCTTGGAACAGACTGACTTCTGTGCGTATATTCACTGACAGTTTTAAAGATGGGGTACACAGGGCATGCTCTGTGGTGTCCAGTGTTCTGTGCATATTCTCACAGACAGTTGAAAGATGGGGGATGTGTCAAGTTTCGTCTGTCTTCACTGACAGTAGAAAGAGAGAGGACATATGGCATGTCCTGCAGAGTCCTCTTCAGTGTGTATATTCACTGACAATAGAAAGATAGGGGACATATATGGCATATTCTGCAGAGTCGTCTTCAGTGTGTATATTCACTGACAATAGAAAGATAGGGGACATATATGGCATGTTCTGCGGAGTCGTCTTCAGTGTGTATATTCACTGACAATAGAAAGATAGGGGACATATATGGCATATTCTGCAGAGTCGTCTTCAGTGTGTATATTCACTGACAGTAGAAAGATAGGGGACATATATGGCATGTTCTGCAGAGGCCACTTCTGTTTGTGTATTCACTGACAGTAGAAAGATAGGGGACATATATGGCATGTTCTGCAGAGGCCACTTCTGTTTGTATATTCACTGACAGTAGAAAGATAGGGGACATATATGGCATGTTCTGCAGAGGCCACTTCTGTTTGTATATTCACTGACAGTAGAAAGATAGGGGACATCTATAGCGTGTTCTGCAGAGGCCACTTCTGTTTGTGTATTCACTGACAGAAGAAAGATTGGGGACATATGGCATGTTCTGCAGCATCATCGTTATTGTGTATATTAACTGACAGTAGAAAGATAGGGGACACATATGGCATGTTCTGCAGTCTTCTTCTGTTTGTATATTCACTGACAGAAGAAAGATAGGGGACATATATGGTATGTTCTGCAGAGTACACTTCAGTTTGTATATTCACTGACAGTAGAAAGATAGGGGACATGTGGCATGTTCTGCAGAATCCTCTTTTGTTTGTATATTCACTGACAGTATAAAGATAGGGGACATATGGCATATTCTGCAGAGTCATCTTCAGTGTATATTCACCTGACAGAAGAAAGATAGGGGACATATGGCATGTTCTACAGAGTCATCTTCAGTGTATATTCACTGACAGAAGAAAGATAGGGGACATGTGGCATGTTCTACAGAGTCATCTTCAGTGTATATTCACTGACAGTAGAAAGATAGGGGACATGTTGCATGTTCTACAGAGTCATCTTCAGTGTATATTCACTGACAGTAGAAAGATAGGGGACACACAGCAAGTACTGTGGTGTCAAGTCTTGTGTGTGCATGTTTGCTAACAGTGACACTGGAGATAGAGATGACTGCTGTGTATATTCAGGGGGAGAGTCAGATGGCTGGTTATGTATGTTCAGGGGAGAGTGAGATGATTGGCTGGCTATGTATGTTCAGGGGGAGAGTGAGATAGCTGGGTGACTGACTATGTATGGGAGAGTGTGGCGACTGTCTATGCAAGTTCAAGGGTGAGTGTAAGATAGCTGGGTGACTGACTGTATAGGTTCAGGGGAAAGTGAGGTGGCTGGCTACATGAAGAAGATGCTGATGGGACTAGGCTTTCCACGACCTCCAGACAACATCACTGCCTTCACGCTTTTCAGCAAGCTTGAAGCCAAGGTAAAATGGTGATACTGCATTGGCTGTGGCTGCTTTGTCTGTCTGTCTGTCTCTTTCTCTCTCTCTCTCTCTGTCTTGTCTCCATCCCTCTGTCTTTATCTGTCCCACTGTTTTTTTTCTCCCAAACCCTTTCTTCTCCTTCTCTATACTTCTGTCCTTCCTCTCTTTCCGTCTTCCCCGCTTTCTGTCTCTGCCTCTGTATCTCTGTCTCTGTCTCTCTCTCTTTCTCTGTGTCTGTCTCCCCCTCCCCTCCCTCCCTCCCTGTTTCTCTGTCTCCTCTTTATTCCCTTACTTTCCATGCATCTCCCCATATCAAGACTTGTCCACATCTGTTTAGTGTACAGATTATTGTGATTATATAGCTATAGATGAGCACTAAAAACTCATCTGAAATCTCATTAGGAATCATTTTGGAAACTAGCTCAAAAATGCTGCTGTGTAAGTTACAGCATGACTAGTGGTGAAGGAATGAACTTGGATCTGATAGCTATGTAGGTCATTGTATGACTTGTGATGGGAAAAACTAGCTCAGAACTTAGGTTGGATTGGTGTATAGTCAGTTTATGACTAGCAATAATTTGCACAACCATGAGTTAATCTGACAATAAATTGGGTACAGTCAGACTAGCAATAAAGAAACTAACTCAGATCTGATTGTCGTATTGGTCACCTTAAAGGTATTGATACAGAACAAAATATGTCAGATGTACTGCTATATAGGTTATATTGTATGACAAGCTATAATGAGATTAGTTCAGATCAGATTGCTATATAGTCACTGTATTACTAGGAATGAAGAGACTAGCTCAGATGCGATTGAAATGTGTGTGACTGAATGACAGGCGATGAAGGAACTGGCTCAGGTGTGATTGGTCTAAGTGTCATCGTTTGACTGCAGATCAAGGAACTGATGACGCAGCACCCCGGGCAGATCAGCAAGCCCCTGCTGAAAGCCCGTCTGTCGGACAAACAGTGGGACAACGTGATGGAGGTGAATGAAGCCATGGCCCAGGAGTACCGCATCCGCCGGGAGATGTTGATGAAACGGCTGGACGTCACCATCCAGTCCTTCAAATGGTCTGACAAAGCCAAGGTAAGGGAGGGCAAAGCCACAACAGAGGTGTGCATGTGGGCAGCTAGGACCAACAGTAGATTTTCTCGTGACTGTGACTGTGCACGTTGATCGGTGTTTTGCTTCTTCCTTTGTGGGAGTGATTGCATGTTCAGATTATAGACACTGATCTGTTGGATCATATGTTGTTGGTTTGAACATCTGGAGACGTCCACTCAGTGGTCAAATAAAGCCAAGATTAAGGATTATTGGGGTACTGTGTAACATGTTAATTCACAAATGCACGTACGTACACACACACACACACACACACATATACTGACACACACACACACACACACTGAGGTAAATTCATTTACACATGCACAGAAACCCATACAGACATGCACATGTGCACACTCAAGCCAGTAGATCTTCCCTAAATTCACTTTCTCTTGGGGAGTGGTGTACTCATCCACTCTAGCAGATCATGCTTGATTGTGTTGTGTACATGATATGTTATTTTAGTTGGTGTGTTTTCTTGATGATGTTTTGTGTAGATGTGTGTCATAATGAAGGTGTTATGTACTGATGGTGTGTCTCATGGACCATCTGATTGTGAATGCGTTCATAGTATAACAAATTGCGTTTTATTGATGATGTACCGGTTGGTATGATGACAGCGCAGTGAGGCCAAGATCAACGAGATTTATGACCCTATACGAAAAGGACTGCTGTCCAGAAACAGCATAGGCGTGCCAGAGATTTTAGCTGCACGAGAAGGTATGTGTAACCTCTTTGCCCTCTAGTTCTTGGGCGGAAAAGAATGTCTGTTTACGCTTATGGTATGTTCATGTGTGTGTATGAGAAAGATTTGTTTACATAGATACGCTTACTAGGGAGGTGGGGGATACAAAGGTAGGGGAGGTTACCAGGGAGGAAGAGGCTACTGGAAAGGGGGAGGGGGGCTGATCAAGATGGCAGGGATACTATGGGGGTGGGGGGATGGAAGTTACCAAAGTGATGAGGGTTACAAGGGAAGTGGAGGGGATACCAGGGGGGAGGCAGTTGCCAAAGAGGTGGGGGTTACTAGGGAGGTGGAGGGGCTACCAGGAGGGTAATGGCTACCAGAGGGAGCAGGGACAGCAAGGTGGAGGACGTAGAGGCGGAAGGGGAGGGAAAGTCAAGGAAGCTGTCTAGCAAAAATGTGATGAATACGACAAACTGAAGAAAAAAAAAAGTTAAAAAAAAATATCTAGAGCTGAAAATTCTTGGAGCGGTAATTGCACTGGTGGTGTGTAACCGTTGTGTTGTTGTGATATGAGCAAAGAACGACAACTGTTGCTAAGTCATGCATGTGTGAAATTGCATCTGGCTGTGCCTGAGTCTTTGAAGTCATGCCAATACTTAAGGAACGATAGCGGGGACTACAGGTCCTGAAACATTGAAAAATAAAAAAAAACCTGGTGAAAGTGCATTGTGCCAGTTTGCTGATGAATTGGTGTTGAAAGTTATCTGTATTGGGAGGAACTATTTCTACTGTACGTACTGGAAGATCAGGTATCCCTGTGCGCTTTGCTGTGTGAAAGTAGGCGAAAATGAGCCCCTGCTCCCCTGAACTTAACCCTCTCTTCTACCACCCACTCACCCACCCACCTACATCTCCCCACATGCACTTTTACAAAAATCTGGAAAATGTGTGCTCACACTTTGTTGAAAATGCACTCTTTTCAGTTGAAAAGTACACCAATGTCAGTATTAGGGTAAACCGGTGTGGATGTGAATGTGTGTGTGTGTGTGTGTGTACGTACGCAAGTGAGAGAGAGAGAGAGAGAGAGAGATGTTTTGTGACTGCAGGTAAGACCGTTTCCTAAATGTTGCATGTCTGCAGATCTTACACATATTCAGAAGACCAGTTCAGGAGAAGCCAGGAAAGAGTGTAACATCAACAAAGTTCTCATTGGCCGGGTAAGTAACTTAGAACAAAAACTAATTGATAGCCAAATGAAAATTTGTTATTGAAATGTTTCCATAAAGGCAACCAGAAGGAAACAAAAGCTGGTGTACACAATCATGTCTGAATATTTATTGCCTCAAAAATTGCCTTCATATTGGTATGACAAGTTTACAGAAAGAGTTGCATGTTGGGGTGACAAGAATCCGGAGTATAGAATTCAGTGTGACCAAGTAAGTGGAGAGAAGAGTTCTCTGTATATCATATACAGAGGCCTCTTCTCTCTGCTTACTTAGTCACACCAGATTCCACACACCGACTTCTTGTCACCCCAAAATAAAGTTCTTTATAATATGTAAACTGCATATTGTATATGAAGAGCAATACGAAGATAGTAAATGGAGAAGACCTATTGTCCCTGAAGCGAGAGAGAAGAAAGTAGGTACAAGAGAAAGCTCGCTCTCTCTGAAGATCAGTGTGAAAATAACTGGTAGAAGGAAAAGTCCACTGTGTCTGGAGAGTAATGCGAATGTAGAAAGAAAAGCTCACTGCACTGTACATGAAGAGTTGTATCGTATGATGTATGATGACTGTCAGTGTGAGCACTGACCCTCTGTTGACGATTACCACTGTCCCAGGTTCCAGACCGTGGGGGCAGAGCCTGGGAGCTGGAGCCCCCTCCGCCTGAAATGCCATCCTTCATGAAACGTGATAACGCCCCATCTGGACAAAGGCCCTACAGTCAGTGCACTCATTGTCTGTCTGCCTCTCTAATTAGCGCATCCTAAAATAGGTCCTACATAGTCAGTGCACACTGTCTCTTTGTTTCTCTGCATAACTTATCCTAACACAGGCCCTAGTGATTGAACATTGTCTCTCTACATAGCACATCCTAACACAGGCCCCAGTGATTGCACATTGTCTCTGTTTCTCTGCCTGACTTACCCTAACACAGGCCCCAGTGATTGCACACTGTCTCTGTTTCTCTGCCTGACTTACCCTAACACAGGCCTTAGTGATTGCACACTGTCTCTGTTTCTCTGCCTAACTTACCCTAACACAGGCCTCAGTGATTGCACACTGTTTCTCTGCCTAACTTATCCTAACACAGACCTTGGTGATTGCACACTGTCTCTGTTTATCTGCCTGACTTATCCTAACACAGACCTTGGTGATTGCACACTGTCTCTGTTTCTCTGCCTGACTTATCCTAACACAGACCTTGGTGATTGCACACTGTCTCTGTTTCTCTGCCTGACTTATCCTAACACAGACCTTAGTGATTGCACATTGTCTTAGTCTCTCTGTCTCTGTATATAGCACGTCCTAACACAGGCCCTAGTGATTGGATACTCTGTTTATCTGTCTAACTTATCTTAACACAGGCCCTAGTGACTGCTTATTTTCTCTCTACATAGCACGTCCTAACACAGGCCCGAGGAATTGCACACTGTCTCTGTTTTTCTGCCAGACTTATCCTAACACAGGCCCTAGTGATTGCACATTGTTTCTACATAGCACGTCCTGACAAAGGCCCTAGTGATTGCACATTGTCTGTTTTCACATAGCACGTCCTGACAAAGGCCCTAGTGATTGCACATTGTCTGTTTTCACATAGCATGTCCTAATAAAGGCCCTAGTGATTGCACATTGTCTGTTTTCACATAGCACGTCCTGACAAAGGCCCTAGTGATTGCACATTGTCTGTTTTCACATAGCACGTCCTGACAAAGGCCCTAGTGATTGCACATTGTCTGTTTTCACATAGCACGTCCTGACAAAGGCCCTAGTGATTGCACATTGTCTGTTTTCACATAGCACGTCCTGACAAAGGCCCTAGTGATTGCACATTGTCTGTTTTCACATAGCACGTCCTGACAAAGGCCCTAGTGATTGCACATTGTCTGTTTTCACATAGCACGTCCTGACAAAGGCCCTAGTGATTGCACATTGTCTCTGTCTCTACATAGCATGTCCTAACGCAGGCCCTATGATTGCACACTGTCTTTATTCCTCTGTCTAACTTGTCCTAACGCAGGCCCTATGATTGCACACTGTCTTTATTCCTCTGTCTAACTTATCCTAACGCAGGCCCTATGATTGCACACTGTCTTTATTCCTCTGTCTAACTTATCCTAACGCAGGCCCTATGATTGCACACTGTCTTTATTCCTCTGTCTAACTTATCCTAACGCAGGCCCTATGATAGCACACTGTCTTTATTCCTCTGTCTAACTTATCCTAACGCAGGCCCTATGATTGCACACTGTCTTTATTCCTCTGTCTAACTTATCCTAACGCAGGCCCTATGATTGCACACTGTCTTTATTTCTCTGTCTAACTTGTCCTAACGCAGGCCCTATGATAGCACACTGTCTTTATTCCTCTGTCTAACTTATCCTAACGCAAGCCCTATGATTGCACACTGTCTTTATTTCTCTGTCTAACTTGTCTTAACGCAGGCCCTATGATAGCACACTGTCTTTATTTCTCTGTCTAACTTATCCTAACGCAGGCCCTATGATTGCACACTGTCTTTATTCCTCTGTCTAACTTATCCTATCGCAGGCCCTATGATTGCACACTGTCTTTATTCCTCTGTCTAACTTATCCTAACGCAGGCCCTATGATTGCACACTGTCTTTATTCCTCTGTCTAACTTGTCCTAACGCAGGCACTATGATAGCACACTGTCTTTATTCCTCTGTCTGACTTGTCCTAACGCAGGCCCTATGATTGCACACTGTCTTTATTCCTCTGTCTAACTTATCCAAACACAGGCCCTATGATAGCACACTGTCTTTATTCCTCTGTCTAACTTGTCCTAACGCAGGCCCTATGATTGCACACTGTCTTTATTCCTCTTTCTAACTTATCCTAACGCAGGCCCTATGATAGCACACTGTCTTTATTTCTCTGTCTAACTTGTCCTAACGCAGGCCCTATGATTGCACACTGTCTTTATTCCTCTAACTTATCCTAACGCAGGCCCTATGATTGCACACTGTCTTTATTCCTCTGTCTAACTTATCCTAACGCAGGCCCTATGATAGCACACTGTCTTTATTTCTCTGTCTAACTTGTCCTAACGCAGGCCATATGATTGCACACTGTCTTTATTCCTCTGTCTAACTTATCCTAACGCAGGCCCTATGATTGCACACTGTCTTTATTCCTCTGTCTAACTTATCTTGCAGTCCCTATGATAGCACACTGTCTTTATTTCTCTGTCTAACTTATCCTAACGCAGGCCCTATGATTGCACGCTGTCTTTATTCCTCTGTCTAACTTATCCTAACGCAGGCCCTATGATTGCACACTGTCTTTATTCCTCTGTCTAACTTATCCTAACGCAGGCCCTATGATAGCACACTGTCTTTATTCCTTTGTCTAACTTATCCTAACGCAGGCCCTATGATTGCACACTGTCTTTATTCCTCTGTCTAACTTATCCTAACACAGGTCCTATGATTGCACACTGTCTTTATTCCTCTGTCTAACTTATCCTAACGCAGGCCCTATGATTGCACACTGTCTTTATTCCTCTGTCTAACTTATCCTAACGCAGGCCCTATGATTGCACACTGTCTTTATTCCTCTGTCTAACTTATCCTAACGCAGGTCCTATGATTGCACACTGTCTTTATTCCTCTGTCTAACTTATCCTAACGCAGGCCCTATGATTGCACACTGTCTTTATTCCTCTGTCTAACTTATCCTAACGCAGGCCCTATGATTGCACACTGTCAATATTTCTCTGTCAAACGTATCCAAACACAGGCCCTATGATAGCACACTGTCTTTATTTCTCTGTCTAACTTGTCCTAACGCAGGCCTTATGATTGCACACTGTCTTTATTCCTCTGTCTAACTTGTCCTAACGCAGGCCCTATGATTGCACACTGTCTTTATTCCTCTGTCTAACTTATCCTAACGCAGGCCCTATGATTGCACACTGTCTTTATTCCTCTGTCTAACTTATCCTAACGCAGGCCCTATGATAGCACACTGTCTTTATTCCTCTGTCTAACTTATCCTAACGCAGGCCCTATGATTGCACACTGTCAATATTTCTCTGTCAAACGTATCCAAACACAGGCCCTATGATAGCACACTGTCTTTATTTCTCTGTCTAACTTGTCCTAACGCAGGCCTTATGATTGCACACTGTCTTTATTCCTCTGTCTAACTTGTCCTAACGCAGGCCCTATGATTGCACACTGTCTTTATTCCTCTGTCTAACTTATCCTAACGCAGGCCCTATGATTGCACACTGTCTTTATTCCTCTGTCTAACTTATCCTAACGCAGGCCCTATGATAGCACGTTCTCTGTCAAACGTATCCAAACACAGGCCCTATGATAGCACACTGTCTTTATTTCTCTGTCTAACTTGTCCTAATGCAGGCCTTATGATTGCACACTGTCTTTGTCTCTCTGCCCATCATATCCCAACACAGGTCTTATAGTCCGTGCACACTTTCTCTCAGTCTGTCTACCCAACTTACCCGAACACAGGTCCTACGGTCTGTGATTGCACGTTGTCTCTGTGTGCCTAGCTTATCCTAACACATCCACTGTAGTCCGTGATTGTATGCTGTCTCAGTCTTTCTGCCTGACTTATCCTAACACAGACGCTATAGTCAGTGATTGTACTCTCTGTCTCTCTGCCTGATTAATCCTAACATACCGCTGTAGTCGGTGACTGTGCACCATCTCAGTCTCTTTGCCTAAGTTATCCTAACACAGACACTATAGTCAGTGACTGTACACTCTCTCTCTCTGTGCCTGACTTATCCTTACACAGGCCCTACAGTCAGTGCACACTGTCTTTCTCTCTACCTGACTTATCCTAACACAGGCCCTATAGTCCGTGCGCACCGTCTCTCTGCGTCTCTAATTAACGTATCCTAAAATGGGCCCTACTTCAAGTGCACACTGTCTCTGTCTCTCTGCATAGCACATCCCAAATGCAGACCCTACAGTTGGCACATTTTCTCTTTACATAGCATGTCCTAATATTGACCCTACACTCGGTTCGCAGGGTCTCTCTGTCTCTCTACTTGGCACATCCTGACACAGGCACTATAGTCAGTCGACACTTTTTCAGTTTGGCTGCAATGCAGATCTGTCTACATATTGATAAATCAAGAGGGGTGAGGATAAAAGTATCTTTCCCTCTGACACAGGTCGTCACCTCCAGGAGCTGTAGTCGCTGCATGCCATGATAGAATGGTTCTGTTTGCTGGAGCTGGGTCTGACATAACCATGCATGCCAGCTTCCTGTCAGTGGTTCTCTCGATTATCATTATCTCAAGTGTTATTCTGGGCAAGGCATACACACTTCTATGTTTATAAGGAGTCAAGCTCAGGTAGAGGCAGTAAAAGGGTTAAGCGATCGTTTTCTTTCTTTTTTTCTTTTTTCTTTTTTTCATTTATTTGATTTTTTATTTTTAAGAACTTGACACTTGTTAAGTTGTCAGAATACTGGAAAACCAACACCATGTTTTTACAGAGGAATTAGAGTCATGTTGTTTATAGCTCAGCCGACTCAGGGGTCCACATCAGGGTGTGGGGAATTTGAAAACTCCAAGGCTTTGACTGTAAGGAATGCAAAACCATTCCTGTCTTTGACGGAACATCCTGGTCATCTCTGTCATTGACTTGACCTTACTGTGCCTGTGCTGTATGTGGGGCAGGTGCTGGTGACGGCCGCGGAGGAGGACGAGGGGGAGGAGGGGATGGCGGCCGTGGCGGTGGCCGTGTCCAGGGTGGCTGGGAGGAGCCAACAACCAGAACGTCAACACCAAGTGGGATCAGGGCGGCGGCGGCTACGGCAGCGGTGGCAACCGGCCAGGGGGCTACCAGGGAGGGGGAGGAGGCTACCAAGGAGGGGAGGGGGATACCAGGGTGGGGGAGGAGGATATCAGGGTGGGGAGGGGATACCAGGGCGGGGTGGATATCAGGGGGGCGGGGGCTACCAGGGAGGTGGGGCTACCAGGGCGGGGGTGGTTACCAGGGAGGTGGTGGCTACCAGGGGGTGGGGCTACCAAGGTGGGGGTGGTTACCAGGAGGAGGGGGCTACCAAGGGGCGGAGGTTATCAAGGTGGAGGGGGATACCAGGGGGGCGGAGGTTACCAAGGAGGTGGGGGTTATCAGGGAGGTGGAGGGGGCTACCAGGGTGGTAGTGGCTATCAGAGGGAGCAGGGACATCAAGGCGGAGGAGGTAGAGGTGGAAGGGGGAGGGGAGGTCGAGGGGGCCGTGGTGGTAGAAGATAATGACGGTTTATCACTTGGACGCTTCCTTTTTTCTATCTTTGGAATGGCATTTCTGTGTTCATGATGATGGGTGACAGCAGCTGTTCGCTTCCTGTGTGGACCTTATGACCATCATGCCCAAGTCAAGGGGGAAGGTTCAGGGCTTAGTCCTAGCCCAGGTCTTTAATATATTAGACTTTGCAGCATGAGTATGCTGTAGAGTGCACTTTTTTTTTCTTTTCCTTTTTTTTTGCTCTGCACCTCCTCAACTAGTCCGAAGAAAGCATAATGCTTTGTCTGTGCTGTCTATAAGCCAGAAACCAAAGGAACACATTTAGGAAAATGCGAAGTAATGGTAATTTTTTAGGACAATGCAAAGTAATGGTTATTTGATACACAGTACAAAACACGCAAGTGAAATTTTGACAACTATGTCTACTTCGTATATCGCAAATAAAAAACAGGAAACTTGTATTGAAAAAAAAAAACCCCTCCTGTAAAGGACATATTTGCTGAAAATTAAGTAATTTATTTCATATTGTGAATAAAGCGAGCTACACTGCGCTCTGTTTTGTTTCTGTGTAATTTGGCATGTTTTTAGGTCCGCTGCTGTCTGTTTCAGTCTCCTTTGTGCTATTTATAGTTGACCTTTTAAGGAAGTGAATCACTACAAGATGAGGCCCCATAAGCAGTCCCTGTCTGTTACAGACTCCTCATTTTGTGTGCCCAGCAACAGAAACACAAACACAGACACACTTACACACACACACACACACACACACACACACACACACACACTCATTGACAAACACACACGCTCTCGCACATATACTCTCACACACATGCTCTCACACACTCAGACACCGAGCTGCATTTCCAGTCAGATTGAAAATGTCCATTGTTTGAGACGTCGTGTAAACTCTTTAGTTGTATGTGTTTAGTGACTTTCTCTGAAAGGGATGGTTTGCTTAAAGGTTCCTTCCTGGCTCCCTGGACCAGACTCTGCCCTGTTGTACAGTGGAGATATGTTGTTGTGACAGGACAATGATGGCTCATAATCAACCGCTGAATAGTAAACCAATAGATTCTGACCACTCGTCAATCATTATATCAATATTATTGAGAGTGTCTATTTTTGCAAGTGTTGCACGCTATAAAAATGAATACCCAAGGATGCCAAAAAGAAGACTGTAATTTTCGGACTACAGGGTGATTTTTAATTTTTAAAAATTTTATTTAAATTCAAGTTTGGATTATGATGCCTTAGATAGTGAAGTGCCATGTTCATGACATCAGTTTTTGCCACCAATAGTGTGAGCCAGTTCATATTCAGTCTGCCTCAGTGCTGGACCTTCCTGTCTTCCTCTGTGTAAGTGCAACAGGGACACAGCTTATATAGGCTCAATTTCCATAAATGTCTAATAATGGATAAAATTTAGACTTTTGACATACCATATGCATTTCATTTTTCGTAGACCATGTGTTGGTCACAGTGCCAGAAAGTGTGATGTGGTGTAGTTAAGCGTGGCATTTGGATAACAAAGAAACTAGCCTTTGAAAAGAGACTTTGCATTAGAAGTAAACAAACAATTCATAACTGTGAACAAAGAAATGAAGAAGTTGGCTCTCTAACAAGCTGCTATTAACATTAATATTGGAGCAGTGAAATATGACTACTGCTTGCTTCAGATGATGATGTATATGTGCGCAAATTACATTTGTCCATTATTTACCTTCCTTGTGTATATATTGAGTGTGTGTATGTGCATGCATGTGCGTATGGTTTACTTTTTTTTCTGTTTAAATCTGTTCTTTTTCTCTTAGTGACATATGAACATACTGCAGACTTCTCTATGGAAATCCATTGTATGTTTTCTGCTCTTTTTTTTGCTTCAGTTTTCCCCCTGTATTGTCTATTGCATTTTGTCGCTTTCTTTTTTTTCAAAAGCTGCATGATGATTGACTTGTCTAGTGGGTGAAAGGTATGCACCAATATGTTCATTGGATATCTGTTTTGGATACTTCTTAGCATCTGTGAAACTAAAAGTTGGAGACAAACAAAAAAAGATGTTAGTTCTGACCAGTCTCCAGAAGTAGATGGCACATATGGAAGGTTGAGGATGAACTAAAATATGAAAGTGGCAAGCATGTACAAGTCCACCTGAGTAAGATCTCGGCAAGTGTGATCATTATACTTCTCTTTCCCATTTTTATTTATTTATTATTATTATTGTTGTTTTTTTTTCCCCACTGATATTGCATTTGTTAGGTATTAGTGACACTGAATTATTACTTTTGATTTTGACAAAAGATTGGTGGGGCTTGTGCTCATAGCCTTCAGAGAGATGGTTGTCTCTGCCTTACTTGGGAAAGCTGTTTATCAATGGATGACAGATGATATAGGATGGAAAGGGGGGGGGGGGGGGGGGTCATGTACTTAAGAGTACCTTGTAGTCCAAAAATTACAGTTGTGTAGGGCTTGATTTGATTCAGTTTCACTTTTGTGTGAAAACACAACCAGTGAAATTTCAGCTTGACATATATGTGTATGTTTGTGTTTTTTGCTTATCCATTGACCTAGCAATGTGCAATAGACTGCTGCTCTCAGCATTACCTCTTGTGGGGAGGTAGACAATGTGACATAATAGTGACTGTTTTCTCAGGACATCAGCCAGTGTGATCACACCAAGAAACACAGCCAGGGCATCAGTGAGCAATGGATATGAGCCTTGTGTCTTATTTTAGTCATGAAAAAAAAAGGAATCCATCTCCTGAAATCGGGGTGTTCCGTTCAGTTTGCCTGTAAGGACAGCAAGGCAGATGTGTGGCCTTTAAGCTGATTGTATGAATCCTGGAATTAGGAAGGAGACTGCAAGTCAGTAACTGAGTAAGCAGGGTATGTGGACATTTCACGGTCTAATGCCTTTGTGGTGAAGTTGTGTGCACATATCTTGTGACGTAAACCTCATCTTACACGTCATCATTTCCTTATATAAGCTGCCCAAAATCTGAATGTTTTTTTTTTTTTTTTTTTCATTTTTTTTGTTTAGGAGTTAGATGCTTTCTTGAACTTTAGGGGAATTAAATGATAAACTTGAAAGCAACACATGTAATATGGACCCTCCATGATGGTCTCGTTTTTTTGTTTGTTTCTTTCTTTTTAAGTATGTATCAATATAATGGGAATCTATAGAAAGATGAAAGGGACACCTGTCCAACATATACATAAAAGGTATTTATCAGTTCTCGATGCGTGGATGTGTTGATGTAACCATGGTGGTGTGGACATCGGCTCCATGTGAATGTCCTGTCCCATAGTTTGAGGGCCTGCTGGCAGTTTCATCTCTAAATCTCTTCATTGAAACTGTGAAGGCTTTCCTGTCTTCTTCCCAGCCAACTCATGTTGCTCTCATCACATTCTAAGCCAGGGTCTGCCAGTACGCCAGTTCCATCAGTTGGCAAGTGTAACAGTGGGCACACCACAAGGTCGATCATTGGTCAGGGGACAGATTTGATTCTCCGAGTCGATGTAGTCGTTCTGTTATTTCACACCAAGCTTTCTTTAATGTCTAAGCTCAAACTTCAACCCTTGGGGCAAAAAACTGAGAGAATGGCTTGCATGGCTGTGATTAGAGAATGGCTTGCATGGCTGTGATTAGAGGAAGAAGATGATCAGGGGCAAGTTGGGTAGGCAGTGAGTGTCTGTGGTGGTCAACACTACACGCAGTGCAAGAGGGCAGACCAGGGGCAGGTTGGACTGGGGCTGAATGCCGGTGACCTATCTTGGTCAACACTACAGGTAGTGACAGAGGAAGAGGGCAGACTGGGAATCGGATAGAGGGTGGTCAATACTGCAGGCCATGTCAAAGGAAGATGACAGACCAAGTGGGTGAATGTCTGTGGTGACTTGCGGTTAGCACTACAGGCAGTGATAGAGAAAGATAGAAAAGCTACATGGAAACGTGTAATGCACTTTTTATAGATTATAGAAGAAAAAAAAATTGTAAATCTTTAGCTTTTCACTGACATCAGCAATGACCAAGAAAGAGTATGAACGGATGGCTGATTATGCAGTGCAATACTTTGGTTGTTTTTTGTAAGCTTCGTTTTGGTTGGCTAGTTTTGATCAATCCCCCTGCATCAGATGATGTCCTCTGTGAGGAACGTTAACTATCATGACCTCCAAACACCAGCCATAGTAAACCATTTGCCTCAGACATCTCTCACATTTCTGAAGGTCAAAGACAGTGATAGAGGAAGAACTAGTCCAGGGGGCAAATTGGATGGGTGCTCTGTATCTGGTGACTCTTGGTCAAAGCTACAGAAAATGATAGAGGAAGAAATAGACCAGGGGGCAAATTGGATTGGTGCTCTGTTAACTCTTGGTCAAGGCTATAGACAGTGACAGTAAGAAATAGAAAGGGGGGGGGGGGGGGGGGGGGGGGGGGGGGGGCAATTGGAAGGGTGCTCTGGGACTCTTGGTCAAGGCTACAGACAGTGATAGAGGAAGAAATAGACCATGGGAGCAAATTGGATGGGTGGTCTACTCCTGGTAACGTTGGTCAGTACTGCAGGACCTGGCTCCCAAAGCTCGTGTATGCAAATAGGTGGCATGCAACAAGACCTGCTGCAGGCTCTGTCATTTCAACTGTTTATATCTGAGCTTCGATGGGTGTTTTTTTTTTTTTTTCCAGCAAATATGTCCCCGGGGCTGAAACAATCCAGTGTTTTTTTTCTGCCATTTGTTTTTCTTTTCTTGATACGACAGAAAAATGTGTTGTGATAAAAAGAAGCGGAGTGTTTGCTTTTATTGTGAAAGAGCTGGAAATAAAAGACTGTTCTATGGTTTGATGGCTTTAAAAAAATGTAGTTAATACCAGCCGCCGTGGGAAGTGGTTAACGTCGCGGACTCCCGGCTGGGAGGTCGTGGGTTCGAAATCCCATCAGAAGTCATGTGGGTTTTTTCTGCCCCGACGGGCTCCTACCCAGAGTTGAGTTTGCTGCGGACTCAGTTGGGAAGACTGGGACCACACAGTCGAGTTTCATCCACTTAAGGGATGCGTTTCTGAGAGTGTTGCTCAAATTTCATGACCAACACTGCAGGTGCCTGTATCTCTCGGGCCTGGTTGACGCCGGGATATATTATGAAAGGAAGCGTAGAGTACAGCCCTGTCATGTAGTCTCAGACCGAAACGGAAATCCGTAGCATCATCTTAATCATCCTCATTCTCATCGATCAGCATTTAAAAAAAAATGTCTCAAATTCTGGGGCCCTTCATGCCCTGCTCTCATGGGACCTCAATTTCGATGTCCTCTCCACGTCTGTGCCCTTGGTTTGGTTCCGTCGAGGTCACCGGTATCGGCGAGTCCATGGGGGCTGTCGTTGGACGGACGTGGTGGCGCCCTCCGGAGGAGAGCTCACTCACCCCGGCTCCGCGACTAAGCAATTATTGTCGTGAGTAGGGGCTTAGTAGGTGGTGTCCTGCGTATGTTAGATCAGAACAGGCGCCCCTGAACACCACCGAAGTGACTCGGCAGCAGTGCAGTGTCTCCTCCGGTGGGTTGCCTCTTGACGACTTGACTTGACTGCTTCCTGTGGATTGCGGCTGCGGCGGGGCCGACCGGGCTGTGCTGTGGACGGGGTGTCGGAATGAGCGGCGTGGGTGCACTGCCTCTGAGGTGGCGCAGAGAGTGGGACAGCAAAAAAAAAAAAAAAAAAAAAAAAAAAAAAAAAAAAAAAAATGTAGTTAATTATTTCTCTCTCTCTCTCTCTCTCTCTCTCTCTCTCTCCTCTCTCTCTCTTCATTTTTTATATGAAAAGAAATGCATCTATGTAAAGTGTGAGCCACAACTTACAAATTCATAGATATGTGCTGAACTTAACATGTATGTTGGAAAAAGACGTATATGGATTACAGTGTCCGGGGCAAAACAGACCTCGATATTTTTGACATTTTTGGAAAAATTCACCGTTATTTCCCCGTTGCTGTCTCATCTGTTCTGTTTCTGTTTTATACCATCCCTACCGCACACATTCTTACCCCCCATGTACAGTCACATTTAGGTGTGTCTTGTGGCTTGGGTGAAACTTTTCCCGTCTGAGGACAGAATCCGTTTTATGAAATTATTCGAGACGGAATTTTCCGTTTTTCGTAAATCTGAAATAAAAAGTTTTTCAAAATAGTCTCTAAAATTGCGCAAATTACGTATCGAGTGCGTCTTGCCATAAAACGGAAGTGCCGAATTCGGAAGTACTCTTTATTTTAGGAACAAAGATAAAGCACCATTTGCTGAAATCTAGATTTTGAGCTTGGAGTTCGTTGGAAACCGTGAGAATGTCCTATCTTAAAGAAGGTGATTCAGTTGAGGAGATTGACGCTGGCATCACTAATAAGTGGCGATGGGCTTGGCTGAACGAAATAGATGATGAAAAACGACAACATCGTGTTTGTGTTTGAAAACGAACAAACCTGGTGTAGCGTTTTGCCGCGTGTGCAACTCGGACCTCAAGTATGGATCCAATGGAAAATCTCAGCTGGCAAAGCATGCCAGAAGTCCGAACCATATTAAAAACATGAAGGTAAGAATTTTCAGTCAAATCTTTTTCAGTAGTCCTCCATGCCACCCCCCCCCCCCCCCCCCCCCCCCCCCTTTCCTCCCTAGTGACACACACACGCGCACGCACACACACACACACAAAGTCGAAAGATGAATGTAAGGCACAGAGAGAGAGAGAGAGACATAATAGTATGAAAAAAATATGTAAGAAAAAAAAACATAAAAGAAAAATAAATTGAGGGTTAGTTTTCTGGAAAAAAGGATGGGAAAACTACTAAAGGTTCTATTTGTTCCGTTGAATAAAATGGGTTAGTTTGGAAGTACAGTGGAAACTCTCTATTAAGACCTTAGAAAATGCACAGATTGTGTGATCTTGATACCCTTTCTGCCCATCTATGTCCAAGGCAACCAACCAAGCTGGTTTTTTTGGGGGTAAGTTTGTTTCTTTTTTTTTTTTTTTAATTTGAAATGATGACGTTTGTTCACATAATAAGCAATAAATTATGTGTTTCAAACAAGGCCTCGGTTCCAAATTTCCTTTCACCAGAGGCCACGAAAACTGTTAGTCTAATATCACCATTGTTGTGAACAGACGTAAATTAATCAATCAATCAATCAATCAAACTGTCAGAATTTTTCAAAAAATCCATTTCGGCCAGGGGCTTTGCCCCCCACCAGGGGCACTGCCCCTGGACCCCGACCTTTCAGTTTTTCAATTTTCCAGTTTAACCCATGCTTGTAGCAGTCCCAGCTTCATCTGTCCCTAGGAGCAAGCTGTTTCAGGTCCTCATGAGGCAACCGCCAGAGAAGACACAGCACTGATGCCATGTGACTTCGTCAGTGTCCCCCGATGCCTGTTCATAGCCAACATAGTCTGTCGACTGTGGGAAAGCATGGTCAGAAAAGACGGTGCACTGCTACCATGTCAGATCACCAGTGTCAAGTGGTGTCTGTTCTGAACCAGCTTAAGCAAAATATCACCTCATAATTGCCTAAAATGACTGATTTCTGCTTTCAGTACGAAGTTGCTGTTGTCTGAGTTTCACTAATGCTGAAAAAGGAGCACAAATAAGTGAAGAAACACACACGCACACACCTTCGAGTACAGCCTTTTTTTAATTCATATGTAGGTTATTTCCCTTTTATGAAAATTATGGCGTGTGAGTTGACGTTAATCCAACGCTGTGACCTCAGAAGGGAGGCAATCTTTCCTTTTTCTCCAGTGTGACCTGCCCTGGGGATGACAACTTCTGGTTTCCAATCGTCTATCAAAGCACACCCACCAGAGTGCGCCACCACATCAATTCAACGTCAGTCCCCATGAAGTTGTCAGCACCGAGGACTGACACCTCTGTCATCGCAGTCATGGAATCCACATGGAGAGAAGGTTGAGACTGTGGTCACCATCAGAGCTGGGCAAAGAGGGTCACAGAACTAAAGACTTTTTGTTTTTGAAGCGTCCAGCTCCGAGGGTGACGTAGTTAATGCTATAAACTTTACACTTGGTCAGAGATACGTAATGGGGCTGTATTTGATGCTTCTTTCGTATTACATCCGTGTCAACCAGGCTGAGAGATTCATACATTATGTTTAGTATTATGGTCAGGAAATTTCAGTGTCTTGCAGAGACACATTTAGAGATGAAACTCGACTGTGTGGTTCCAATTTCAGAGAGAGTATTAATTATGCTGCGAACAGTCTGAAATAGTTTGATATAAGACAATGTTAATGTAAATCAGGTGAGAACACACACACGCACACACAGAGGGAAAGAGAGTGGTAAACAGATAGAAAGTTATTTAGATAGTTATCGCATTACAAGGAACTATCGTTGTTGATTATCCAGTTTTTGATTACCTCCCTTATGCAACGGATGTCTGTCGGGGACTGGAAGCTTTCAAATATCAGCTTGTGTTGGTCTTAAAAAAAAAAAAAAGAAGAATATGTAATATATACATAGTGATAATAGTAATGATAATAGTAATAACAATACTGTAGAAGTAGTGGTAGCAGTAGTGATAATAGTGACTAGCTTTTACATACAGCTTAGCGCGTGAATCTAGCCACTTACAAATCTCTCTCTCTCTCTCTCTCATCCTCTCTCTCACTCTCTCTCTCTCTCTCTCCTCATGCAGGCACACACACACACACAGAGACACACACACACACACACACAAAGAGAGACACACACACACGCCCGCGCGCGCAACGCGCACGAACACACACTTTCCTCACACATACACACACACGAACACATTTTCACTCGTCTAATATCACTTAATGTGGAAAGACGTTAAGTTGAAGACAACAACAACAACAACAACATTTTCACACGCACACACACACGCACACTTTCACCACACACACACACACACACTCCAGTCTGGTTGTTGGTAGTTAACACCCCCCCCCCCCCCCCCCCCCCCATCCATTGCTGAACATTTCATTTAGAAAATTTCGAGACATGGGGTAAGCGGTCTGAGGAGGGAAAGCGGGGTTGGGGGTGGGGTGGTGGTAACAAGTAAGGGAGCGGTCATGGTGTGGGGTGGAGGGCTATTGTTCAATATGGCCTGACGTCCTGCTCCTGGTGGCCCTGTGCTGGTTGACAATGACGACCATGCGATAAGGCAGCCAGTCGCCACACCCCTGCACTGTCAGCATAGAGGAGGGGGGGGGGGGTGGAGAGGAGATGGGGGTAGGGGGGGGGAGGAGTGAGGAGACCCTTCTCTTCATGATGACTGCTGCTGCTGCCGAGAGGGACACGACAGGAATGGGTGAGGTGATGGGGTGGGGAGGAGGGGGGGGGGGGGGGAGGGGAGGGGGGGTTGGGGGGGGGGGGTGGGGGGGGGGGGGGGGTGGGGAGGGGGGGGGGTGGAGGAGTGCAGGGCCACTGTTTGTCCTTTGTGAATGGGGTTGAGGACAACTTGGGGTCTTTGGTGAAGGGTGAGGATTTAGGTGGGAAAATGGCAATGCCTTTCCTTCGGGCTTTTTGTTGTTGTTGTTGTTGTTTTGTTCAGTCTTCTTTTGTTTTCCTTTTTGTTTGCTTTGTTTTGTTTTCTATTCTTGAGTGCGGTGGAGGGAATTGCATTGAGAAAGAGCAAATATGACAGTAGTATATTTCTTAACAGAAAAAAAAGAATCTTTTTCTTTAGTTTAATCTGT
>CM031598.1:86375138-86377638 GCA_018398815.1 Conus ventricosus
CAATGAATTCTCCAATGACACACACACACACACACACACACACACACACACACACACACACACACACACACACACACACACACACACACACACTTTTAATTTACTCAAGCTTAACAGAATGTACTCAACTTCAACAAGGATTGAAAAAAACAACAACAACAGAGAAGAATGTGATGAAATGATTTTTGTTTACTGAAAACTTAAGCACTTTGTTTCATATTCCTATGTCCTGGGTCCCATTAAAACCAAGAAAGACAACACTGTTATCTCCTTTACAATGATAAACGTGCTCTGTAAGACTATGGTTGGAACTCTCTCTCTCTCTCTCTCTCTCTCTCTCTCTCTCTCTCTCTCTCTCTCTCTCTCTCTCTCTCCTCTCTCTTTCTGTCTGTCTGTCTCTCTCCCTCTTTCTCTCTCTCTCTGTTCAGAAATAAAACGGTGATATAACCAATGTATTACCACCACTGGTCTCTCTCTTATTTTAGAAACAACACAGTAATATCAGTCATATATTGCTTCCAATGGCCTTTGCCTTTTTTAGGAACAACATGGCAACATCAGCCATATGTCACTGCCACTGGTCTATAGCCCTGATCAGAAACAGGCAGTAATCTCAGCCATCAATCGATGCCACTGGTATCTAACTGTTTTGAAACAACACAGTAGTATTAGACATATATCACTGCTGCCGGTATCTGTTCCACTTGAACAATAAATGTTAATATCAGGAAAACATCACCACCAGTGGTCTCTGATAGTTTAGAACTTATACACTAATAATACCAGTCACTTGAAAAATAAATGTTGATATCAGGAAAACATTACCACCAGTGGTCTCTGATAGTTTAGAACTTATACACTCATAATAGTAATCATATGTCAGTACCACTGGTCTCTATCTGTTTGGAAACAACACAGTAGTATCAGTCATAGCCTCTGTCACTGCAGCTAGTCTCCATCTGTTATATCAATCCTATATCACCGCCATTAGTCTCTGCCTCTCTTTGGAAACGACATAGTAATGAGACACGCCTGTGAAGATGCTGGTATACGTTCACACCGATCTACCCGTAACATCTGGAACTTCATTCCCTAGCTTCACGATGTGCTGCCTTGGTGTGCGAAAGATAAACACACCAATTATTCTTAGAGCATCGAGTAAAAAGCAAAAACCTTTTTTGTAACGAATATTATCTCATGGGAAATTCCTGTATACTAGGATTGTATCCATTTTTCAATATTTTGTGCATGACAATACTTTCGTTGAAACAGCATTGTGAACCTAAGGAAACATAAATTATATATTTGTGTGTAATGGCGAAGGAGAACAGACCAGTGAAGAATGAGCGCCTTCAGAACTAATACATTATTAATATGAATCATACATCAACACAACTGTTTTTAAACAACACAGTAGTATCAGGTCCACAACGCAGTCAAATTTCTACCATTTCTATATTGACCAGGTATGTTATGTTCAACGTTCTGCTGATAAGTCAGCTCGATATTGCCGTCAACACAGTCAAACAAACAAAGCAACTCTATCTGTTTAAAAACAAAACAACACAGTAGAAACAGTCATAGCCTATGTCACTGCAGCTAGTCTCTGTTATATCAGTCCTATCATTTTTTTTTTCTTGCAGTGGCCATTGGTTTTCTCGTCCCTCTAGCTTGAACCATAATCAATATCAGCTGATGGTAAGGAAAGGCCCACTGACCAAAAGGAGAGTCCTGTTGAAAGAGCAGAAAAGACTTCAACCCGGAATTCTCTTCAGAGGGCACGCAAGATCCTATGGTGAAAGCCTGGCAATGTCTGGAGCTGTGCTGTTTTCCCCTGCCAGATAAACAGCGACGATTGGGACTACAGAATGCGCACAGCAGTTCGTTTTTATCGTGGCGTCTTCGGTCGGTGGGCTCTGCAGTCATGAAATACAGGCTGGTGCACCCACAGGTCCGCTTCCATGCAGGTTCCGTCTTGTCGTGGCCGGTGGCCATTTCACATTGGCATCTGCGTAACAAAATGTGCTGGAACAAAAGTGATCATTGTCAACAATTAGATTAAGTAATGTGTAGGATCGAACATCTTCCGAACCTTTCTCATGGACTGCTGGTCCAATGAAGTGATTTGTTTTGTATATTTTTGGAGTCTCTGTGTCGCTTTGACAAACATAAGTTTCGATTTTAATGATTCTGACATACATTAGTGCTGGTCATTTTTCATCTGTGTTCAGAGATCTTCAGGCTTTCCTGGAGGGGGGGAGGAGAGAGAGGAGAGAGAGAGAGAGAGAGAGAGAGAGAGAGAGAGAGAGAGAGAGAGAGAGAGAGAGAGAGAGAGAGAGAGAGAGAGAGAGAGACAAAGAGGAAGAGACAGATGTTCCTGTCCGTCACTTCTTAATCTCCGCCTCTAAAAAGAAAAGCAAAAATCAGCCCTTTCCCCCTTCTCCCTCACCTCCCCAACCTCTTCTCTCCTCGGATGCGAGCAGACTTTTTCTGGTTTTCC
>CM031598.1:86382638-86400138 GCA_018398815.1 Conus ventricosus
TTTTTCCTAGAATGGTTTACATTTCACAGGGAAGTGTGTGTGTGTGTGCGTGTGCGTGTGCGTGTGCGTGTGTGCGTGTGTGTGTGTGTGTGTGTGTGCACGCGCGCACGCGCGCACGTAATTATATTCATATCAGTAAAGTTAAAAACAAAAGAAGCTGGAACCAGTGTCTAAAAAGATAAATCACACATACAAGCGCTACCAGCCGCCAAAAAGCTTTACTACTGCCCTTTTCTCAGTCACTGATTCGTCCGCAGAAAAGACTTCGCCTCATAATCCATTTCAGAGATGCTATCAATTTTAAGTGACTAACCTGACTCACTGAGAAAATAGCCTTCACCAAATATATGTAGTCGATGGTCAATGAGGCCGTACCAGCACGTGTGAACAGGGTGGAAATGCACTGCCCTGACATGCACACTGAACTAAAGTGCAAACACGCGGGAATACCCAAAGCATAGTTTTTTTTTTTAATTTATTTTTCACCGTACACGCTTAAATGATACGAGTATCTACCAAAGTATTGTCTTTACCCATACCCACAGAAATGAAATGCAAACACGCTGAACATCCAAATCATTGCCTTCACCGTACATAGTAAGTGAAATAAGATGTAGACGTGCTGAGCTGTCAAAGCATATTCTTTAGCCCGTACACTAAAACAGGATGCAAACACACAGAGCATGCAAAGCATAGATGAGAACATGCCAACACTTCCAAAGCAGTGTCCCTAATGTACACACTGAAATAGGATGCAAAATATGGAGGAGCTTCCAAAGCAGTTTCTTTGCTATGCACACTGAAATAAGATACAACATGGTGAAACTCATAAAGCATTGTCTTTAAAATCGAACACACAGAATTAAGGTGAAAACATAGTGAGATTCACAGAGGTTTTTTTAAACTGCACACATTGAAACGAGATACAAACGCGATGAAACTCCCAGTGCAATGTCCTCACCCGTACACACTGATATCTATGAATAGAATGCATATAGAGGACGAAAACCTCTCCGATTTACTCATAAACAGGTAAATAATGATAATACAAATAAATACAGCTTCAGATTTAACAGCATACTAAAGGACATAACAAGAAGGCAGAAGTGAATCATGAAAAAGGATATATGAAAGGAGAAGACACGAGCAACATAGGGTTGCTTATGAAATGAAAACCTGTTTCAGGGGGTCAGATGATTTATTTCTTCCTTTCTTTCTGTCTGTCTGTCTGTCTGTCTGGTTGTATGTATGTATGTATATATGTATGTATGCATGTTTCTTTGTATGCATGTTTGCATGTATGTATATATGCACGTATGCATGCATGTATGTATGTATGTATGTTTGTTGTTTATTTATCTATCTATATATCTATTTCTTTCTTTCATTATATGTGTACCCAAAATTCGAGAAAAAAAGAAAACGGGAGGTAATCATGCGAAGCTCCCCCCCTCTCCACCCCCACCCTAACACACCCTCACCCTACCCCAGACGGTGCACCACAGCAGATGGTGTTTAAACGAGCCACCCCCCAGGTAATCTTATGACGAGGAGAACGGAGGGAGGCCTGCACAGGGGGCGCTGTGTAAACGGAAGCTGCGCTGCTTACTGGGCATGACAGGAAGCTGTTTTGACACAGACTGCCTTCTTCCCTTCCTATTCACTCCTCACCGTTTTGTGTGTGTGTGTGTGTGTGTGTGTGTGTGTGTGTGTGTGTGTGTGCGCGCGTGCGTGTGCGTATGCGTGTGTGTGTGTGTGTGTTCACACCACCAGCCTTACCTCGTGCATTCCAGTGGTTTCCCATGGTTGTTTTTCATTTTCAGATCACTCACATCGTTTTCTCTGCTAAGCTGAACAAAGCTTTTTTTTTTCCAGTCCTTCCGTTTGTCTTTCATATTTTATGCATCTCCTGGTATACTAATTCATACTCTGCGTATGATACAAACTGAATGAAGACTGACAACGTCATTATAACTCTAAACATGATCACATTGACGGCAATGTCTAGTCAGCTGACTGGCAAAACGTTGAAAATAACATACCGGTTATTATAACAATTATATTCACAAAACCATGAATGTTTATGGTATAGTAAATGTTGATACTTGATGATGATATGAATACTTGCTAAAAGTATTTATCTAGACCCCTTCCTTCCTTCCTTCCACACTTATTTCACACTGTGAAAATGGCCGTGTGCCTTTCCTTATTCCTCCACTGAGTGATGTATTATGTACTAGTCCCCCCCCCCCCTTTTTTTTTAAAATCCTGATCAACGTGTCACAATAGCTGCTATCTTCCATCTCATCAGCACTGGTCAATTATTGTAATTGAATCATTTTAAAAGCAAGATTTCTTTTCTACCATGAGTTTTTTTTCTCCAAGTCACAAATTGCTTTCAGAATATAAAATTACAAATCAGTCACTTTCACAAAACAGAGTGTGTTCTTTATTCAACTTCATACGGTGGTAAAGATATTCTGTAGAGTCTGTTCAACATGCTTTTAACTCAAAGAACTAAAAGGCGAGGTATTCTAAACAAAAGCGTGCGTACATGTAACTATACGCTACACTTCTGGACTCATCATGATCACGGACACCTTTGCCTGTCCCAGTCTTTGACATGCACATGGAATGCAGCCACACAGTTTTTTTTTTTTTTAATTCACGTTCTGAACCTCTGCTCCTTTCTGTCTATAATTGTTCCTCCTCTTTCTGCTGCTCTCCTTTTCTAAGTTTCCATTCTCTGCTCTGTTCCATTTATCGTTGTCTCCCCACTGTCTTTTCCCACATGGTCCCAAGTCTGCTTTGTTCACTCACTCCTCTCTTTCATCATGTTCTAGCCCGCTGCTGTTCTCCTTCTATAGTTGTACCTCTTATCACTCCTCGTTTTCCTCCATGTAACCACACTCTGCTCTTTTCCTTATGTGGTTTCTCAGCCCCCACTGTTCTCTATGTTTGTGCTGCAATTCTACGCTCTCTTTTGTCCACAGTTGCCCCACTCCTCTCTTTTGTTACGTTCCAGCTTCTGTTATTTCTTGTCTGCACTTGCTTATCTTTCCACTGCTCTCTTTCCTTTGCA
Source organism: Conus ventricosus (assembly GCA_018398815.1). Classification (NCBI taxonomy): domain Eukaryota; kingdom Metazoa; phylum Mollusca; class Gastropoda; order Neogastropoda; family Conidae; genus Conus; species Conus ventricosus. The sequence continues at coordinate 86,385,721 of CM031598.1, forward strand.
GTTGTGATCCATTTCCCACTCTCCCCCGTCCATTGCAGCCTCTGGAAGCTCGCCTAGCTGTCTCCCCGCTCTTAACGATCTGCTCATTCTTCCTCATGATCCCCATTTCTTCTGCTCCTCTCTCCTCCTCATTTCTGTTGTCAGCACTCCTTGCGGTTAAGAGGAGGGAGAACTGCTATGGTTTTGATTTTAATAATGTGAAAATATAAAACAGCCAGATCCCGCAATTGTGGTAGTAGTCATGAGAGTAATAACAGTAATAACTCAGGTGTTGAACCCCTCTTCCTTCTTTCGTGTTTTGTACATCCTCTTCCTTTTGCCCATACTTTTACTGAATCCCATTTATACACATACACAACCCCTGAACTCCACACCTACGCCCCCCCCCCTCCCCACCTTCACAAATTTTACCATTTAGGCCTACCTCTAATTTCCCTGTCGTCTTCAGACAGTTTCCTCCCCGTCACAGCCCACAGAATGAGGTTGGAGAATCAGCTTAACGCAATTACTGCAAAAAGGGCACGGCAGGCAGCCACACTTTTGATGTCAGCGTCTGGGGTTTATTTATTCCTTTATTTTTCTCAGCAGATCCTCTCACAGGCAAGTCAAGTCACAGTAATTAGAAAACCAGAAAACGTCTGCTACCATCCGAAAAGAGGGGAGTCTGGGGGAGGTGAGGATGAAAAGGGGGAGGGGGTAGATTTGCGCGTTTATCAGAGTCAGTGATCAAGAAGTGAAAGACTTCTCTCTCTCTCTCCCTCTCTCTCTCTCTCTCTCTCTCTCTCTCTCTCTCTCTCTCTCTCTCTCTCTCTCTCTCTCTCTCTCTCTCTCTCTCTCTCTCAGCCCTATGATTTTCTTGAGACAGGTGAAAAACAGCCAGCACTGATACATCTCAGTTTGCAGAATGTTTTAATGAACTTCTCAGCCAGACCAAAGCAAAATTCCATAGCAACCCACCCTTAAAGACGAAACCATTTTTCCTAGAACGACACAGTGACTCATAATATTCAAATCTCATCAGTTCAGCTGGACGAACAGTTTGTTACAACGGTCTGGAAGACGGTGATCCTCATCCTACTGGGCCTAACCATTGACAACAATCAATATTGGTCTGAGCACAATTCTGATGCAGAAAGAGCTTTGTTTACTATATGTTTCTGTGTTCAACAAATAGTCAACGAAAACTAGACCTTACCTTTTTCTCTCCGTGCAGTCACTTTAGCAGACACTGATTATGGATCAGGCAAAGGGGACCTGGTGAGAACAATCAATGGTCATTGACAAACTGATAGGCATCCTGATGTGCTCATTCTTCTCCAGGCTCTTTCCCATCACCTTTACAAATAGATACACCTTTTTCTTTCGGTCTTTAATGGTACTTCAGTAAACCATCTTCATGGCACTTGATGACAGCGGTTAAGAAGATGTTGCATCCAGCGCTGATATGTTTAGTTGATGCAGACAGGAGCTGTAGAACTTGCACCAGCCTACCAAATAGTTGGCCTGTGGCGTACACTGTGCATCAATACACAGTAACAGGTCAGTAACATACATTCATGTCAAGCTAGACACAAAAGAATAATATACTCTTACATGGCAACCGACATGTACAATGCACAACGGTAAACAACCTATGCCTACATGTCAACAGACAGACACAAACAACAAGCAAGGTAGTCATACTCATCGACAGACAGACCAAACAAGGGGCAACGCAGGCATAGACATAATCACACTGACAAAACGATCAGCAGGACAGGCACATACATCAACAGACACACAAAAACAATGAGCAACACAACCATACATGTCAACAGACATACTAAACTGTTGATGAAAAAAATCTTTAATGTCGAGGGTATAACGTCAGATGGGCGACTTTGTTTATGCTGCCCTTATCTACACGTTGACAGACAGACTCACCACTGCAGGTTTGGCAGCCTGTCGGAAGCACCGCCAGCTGTGCCTGAGAGATGGAACAATGCTCCCCGGTATACAGAGTTTGTTTGGACTCACCTGTCTTCAGCACCAACCTCGGCCAGGGAGGAGGAGGAACAGGATCCGGAATCTCTGGAAGAATGTGGATTTGGACAGGTAAGACACCACGGGAGTCAGTAAAACGAGAACAGCAGAAGATTTTTCCCAATGCTAGAATGTTTGTGAACGGCGTCGGCCACTGTGACCTGCAACAAAGCGAACAGCAACAATAAAGATAACTTGATTGTCCGTTTTTTTTTGTTTTTGTTTTTTTGCTGTCCCAACCTCTGCGCCAACTCAGAGGCAGTGCACCCACGCCGCTCATTCCGTTACCCCGTCCACAGCCACAGCCCGGTCGGCCCCGCCGCAGCCCCGGCACCGGCAATCCACAGGGAGCAGTCAATGTCAAGTCGTCAAGAGGCAACCCACCGGAGGAGACACTGCACTGCTGCTGAGTCACTTCGGTGGTGTTCAGTGGCGCCTGTTCTGATCAAACATACGCAGAACACTACCTACTAAGCCCCCTACTGACGACAATAATTGCTTAGTCGCGGAGCCAGCGTGACCTCCCTCCGGAGGGCGCCACCACGTCCGTCCAACGACAGCCCCATGGACTCGCTGATACCGGTGACCCCGACGGAGCCAAACCAAGGCGACAGACGTGGAGAGGACATCGAAATTGAGGTCACCATGAGAGCAGGGCATGAAGGGCTACAGAATTTGAGACATTTTTTTATGCTGATCGATGAGAATGAGGATGATTAAGATGATGCTAGGGATTTCCATTTCGGTCTGAGACTACATGACAGGGCTGTACTCTACGCTTCCTTTCAAAATATATCCTGGCGTCAACCAGCCCGAGAGATACAGGCACCTGCAGTGTTGGTCATGAAATTTGAGCAACACTCTCAGAAACGCATCCATTAAGTAGATGAAACTCGACTGTGTGATCCCAGTCTTCCAAGCTGAGTCCGCAGCAAACTCAACTCTGGGTAGGAGCCGGTCGGGGCAGAAAAACCCACATGACTCTGATGGGATTCGAACCCACGACCTCCCAGCCGGGAGTCCGCGACGCTAACCACTTCTCCACGGCGGATGGTGATTGTCCGTATTTTTGTATAGGTTGATATTTTCTCTGATAAAATATAGTTCAGAAAACGTATATTACTGGATTACCTTTCATTTGTTTTGCTTTGGATATAGTCTCTGAAAACATTATTGAGACATGTACTGTAATTGGTTACATTGCTTTTAAACATATATTGCTTAGACACTATTGTATGTTACACTGTGTCTGAAAACACCATACAGACAGACATACAGACAGACATACAGACAGACAGAAAGATAGACAGACAGAGAGACATACAGACAGAGGACAGACAGAAGGACAGACAGACAGACAGATAGACAGACAGACACACACATACACACGCACGCACGCACGCACGCACGCACGCACGCACGCGCACGCACGCACGCACGCACGCACACACACACACACACACACACACACACACACACACACACACACACACACACACACACACACACACACACACTTTACTTGCTCTGATGTCCACCGGTAATATCTGTGGTACATCATCTGAGTACATGTACTTCAAGATGTCTACACACACACACACACACACACACACACACACACACACACACACACACACACACACACACACACACACACACACAGCACGCACGCACGCACGCACGCACGCACGAACGCACACACACACACACACACACACACACACACACACACACACACACACACACACACACACACACACACACAGACGGAGAGAGAGAGAGAGAGAGAGAGAGAGAGAGAGAGAGAGAGAGAGAGAGAGAGAGAGAGAGAGAGAGAGAGAGAGAGAGAGAGAGAGCACAATAAGCAAGAGAAACTCGAGCGTTATGACTCCCACATAATCCACATGTCAGTCATTTCTGTGGCCACAGTGCTTCGTTATTACTGTATTACCATTCCTGTGTGGTGCTTGACGCACCGCCTGTGTTGTTCCCCCTCTCTCTCTCTCTCTCTCTCTCTCTCTCTCAAACTTTTGTTTTGGTCCTCTCTCTCCCCTCCCCCTCTCTCTCTCCTCCCTCACTCTCTCTCACACTTCCTCCCCTCCTCTTTCCAAGCGGAGCAAACTTTATGACAAGTGCCAGGAAAACAGGACTGAATAGCCTGTGAGTGAGGGCGGAAAGGGAGGGAACTCAATGAGGTCAGCCAGATTTCAACCCTTCTTTTATTCCAGACCTTTCCCCGTCGACTCCCTGTCCGGGGAAGGGGGTAATCATATTTTTTCTAATAACACTTAGAAACAGATTTCCACTGAGGGGGCGAGGAGGTCCCCTTCACAAAAGCTGGGCTGTGCAATCATGTCGGAGTTGAAGGCAAAACAGGGGGGACGCTGGCCTTCTTTGTCGTGCTGCACGTGCCCGTTATATTACGTCATATCAGGCGACCCTGCTCCTTTGTTGGGTACCATCTGGATCTCTCGCCCGATGTTTGGTATGGTGACATGGTGTGGGTGGTGTTTGCCACTGAGCGTTTGGACTAAGGTCCTCGTCGATATCATCGTCGTCGTCGTTGAAGTAGTAGTGGTTGTGGGGTGGTAGTAGTAGTGGTGGTATTATTATTACTATCAGTAGTAGTAGTAGTAGTAGTAGTAGTAGTAGTAGTAGTAGTAGTAATAGTAGTAGTAATTGTAGCAATAGTAGGCATGGTAGTAGTAGTAGCAGTTGTTGTCTTTCTCAGCTAGTGAAAATGGAAAATTCATAAGACGGAGAAGGCCGAAAGAAAGACAAAGGAATTGCCTTTTCCCACCTAAATCCCACCCTTCGCCGAGGACCCCGAGTTGTCCTGAACCCCTCCATTCACAAAGAACAACAAATAGGCCCCCCACCCCCTTCCTCCCTACCTCATCCATTCCTGTCCTGCCCCCTGGAGCTGTTCCCTCTCGGCAGCAGCAGCAGCAGTCATCATGAAGAGAAGGGTCCCTCACTCCTCCCCACCCCCGTACCATCCCCTTCTCTTCTCCACCCCCTGGTCATCTGTGGCCACCCAGGACCAGGCCGCCAGGGCACATTGTATGATAGCCCTCCATTCCTTCCATACGCCCCCTCCCTTCCCTGATCAACCCACCCCCCCTTTCCTCCTCAACCCCCTTACTCACATGTCCTCATGCCTATCCAAATATTCAGAAAAGGGTGAAAGGGAAGGGAGGTGGGGAAGGTATCTACCACAAACCAGTCTGGTGTGTGCGTACATGTTTGCGTGCGTATGCCCACATATCTACAGATAGACAAAAACAATAGGGCACTTATTCATAGACATCAAGAGACAGACAAAACAACAAGCAAGGCAAACATGGACATCAGCACACAGACGAACAAATAAGCAAGACAGGAACATACTTCTGCAGACACACAGGACCAATATAACTACACACATCAACCAGCAGAGAAGAAACAAATTGTAAATGAAAAGAAATTAATATCGAGGGCATGACATCAGCTTGAGTAGTTGTGTTTGTGCTGCCCTCACCGATGGACAGACTAACCAATCATGCTGCCCTCACCTACATATCAACATACAGATAAAGCAATGATGCTGCCCTCACCTACATATCAACAGACAGGCTAACCAATCATGCTGCCCTCACCTACACATCAACGGACAGACTAACCAATCATGCTGCCCTCACCTACATATCAACAGACAGGCTAACCAATCATGCTGCCCTCACCTACATATCAACAGACAGGCTAACCAATCATGCTGCCCTCACCTACACATCAACAGACAGACTCACCAATCATACTGCCCACACCTACACATCAACGGACAGACTAACTAATCATGCTGCCCACACCTACACATCAACGGACAGACTAACCAATCATGCTGCCCTCACCTACACATCAACGGACAGACTAACCAATCATGCTGCTTTCACCTACACATCAACGGACAGACTAACCAATCATGCTGCCCTCACCTACACGTCGACAGACAGACTAACCAATCATGCTGCCCTCACCTACACCTCAACAGACAGACTAACCAATCATGCTGCCCTCACCTACACCTCAACGGACAGACTAACCAATCATGCTGCCCTCACCTACACATCAACGGACAGACTAACCAATCATGCTGCTTTCACCTACACATCAACGGACAGACTAACCAATCATGCTGCCCTCACCTACACGTCGACAGACAGACTAACCAATCATGCTGCCCTCACCTACACGTCGACAAACAGACTAACCAATCATGCTGCCCTCAGCTATACATCAACAGACATACTAACCAATCATGCTGCCCTCAGCTACACCTCAACAGACAGACTAACCAATCATGCTGCCCTCAGCTACACCTCAACAGACATACTAACCAATCATGCTGCCCTCACCTACACGTCGACAGACAGACTAACCAATCATGCTGCACTCACCTACACATCAACAGACAGACTCACCAGTCAGCCTGCAGGTCTGGCAGCCTGTGGGAAGCACCACCAGCTGTGCCTGCAGGCCCCTGAGAGATGAAACAGTGCTACCCGGTACCCAGAGTTTGTGTGGACTCACCTGTCTTCAGCACCAACCTCGGGCAGGGAGGAGGAACCGGATCCAGAATCTCTGGTAGAATGTGGATTTGGACAGGTGTGCAGGTAAGACACCACGGGAGTCAGGAAAACGAGAACAGCAGAAGCTTTTCAAGTTTTCTCGCAATGCCAAAGTGCCCGTGAAAGGCGTGGGTCACTGTGACCTAAAACAGAATGAAAAGTAACTATAAGCATGACGTGTTCTTTGTGTAGCGTCTATGATAACATATAGTTCAGAAAACGTGTCATACTGATCATTTTTCATGACTTGTTATAATATTGTCTCTGAAAACATAAGTGAGACGCGTACTGTACTTGTTAACATTGCTTCTGAAAATGTGTCGTTTAGACACTTTTGTATTGTGTCTCAAAACATCACAGCTGAGACTCTAACTGTTTGTATTGTCACTGAAATGATACAGACATTCTGACGACATATAGATGAGACACAGTGTCACGGTTTCTATATGCCTCCTGCATTATAGACATGAGACACTTGGAAGGTAGAAAGCAGCCAGACAAGTCATCGAGAATATTTTCCACCTCTTGCAGACAGACCGACCGACAGACAGCACACACACACACACGCACGCACGCACGCACGCACGCACGCACGCACGCACGCACGCACGCACGCACGCACGCACGCACGCACGCACGCACGCACGCACGCACGCACGCACGCACACACACACACACACACACACACACACACACACACACACACACTTTACTTGCTGTGATGTCCATTGGCAGTATCTGTGGTATATTGTGTGAGTATATGTGCTTTAACAGGTTTACCCACATATACTAGAGAGAGAGAGAGAGAGAGAGAGAGAGAGAGAGAGAGAGAGAGAGAGAGAGAGAGAGAGAGAGAGAGAGAGAGAGAGAGATTCAGATTCAGATTCAGATGCTTTAATCATATATAGGCCATTGCCCCTCATGATGGGGAGTAATTGAACAATCATTTCACACAATGTTTTCTTTTATATATACAAATGATAAGGTTAATTAAAGATAACGTTTTACGAGATAGCAACTTGACGCAGCTGAAACGCTTTATACAAGACAATTGATAGATTTCTGATGGTTCTATCATGTTTGGATGCCAAAAGTAAACTTAATCGAAACAGGTTTGGAAATTTATGAAATTTTGCAGGAATATATTGCTGTCTTAAGCTACTCAGTGCTGGGCAACACAAAACAAAATGGACCTCATCCTCTTTACTGTTTTTACACAGTGGGCAAATTAAATCGTTGTCATTGTGAGATCGATATTGGTAGTAATGCACAGCGATTTCTGAGACGCCAAGTCTGAATCTTGTCAACATAATTTTCAAATGTCTATCTAAATTCAGTAACAGATGAGTTTTTACTTCGGGAACTGTACAAAACGTTCTGTACATACTAAATAGAGAGAGAGAGAGAGAGAGAGAGAGAGAGAGAGAGAGAGAGAGAGAGAGAGAGAGAGAGAGAGATAGAGAGAAGAGAGAGAGATAGAGAGAGAGAGAGAGAGAGAGAGAGAGAGAGAGAGAGAGAGAGAGAGAGAGAGAGAGAGAGAGAGAGAGAGAGAGCACTATGCAAGAGAAATTCCAGCGTTACGACTCCCACATAATCCACGTGCCAATCATTTCGGTGGCCACGGTGCCTCGCTGTTACTGTATTACCGTTCCTGTTTGGTGCCTCTCGCCCCGCCTGTTTTGGTTCCCCTCTCTCTCTCTCTCTCTCTCTCTCTCTCTCTCTCTCTCTCTCTCTCTCTCTCTCCTCTCTCTCTCTCTCTCTCCTCTCTCTCTTCCTCCCCTCCTCTTTCCAAGAGGAGCAAACTTTATGACAAGTACCAGAAAAACAGGACTGAATAGCCTGTGAGTGAGGGCGGAAAGGGAAGGAACTCAATGAGGTCAGCCAGACGTCCCCTCCTCTTTTATTCCAGACCTTTCCCTGTCGACTCCCTGTCCCGGGAAGGGGGGTAATCATATTTTTCTAATAACACTTAGAAACAGATTTCCACTGAGGGGGGCGAGGAGGTTCCCCTCACAAAAGCTGGGCTGTGCAATCATGGCGGAGTTGAAGGCAAAACAGGGGGGACGCTGGCCTTCTTTGTCGTGCTGCACGTGCCCGTTATATTACGTCATATCAGGCGACCCTGCTCCTTTGCTGGGGACCATCTGGACCCCTCGCTCAATGCATTGAATGGTGACATGGTGTGGCTGGCATTCGTTAATGAAAGTTTGGAATTATGTCGTTGTCGTCATCGTTGTTGTCGAGGTTGTCGTCGTCCTCATAGTAGTATTACTAGTAGCAGCAGCAGCAGCAACAACAACAGCAGCAGCAGCAGTAATAGTAATTGTAGTAGTAGCAGTAGCAGCAGCAGCAACAGCAGCAGCAGCAACAACAACAGCAGCAGCAGCAGTAATAGTAATTGTAGTAGTAGCAGTAGCAGCAGCAGCAACAGCAGCTGCAGCAGCAGCAGCAGGAAGCACTAGGAGTAGAAATAACAATAGCAGTAGCACGACACCAGCAATCGCAGTAGCAGCAGTAGGAGCAGTAGCAGTTCCAGCAGCTTTGACAATAGAAGTATAGTAGCAGAAATAGTAGCAGCCACAGCAGCAAGTAGCGCCTTCAAACAGCAAGAGTATCAGTAGTAGCAGTAGACGATGTCACAACGACAGCAGAGGTAATAATAACACCGGCAATAAAGGCATAATAGCAACAGCAATGATTACAGAATCATAACAGCAGCGGTAATGGCACAAGTGATTATGCCAGTAGTGGAAGTGAAAGCAGCAGTGCTGATAATAACTACAGCAGCACTACCAGTAGCGATAGCAGAAGTGCCTGCAGTGATAGTAGTAGTGGTAGCATCAGCAGTGACACCAGCAGCAGCAAAAGCAGCAACAATAGTAGCTGTAGTGGCAGTAGCAGCAGCAGTAGTGTCAGTAGCAGCAGCAGTAGTGTCAGCAGCAGCAGTAGTAGTGGCAGTAGCAGCAGCAGTAGTGTCCGTAGCAGCAGCAGTAGTGTCAGTAGCAGCAGCAGTAGTGGCAGTAGCACAGCAGCAGTGGCAGTAGCAGCAGCAATAGTGGCAATAGCAGCAGCAGTAGTGGCAGCAGCAGCAGCAGTAGTGGCAGTAGCAGCAGCAATAGTGGCAGTAGCAGCAGCAGTAGAGGTAGCAGCTGCCAGTCTGGAGCATGCCCTTTTCATAGGCATCATCTGTGCTGAATAGAATGAACCTGTCGAGGTGACCTGTCAACTGTAGAGCCATCCTGTCTGTGTGGCTTGTGGACATGACGAAGGGCCAGGGTGCAGAGGAGACCAACCCTGGCTGTTTTCAGAGATGAGAGGGATGTGTGTTACGTCGATCTCCTATGTTATGATTAAAATGATGTGATTGGTTGCTAATGTATGCCCCGTACTCTCTCTCTCTCTCTCCTCTCTCTCTCCTCTCTCTCTCTCTCTCTCTCTCTCTCTCTCTCTCTCTCTCTCTCTCTCCCCCTCTCCCTCTCTCTCTCTCTCTCTCTCACTCACACACACACACACACACAACACACACACACACACACACACACACACACACACACACACACACACACACACACACACACACACACACACACACACACACACACACACACTCACACACACACAACACACACACACACACACACACACACATACACACACACAAGCACACACAGACACAAGCGCACACACACACACACACACACACACACACACACACACACACACACACACACACACACACACACACACACACACACACACAACACACGCACACAAGCACACACAGACACCATGTCGTTGAGTTGCAGGCAAAGCTGGAAATAACGTCAAGAGATTAGACTAAAGAAAGTGCCCAATTGTGCTTTTTTCGGTTAAGAAATACTGTGCCATGTTTGCTCTTCCTCTGTTTAAACCTTCCTCCCACCCCCACTCAAAAAACAAAGAAACAAAGAAACAAACAAACATAAAAGGAAAACAAAGAAGACAAAGAAGCCCGATGAAAGGCATTGCCATTTTTTCCACCATAAATCTCCACCCTTCACCAAGAACCCCTCCATTCACAAAGGACTAACTGTGGCCCTGCCTCCCTCCCTCCTCCCCCCCCCCCCCCACACACACACCTCACCCATCCCTGTCTTGCCCCCTGGCCATGTGTCCTCTCGGCAGCAGCAGCAGCAGCAGTCATCTTGAAAAGAAGGGTCTCCTCATCCCTTCCCACCCCCATCATCTTCTCCTCTCCACCCCCGGGTCCTCTGTGCTGGCAGTGCAGGCGTGTGGCGGCTGGCTGCCTTATCGCTGATCGTCATTGTCAGCCAGCACAGGGCCACCCAGGACCAGGCCTCCAGGACGCTTCATGTAATAGCCCTCCACTACCCCCCCCCCCCCCCCATATGCCCCCTCCCTTCCCTGACCCTCTCCTTCTCTCCGCCTCAGCCCCCTTATTCGCATGTCCTCATGCGTATCCAAATATTCAGAAAAGGGTGAAGGGGCGGGGGGGGGGGGGGGGGGGGGGGGGGGAGGGGGGTATCTACCACAAACCTGTATGGTTTGCGCATGCATGTTTGCATGCGTGCGTACATGTGTAAGTGCATATGTTTGTGTGCATGTGGGTGTCTGTGCCTGAGAGTGCACTGTGTGCGCGAGCGCGTGTGCGTTCACGATTATGTCTACCTGATTTCATAATATATTTCCGTCAAGAGAATCAAAAGCCTTTCCAAAATATAGGAAGACAATGTATAATTCAGTTTTTTTTCCCGGACGGATTGACATATTCAGTAAAAACAAGGCATCGAACAGTGTAAAGTACTCGACCGATCATTTAGCCTTTCTGATTATGAAGAGGAATACACTTTAAAATAATGAAAACTCACAATCATTTACTAGTGACGTTGAAAGAAGCCATTGCCTGACCTACACCATCAGACAGACCAGCAACAGTCAGCTAAATTGGTAACCATGAAGAAGATGAACCACTGTTTTCTGCGGACAACGTCAAACCATGACTCGCTATATTTGATGAAGGACTGGCCAACTGCTAAACGTTCTGAGAAAGAGTAAAAGAAAAAAAAAAGAAACACCCGAAGGTGCTGGGGAAGACCCAGAGAAGCACTGTCTTCACCTGCCTTTAGAGCAGTCCTGTACCACCCTTGGAGGCCTGCGCAGTGTTGACGATGGGTACAGGCACGCAGAGGACACTCCATTAAGATATCAAGGGACATAACTGCTCCTGAACAGAGGTAAATTAGACTACAGGATGCAGCTCATAACAGCCTTAAAGTAGCATCCCCATGGGTGTACCAGCCCGTATTTCATGACTTCAGAGCCCACCGGCGAAAAACACCACCCTCCAGCTGCCGAGCAACACCCACAGACCCAACCACCCCTGCCCACGGACAGATGAAGACAGTGCTACTCCAGACACAGCCAAGCTTTCGCCATACGGTCTTATGTGCCCTCAAGAGAGAATCCAAAGTTGTAGTCTTTCCCACTGTCAACAGGACTTTCCCTGTGGTCAGTGGGTCTTTCCTCACCGTCACTGGACCTTTCTCCAGGGTCAGCCTAGTTAAGGCAAAGAAGAAAAAGAAACACCCGAAGGTGCTGGGGAAGACCCAGAGAAGCACTGTCTTCACCTGCCTTTAGAGCAGTCCTGTACCACCCTTGGAGGCCTGCGCAGTGTTGACGATGGGTACAGGCACGCAGAGGACACTCCATTAAGACATCAAGGGACATAACTGCTCCTGAGTAATGTCTGTGAAAAACTTTTTGAAAGGAATTGTCAGACGACCGCTCACCCTTGAGGTGATGATGAACAGGACAGAGGATCGTTTGTCCTGGCACCATGATAGGGCCGTTTGCATGCAGAGTGATGCCCCCTGTCTTGCTGATCCACTGACCCCCTCCCCCTTCTCCCCTGCCGTCCCACCCCGTGGTTTCCCTGTCCTACGGAACAGCAGGGCGTCCAGTTTAGTTGCACGGCAGGCAGCTTCTTTGGCCTGGGCATCACCTTCAAGTTGCTTCCTGTGACACAGCATGAGAGAGAGAGAGAGAGAGAGAGAGAGAGAGAGAGAGAGAACAGAGAGAGAGAGAGAGACAGACAGACAGACAGACAGACAGACAGACAGTATGAAGGAATCACGTGTTCATACAATATATCCAAATTATTGCTCAAAAAAAAGAATCTACAAATTGAGGCTTGTTTAATAAAAACAATATTGATAATTAAATGAAGGTTTATCAAATAATCAAAATTGCCCAGACACGAATTGTTAATGTAAACGTTTCTTGAAATGTTTTAGCGTATTCATATTTTGTACACTCGTTGGAAGTAAGTTCCAGACGTATGGGGTCCAAAGTGGTCTAGACTTGGTTTGTATTAATCAATGCGTGAGTAGGGAAACGAGCATTTCTGCGAGCCAGAACAGCTGTTCAGTCTTGCCCAAAGGGCACGGATATAACATGGCATGGTGTTTGTCAAAATTGTAAACGTATATGATGCCTTGCTGAGGTAATGCTGCTTACTCAGAAAGAAGAAGAAGAAGAAGAAGAAGAAGAAGAAGAAGAGAGAGAGAAAGAGAGAGAGAGAGAGAGAGAGAGAGAGGAGAGAGAGAGAGAGAGAGAGAAGAGAGAGAGAGAGAGAGAGATGTAGGGGTAAGGGCGGTTGAATGGGATTGGAAAGTGAAAGACAGAATAATAATTATAAAAAAAAAATCAATAAAACAAAATAAGTCCGTGATCGTTTATACCTACAGGTCCATTACCTCCAATACCATCGCTTTTCCCAGCCCCCACCCCTTCCTTCCTACCCCCCCCCCCCCCCCCCCCCTCCAACTCCTCATCACCGCCAATACTCTCCAAAGGGAATTTGAAGAGAGGCTGTGACACGTGTTTCTCTTCCGTCTGGTGCTTATCTTTTAATCCCGTTCCGGAGGATCCTGCTGTCTACCTGGTGTTTGGAGTTCCAGGTCTGGTTCCACGCAGGTAAGTCAGCTTGCCAGGGAGCCAGACTGTGTGTACATTGTGGTCATACACTACGAATTCATACTGAAAGGCCGTGAGTAAGTTTTAGAAGATTTCCGGAAGACGCAGTAGAACTGTGTGCTCATAGTATTTCTTCGTGCGCCTGAAAGTGGATTCCTCCTTGTTTTTATCCATATTTTCATCATGATACAAGTTAGAGAGAGTGTGGCAATGGGGAGCAAAACTGCACAAAGGGGCGGTATGTTTAATCCGGAGACAAAGGGCGCGATGGGGATTTTATACACATGCAATGGATTTATAACCATAAAAATGACGTTGCGCGCATGATTGATTGTGCGAAAGGCTATAAACGTAGGTGTTTACACACCTTCCTTAAAACAAAACCAATTGGTGGGCAGCTAATAAATTTTGTCCGAAAGCTTGTTTTGTGTAAACCTGCTGAGCAAAAAACAACAACAAACAACCCCCCCCCCCCCCCCCCCCCCCCCCCCCCAAGAAATCACGCACGCGTGCACATTCTTTTCACAAACAAAAAGAACTCCAATTTCTTGGACCTATAGTCTGTTTCAGAGTAATAAAAATCCTTCAACTGAGCACGTGGGCTGACATATGAGAGCACTCATGTGTCCAGGCACATAAGCTTGCATGCACAACCTTATCAATCACTAAAGTTAGGTGGTTCCAAGCTCAAAGATTAAAATGAATCTAAGAGGACCGGGAGAAACCTGACTTGGGAAAAGATCGGTTCATGGGTGGATTCTAAGCCTTAAAAACAAGCCTCAGTTAGCTAGTAGTTCACGTATTTATCACTTAT
>CM031598.1:86405138-86410138 GCA_018398815.1 Conus ventricosus
ATACAAAAATGAAGAAAAAAAAGAAAAAATAAATAAAAAGAAAAAGAAAAAAAGAAAAAGAAATCCAGGCTCTGTGATTCATACTGCTTTTGCTACAATTGTTTAGAACACATACCCACCTTTTGAAATCGACACCAAAGCCAAAATTATCAACATAAACAATTGTCTGCTATTGAGGTCCACAGACAAATGTCTGCCCAAGCTTATACACGTGTACAAAAACACTCTCAGACAGACAGACACAGACACATACAGACAGACAGACAGACAGAGACACAGACACAAATAGACAGACAGACATACTTACATACATAGATGCATACAGACATACATATATACAGACAACAGACAGGCGGGCAGACAGAAAGACAGACAGACACACACACACACACACACACACACACACACACACACACACACACACACACACACACCACACACACACACACACACAACCTGGAAAACAAAATCCCGACTCTGAATCAACATCGAACGTCTAATTCATCAGATAACAAGACAAAAACATACCATGCATGTGTTCCAAACACCCTACAGCCAATCCTTTCTCTTCCTGTGCTGACAACAGAACGACCTTGGACCGACGATACTGGTTCGACTTTTCAAAGGAATTTTAAGTAACTCCGCCGGCCGGTTGACATCAACAAAAAAATTACAGGACAAAGCACGACGCGTTTCGACTTCTTAGGTCTTCTTCAGGCAAGAAAAACAACGTTCAAGACAAAGAAAACGAAGCAATCACTTATCTTCTCGAATTCTCGTTCTTCGTTTTCATTGTCCTGAATGCTGATTATTTTGCCTAAAGAAGACCTAAGAGGTCGAAAACGTGTTGCGTTTTGTCTTGTAATTTTGTTTGTGCATGTTCAACGGCGGAGCTATTTAAAATTTCTTTCAAAGTTTGCAATCTTCTCACTTTGATACTGGCTCAGATCTTCCGGCACTGTGACTGACCAGTTCACTGGGTAATGAAAACACCCCACGGCGAGCAGTTTTGAGGAAGCATCCTCTTTGTCTTTTACCACAGAAAAAAGAAAAAAGAAATGAGACTTGAGGGTGGGGGTTGGGGATGAGTGGTGGTCGTGGTTGCGGGGGTGGTGGTGGGAGGGTATGGAGTATGGGGGGAAAAGGGGGTGGGGCTGGGGGAGATGTACTTTGGGGGGCTGAGGAAAGGAGGACGGGTGAGCCCATTAAGTTGATTACAAGTTTCTGACCACACCCCCATTGCTGATGGTGCGCTAGTTTATTGGCTCTGTCTGTCTGTCTCTTTTTGTCTGTCTGTCTGTCTGTCTGTCTGTCTCTCACTCTCTGTCTCTCTTTCTCTCTCCCTGTTTGCCTGTCCGTCTGTCTCTATTTCTCTCTCCCTGTTTGCCTGTCTGTCTGTCTGTCTGTCTCTCTCACTCTCTCTTTCTCTCTCTCTTTCTCTCTCTCCCTGTTTGCCTGTTCGTCTGTCTGTCTCTCTCCTGTTTATTTTTCTGTCTGTCTGTCTCTCACTCTTTTTCTCTCCCCGTTTGCCTGTCTGTCTGTTTCTCTGTCTGTCTGTCTGTCTGTCTGTCTGTCTGTCTCTCTCCTGTTCTTGACCATTCTCTCATCATTTTTGCTTTTGATATCTACTTGCGTCCTTATATTGATAATTTCTGTATGCATTTTGCACTTACTATTTCATATAAAACGTTTATCGTTATGTTTTTGCAATTTATGCACATTTCCATTTTCTGATGATACATGAAAAAGAAAACAATAGCCAGCCATATTTCTGCTTTTCTCTCGAACTTCGTTCATATTCTCTATTTCCTCTCCCTCTGTCCTCTCTCTCTCTCTCTCTCTCTCTCTCTCTCTCTCTCTTCTCTCTCTCTTCTCTCTCTCTCTCTCTCTCTCTCTGTTTCTGTCTGTCTGTCTGTCTGTCTGTCTGTCTGTATCTGCATCATTCTTTCTGTATTTGTCCTTTTGTGTACAATATGCTCTCTCTCTCTCTCTCTCTCTCTCTCTCTCTCTCTCTCTCTTTCTCTCTCTCTCTCTCTGTACTGTGCTTTTGTTTGGTGTGCTCTCTCTCTCTCTCTCTCTCTCTCTCTCTCTCTCTCTCTCTCTCTCTCTCTCTCCTCTTTCTCTCTCTCACTCTCCTCTCTCTTCCCACTCCCTCTTTCTCCCTTTCTGTCTGCACTAGAGGCCATCAGACTGAAGCAGACGCCGGGCACTACCCTGTGAACATAGACCATTACTGCCATCCTCATCGGCACAAGCTGCACAGTTACCTCCCATTTCCCAGGCTTTGTGGCCTACAGGTTTCTGTTACGACCGGAAGCGCGCCATCTTTGTCAACATGAAAATACCATCCAACGTATTTTTTCCCGTGCAAATACGACATCTAGTGCAATAGGAGACATAGAAGATTGGAGGAGGCTGGAAGGCAGGTGTAGAATGGATTAGCGGAATCTGAAGCAATTTTCCTTCGTATCTGACGTTCGGGTTTCCTGGAAGTTTGTGAACCAAGAATAAAATGGTTCTTACCGTAGAGCTAAAGACTTGGATTCGAGGGATCACCTTTTGCAAAAGGTGAACGAGGCAGCTTGATACATTATATTGATTTTATAGTTTACTTGTCGACTATATTGTATTTTTCTTGACATTCACTTCATGGAAGGAAAGAAAAAGAAAAACAAGAAAAGAAAACAGCAAGCCCGCAAAAACTAGACAGTGTGTAAGCACATCAACCTCCTTCACAACTATAAGACTCTTTTACCACATTATTTGTCATCAGTGCATGGTGGGTGAGATATTATATATACAAATTGCTACTTTCGCGAATTGACACTCGCCCCACTTTCACCCCCCCCCCCCCCCCCCACTTCCCACCCACCTTCTCTGACATTATTTCACACCAGGAGAGGAGAGGAATCATGACAAAAGAGATCTTGGTGGTCGGTGATACGAGGCATAGGCCCATACAAACATGGTACCCAAGACATTCCAAACCCATGAATATGGTCATTATCAATAGTCCATTTGAATCATTAACACTGCTATTATAATTATTACTATATAGGCCCTTACAAACATGGTACCAAAGACATTCCAAGCACATGAATAAGGTCAATATTAATAGTCCATTTGAATCATTAAAACTGCTATTATGATTATTACTATGATTAATGAAATATCCTGGTAAATCCAAATGATCTTGTAGTAACCTTGCACGTATAGCAAACTTCTTTCAGTGAATGTGATGTATCATATTATTATTATTATTATTCATTTCGCGAATATGTTTACATTTAAAGATTTGCTTTTATGGAAACCGCTCGACAGCACGTGTATTGTAAGTCATGTTAAGGATGTATCTGTTTTTGCTAATTTCGAACACATATTTTAGTTACCTTCTCAAATAATACAGCTGTGGAGCCATTTCACCAATTTTTCATTTACTGACACAGAAAACGAAAGGGACACGAAAAGTAATTGAGTCAAACGTCTCATCAGGTTTGAAACCGCTTTCTTACTTTTTCTTAGGTGTTTGTTAGGTTTAGGTGTTTTGTAGGAAGCGTTGTTGTTGTTGTTGTTGTTGTTGTTGTTGTTGTTGTTGTCATAGACCTGTAGCGATACAGGAGAAGGGGCGATGGTAAATGCTGGCATGGGCCGGACAAATGGAAGCATTATAATGGCAGCACGTGGCGGACCCCAACAGGTTTGCCGGCTTTTACTATCAGGTAGAAACGATAGCTGTGTGTCACTGGTTAGCTCCAATATTTTGCGTGTAAAGGGCGAAGAGGCTGTATGGTGCATACCGTTTGAATAAACCGCTTAGTGCTAATTGTCTAAGTAAGTCCTGGAATGTGTACGATGGCAGACGCAAACATTCTGGTCACAGATTGCATGGACATACTGGTCCGTGCTTTTTCATTTGATCTTATTTTTAGTATGATTGCTTATCAATGTAATGTTAGCTATTTTTTTCAGGACTTGACGTGGTTTGGGGTTTTTAGTCTCGACATCTTAATTTGGGAGCAAAATTTAAGTTGCTGGCTCGTGAAACGAATGGAATAAACAAGTTATACAAACGATAATGCGTTTCCACCTACTGGTCTTCTTCAGATAGAACAGACAACATTAGAAACCTACTTTGTATGAGCAGTTACCTAGCTTTTCGATCCCCTGATGACAACAACAACAACAACAATAAATACAACAACAACAACAATTGAAATAACAACAACAATGATAATAATAATAGTAATAATAATAATAATGATAATGATAATAATAATAACAACAACAACAACAACAACAATAATAATGGCTATAATGCTGTTGCTGCTAATGATAACGATAGTAATAATAATTACAGCAACACTACTACTACTACTACTACTACTACTACTACTACTACTAGTGATTATGATGATGAGGAGGAGGAGGAGGAGGAGGAGGAGGAGGAGGAGTAGGATGAGGAGGATAGCCGTAACATCAGCAACATCAGCAACAACAACAACAACAACAACAGCAGCAATAGGAATAGAAATGATGATGATAATGATGATAAAGATGATAGTTATTTTGACAAAAATAATGACAACAATAACAACAACAGTAACCGCAATAACGATAACGGCAGCAGCAGCAGCAACAACAACAACAACAACAACAACAACAACACTAATAATGATGATGATGATGATGATGATGATGATGATGATGATGACGATGATGAACACACACACACACACACACACACACACACACACACACACACACACGCACACACACAGGACCATTTGAGAGAGAGAGAGAGAGAGAGAGAGAGAGAGAGAGAGAGAGAGAGAGAGAGAGAGAGAGAGAGAGAGAGACAGACAGACAGACAGACAGACAGAGGTGAGTCTCTAGATGTCTAGGTGAGTGGAGGAGGGTGGAGGAAAAGGTAATTTACGTTCTTTTCGTCGAGGCTGATACCAGACGTAGGTAGCGCATCACAGGCGGTACCGTCAAGTCCC
>CM031598.1:86422638-86425138 GCA_018398815.1 Conus ventricosus
TTTTGGGATGAACTTGGCAGACGGCTGGACCTCCTGCGTCCACGACCAGCAACAGCGGCTCAACTTCACCAGGCCATCGTCCATGTGTGGGCTGGTGTGCCAAGGGGACGCATCAACCACCTGGTCCACTCAATGAGCCGCAGGTGTCAAGCAGTTGCCAACGCAAATGGTGGCCACACACGGTATTAGGACTTCAAGCTGGTTTGTCACGTGACCCTGGATTTTCCACACAAAAGACATATTGCTGATGACATTTTCACACATTACGGTGTAATGAATCAAATCACGTTGAATTCTCGCTTTCACTCTGTACAATTGTGACCAATAAAATTCACCCCCAACCTTCAGCTTGTTTTGTTTTCGCGTTTTTTATGGAAGTCAGTATATATCTGATTTACAGTCTTGCGCCTTCCTGGTGAATTATATTCATTCATCTATCTGTTTGTCTAGCTATCTGTCTGTCAATATCTATCTATCTATCTATCTATCTATCTATCTATCTATCTATCTATCGATCTATCTATTCCTGATGCAGCTCTAGAACATGTTAATCAGTCTTACTTTTGATCAGAGTCTCTCTTTGTGTCTCTCTCTCCGTCTGTCTGTCTCTCACTCACTCCCTCTCTCTCTCTTACTCTTCGTTCCCTCTTTTTTTTCTCTCTCTCTCTTTCTCTCTCTCTCTCTCTCTCAGTCTGTCTATCTGTCTGTCTGTCTTGCTGTTCTATGATTCACTCTGTCTCTCTGTTTTTGTCTATCTGTCTGTCTGTCTGTCTGTCTGTCTGTCTGTCTGTCTCTCTCTCTTTCTCCCCTCTCTCTCTCTCTCTTCTCTCTCTCTCTCTCTATCACCTCCCTCCCATTCTTCTCCTGACTTATTTTCATTCACACCTAGCCTCCACCCCCACCCCCACCCCGCGCCCCCACACCTTTCCCTGATAATTTATAGCCGTCAAGGAACTCTATGTATAAAACATCGCCAAGGCAAACAGTCGTCTGTGCTGTGTTCAGTTTGCCAGCCACAGCCCTCTCCTTCTGCCTGCCCGGTGATCTATGCCGCTTTGAAGAGCGAACGCCTCACTACCTCGCCGCCTTCATGAGCCGCTGCCTCTCGCTTCTCTCCCTTACTGCCCTCCACTAACGACAAGACCAGGAACCCAAGGGAGATAAGTCGGTAAAACAAGGGCGATAACTGAAGACGCGTGGATAGGTGGCGCGCTGCCAGGAAACCTGATCGATCTGTGTCAGAGGGTTGGAAAAAAGAAAAACTTGAGCGAGTGTGGAAGGGAGGGGAAATTGTGGTGTGGACTGATAGATGACAGTCGTTGGTGGGGTCGGAGGCTTTCTGAACGATCTTCAAGAAGTTCAAAGCCAATCCCTTGTGAGCACGTTTCACCTGAAATCAACACTTTTCTTTTTTTGAAAGACGGATCTGGACAAGTCATCAGAGCGAATCCTTTTCCCTGTTGTTTACCCAGCGCTGAGCGATCTTTGCATGAAAAAATGGTTCCCTTTTTATGGGCCATTAGGAAAGGTATTTACAAAATGATATTCCAGATAGGTAGGTCTTGCTGGACATGCATCTGTTATGGATCTGTCACAGCAAGATTACATACACAAATATATACGCGTGTAGGCACATACATACGTGTGGTCTGATATACGTATGCACACACAAACACACGCATGCGCATAGATATATACGCACACAGACGCATGTACATAAGCACATACACACATGCGTACACGCACACACACACGCGCGTGCACACACATATACACACACGCGCACACACACAAACATACATACACACACTCACACGCTCACAGGCACAGACAGACAGACAGACAGACAGACAGACAGACACACACACACACACACCACACACACACACACACACACACACACACACACACACACACACACACACTATTTGGAAAGTGAATGGCCGTTCTGCCTAGTCAACATAGATTAACAAACCATCCATCTGCTTCAGACATGTGTGATGTTCATGTGTTCCCCATCTGGGCGATAACCGCCGTGAAATACAATATTTGGAATTCACGGTATAAAGCTGGCGGTATACAGGACGAAGAATATCAACAGAGTTTGATGACACCACCCACAGGGAAACGTGACAATCCACCACGAGACAGAAAAAGATGCACCCGAAGGTGCAGGTAGGACCCATAGAAGTACAATCCTCAACTGCCGAATAAATCAGCTGGGAGCAATCCTGCACCACCCTTTGAAGTCTGCACTGTGTTCATATAGGGTGCAGGCACATACAGGGCATTTCATTAAGACGTCAAGGGACATAACTGCTCCTTGGCGGATACCATTGTGTAATGGCCATGGGTGTACTAGCCAGTATTCATGAATGCATAGCCCACCGGCGAAAAACGCCACTGTCAAGCAAGTGCTGTATGCATCCCGCAGACTCACTCGTTGCTGTTCCGCTGGCAGATGAATACAGTACAACTCCAGACACGGCCAAGCTTTCGC
>CM031598.1:86427638-86430138 GCA_018398815.1 Conus ventricosus
CATGATGATAGTGTTAAGCATTTTACAGACAGTCTGTGGTTGTTCGTCATGTTTGACAATGATGATCTGTTTGTGTGTCCTCATCTGTTGTGCAATGTGTGTCTGCCACAGACTCTGCGTGCCCAAACGCGTGCTCGGCATACGTACGTACAAACGTACATACATGTATGTATATCTGTTTATCTATCTGCCTATCTGCCTACCTATCTATCTATCTACCTACCTACCTATCTATCTATCTGAACATACATATATATTTTGATATACGTGCACAAAAAATATTTTACACACACACACACACACACACACACACACACACACACACACACACACACACACATATAATGGTCGAGCACTTTTAAAGTTCTGAGTGGCTTTTTAACTCTGATTTTATTGATTGCTCCTCACGTTGAGCACTGTGGCCTAGCAGAACCTAAATTTAAAATGGAGAGAATTAACTTTGGGCAGTCCACCAAAAATATACCTTTTTCCAATCTACAACTTTACATGAAAAAACTCAAAGAGCAGACTGAAACATTTGTGCGCAATATGAGGTGGAAAGCGTTTTTCTTTTTGAACCCAGATGCCAAAAAGGAAGATAAAAAAACTTATGGTTTTAAGTCATGGAGATCGCCACCTACAATAGAGGAAATGAAACCTTTTGAAGAAAGTATGAAAAACCAATAGCTAACATTGAATTCAGAAAACCTCATAATAATTTCCAAACAACATTGAATAATAACAAAACAAATCCAGAATGACAAAAAAATATTCATAAAGGCTGACAAGACAAACAATTTCTATAAAATGGAAACTAATGAGTACTCTCAACTCCTCAACAAAAATATTCAGAAAAATTATAAAAAAGCTGATAAGACCACATATGACAACATCTGCAAAAAAGAAAAAGAACTTGTGCACCAGATGGATTTAGGTGACAGGATAGAAGCAACAGCAATAAAAGAAGCCTTTATAACCCTTAAAGACCACAAACCTAACTTCCTCAAACAACCCTACTTGTAGACTGATAAACCCATCAAAATCTGAATTAGGCAAAATTAGTAAAAAGATCCTGGAAAAAGCAATAGAGGACATAAAAACAAACACTGAATACAATCTCTGGAAAAAGTTACGAAGTTATCCAATGGTTTAAAGAACTGAACAAACAGAAAAATACAGTGTTCATTACTTTTGACATAGTGGACTTCTACCCTTCCATTGATGAGGAATTACTCACTAAAGCACTAAGATTCGCCAACAATATACAAAATAACAGATTCTGAGATGGAAATCATTCTCCACACTAAGAAAACTCTTCTCCATAGCAACAGTGAAACTTGGATAAAAAAACCCAGCAGAAATTCCACATTCGATGTCACGATGGGATCTTATGATGGAGCTGAAACGTGTGAATTAGTTGGACTTTTCATGTTGTCTCATATACAGAAAATACTTGGTAAACAGGTTGGCTTATACAGAGATGACGGTCTTGCCACGTTAAACAATAAACCAAAAACCATTGAAAACAAGAAAAAAGAACTTTGTAAAATTTTTCAAAGCCATAACCTAAAAATCACAGTAGAAGCCAACAAAAAAACAGTAAATTATTTAGACATAACATTAGACCTTAAGGATCATACGTACAAACCATATAAAAAACCTAATGACACACCTGTCTATGTAGACATCAATAGTAACCATCCACCCTCCATCTTAAAAAACATACCTAATGGTATAAACAAAAGATTATCTAAACTGTCATGCAATGAGAAAGAATTTAACAGTGCAGCAGCTGAATACCAAGAGGCGCTGAAAAAAGTGGCTACAACTACAAATTACAATATAACCCAGATAGCAACATGAACAGCAACAGGAAAAAACAGGAAAAGGAAAATTATATGGTATAACCCTCCATATGATGGAAGAACAAAAACTAACGTAGGAAAAGAATTCCTCAGAATCCTTAAAACATCATTCCCAAAAGAACATGTACTATCTAAAATATTCAACAAAAATACCGTCAAGCTATCATACTCGTGTATGCCCAACCTTAAAAATATAATTGATTCTTCCAATAAAACCAAAAACAACACAACCAAAGAGGGTGATGAAAGGATATCTTGTAATTGCACAAAAAAAGACCAGTGCCCTCTGAACAATAAATGTCTCTACAACAACATTGTGTACCAAGCTACGGTAACAACAGACAGTGATAAAGAAACATACATAGGGATCACGGCAAACCATTTTAAAACCAGATATGCTAACCATAAACAGTCCTTCAAAAATGAAAAATATAAAAAAACCCAAACAGAACTAAGCAAATATATTTGGAAGCTTAAAGATAAGAAAATAGATTACAACATATCATGGAAAATTATAAAAAGAGCAACACCATACAACAACATTTCTAAAAAATGCAACTTGTGTACTACAGAAAAGTGGCTGATATTATGTAAACCCCATCTAGCATCTCTGAACTCTAGAGTAGAAATAATAA
>CM031598.1:86435138-86442638 GCA_018398815.1 Conus ventricosus
GAAGAGAGAGTGGATATGTACACAGCGAGGGGAGAAGAGGGAGTGGATATGTACACAGCGAGGGAGAAAGGGAGTGGATATGTACACAGCGTGTGAGAAGAGGAAGTGGATACGTACACAGCACGTGAGAAGAGGAAGGGGATATGTGCACAGCGAGGGGAGAAGAGGGAGTGGATATGTACACAGCGTGTGAGAAGAGGAAGTGGATACGTACACAGCACGTGAGAAGAGGAAGGGGATATGTGCACAGCGAGGGGAGAAGAAGGGGTGGATATGTACACAGCGAGGGGAGAAGAGGGAGTGGATATGTACACAGCGAGGGGAGAAGAGGGAGTGGATATGTACACAGCAGGGGAGAAGAGGGAGTGGATGTGTACACAGCATGGGAGAAGAGGGAGTGGATATGTACACAGCATAGGAGAAGAGGGAGTGGATATGTACACAGCGTGGGAGAAGAGGGAGTGGATATGTGCACAGCATTCGAGAAGAGGGAGCGGATATGTGCACAGCATGTGAGAAGAGGAAGAGGATATGTGCACAGCATGAGAGAAGAGGGAGTGGATATGTACACAGCGAGGGGAGAAGAGGGAGTGGATATGTGCACAGCATGGGAGAAGAGGGAGTGGATATGCACACAGCGAGGGGAGAAGAGGGAGTGGATATGTACACAGCGAGGGGAGAAGAGGGAGTGGATATGTACACAGCGAGGGAGAAGAGGGAGTGGATATGTGCACAGCATGGGAGAAGAGGGAGTGGATATTTGCACAGCGAGGGGAGAAGAGGGAGTGGATATGTACACAGCGAGGGGAGAAGAGGGAGTGGATATGTACACAGTGAGGGGAGAAGAGGGAGTGGATATGTACACAGCGAGGGGAGAAGAGGGAGTGGATATGTGCACAGCATGAGAGAACAGGGAGTGGATATGTGCACAGCATGAGAGAACAGGGAGTGGATATGTGCACAGCATGAGAGAACAGGGAGTGGATATGTGCACAGCATGGGAGAACAGGGAGTGGATATGTACACAGCTTTCGAGAAGAGGGGGTGGATATGTGCACAGCATGGGAGAAGAGGAGTGGATAAGTGAACAGCATGAGAAAAGAGGAGTGGATATGTACACAGCACGGGAGAAGAGTGGGTGGATATGTGCACAGCATGGGAGAAGAGGGGGTGGATATGTGCACAGCATGGGAGAAGAGGGAGTGGATATGTACACAGCATTCGAGAAGAGGGGGTGGATATGTACACAGGATGGGAGAAGAGGGAGTGGATATGTCCACAGCATTCGAGAAGAGGGGGTGGATATGTACACAGCAGGGGAGAAGTGGGGGTGGATATGTGCACAGCATGGGAGAAGAGGGAGTGGATATGTACACAACATGGGAGAAGAGGGAGTGGATATGTCCACAGCATTCGAGAAGAGGGGGTGGATATGTACACAGCGAGGGGAGAAGAGGAAGTGGACATGCACACAGCATGGAGAAAAGGGAGTGGATATGTACATAGCATGGCAGAAGAGGGAGTGGATATGTACACAGCGAGGGGAGAAGAGGAAGTGGATATGTACACAGCATGGGAGAAGAGGGGGTGGATATGTGCACAGCATGGGAGAAAAGGGAGTGGATATGTCCACAGCATTCGAGAAGAGGGGGTGGATATGTACACAGCATGGGAGAAGAGGGAGTGGATATGTCCACAGCATTCGAGAAGAGGGGGTGGATATGTACACAGCATGGGAGAAGAGGGAGTGGATATGTACACAGCATGGGAGAAGAGGGTGTGGATATGTGCACAGCATGGGAGAAGAGGGAGTGGATATGTACACAGCATTCGAGAATAGGGGGTGGATATGTACACAGGATGGGAGAAGAGGGAGTGGATATGTCCACAGCATTCGAGAAGAGGGGGTGGATATGTACACAGCATGGGAGAAGAGGGAGTGGATATGTACACAGCATGGGAGAAGAGGGAGTGGATATGTATACAGCATGGGAGAAGTGGGGTGGATATGTACATAGCATGGCAGAAGAGGGAGTGGATATGTACACAGCGAGGGGAGAAGAGGAAATGCATATGCGCACAGCATGAGAGAAGAAGGAGTGGATATGTACACAGCGAGGGGAGACGAGGGAATGGATATGTACACAGCGAGGGGAGAAGAGGGAATGGATGTGTACACAGCATGAGAGAAGAGGGAGTGGATATGTGCACAGCATGGGAGAAGAGGGAATGGATATGTACACAGCGAGGGGAGAAGGTGGGGTGGATATGTACACAGGGAGGGGAGAAGAGGGAGTGGATAAGTGTACAGCATGAGAGAAGAGGGAGTGGATATGTACACAGCGAGGGGAGAAGAGGGAGTGGATATGTAAACAGCATGGGAGAAGAGGGAGTGGATATGTACACAGCGAGGGGAGAAGAGGGAGTGGATATGTACACAGCATGGGAGAAGAGGGAGTGGATATGTACACAGCGAGGGGAGAAGAGGGAGTGGATATGTACACAGCGAGGGGAGAAGAGGGAGTGGATATGTACACAGCATTGGAGAAGAGGGAGTGGATATGTACACAGCGAGGGGAAAGAGGGAGTGGATATGTGCACAGCGAGGGGAGAAGAGGGAGTGGATATGTACACAGCATGGGAGAAGAGGGAGTGGATATGTACACAGCGAGGGGAGAAGAGGGAGTGGATATGTGCACAGCGAGGGGAGAAGAGGAGTGGATATGTACACAGCGAGGGGAGAAGAGGGAGTGGATATGTACACAGCGAGGGGAGAAGAGGGAGTGGATATGTAAACGGCATGGAGAAGAGGGAGTGGATATGTACACAGCGAGGGGAGAAGAGGGAGTGGATATGTACACAGCGAGGGGAGAAGAGGGAGTGGATATGTACACAGCGAGGGGAGAAGAGGGAGTGGATATGTACACAGCGAGGGGAGAAGAGGGAGTGGATATGTGCACAGCGAGGGGAGAAGAGGGAGTGGATATGTGGACAGCGAGGGGAGAAGAGGGAGTGGATATGTGCACAGCGAGGGGAGAAGAGGGAGTGGATATGTACACAGCATGGAGAAGAGGGAGTGGATATGTACACAGCGAGGGGAGAAGAGGGAGTGGATATGTACACAGCGAGGGGAGAAGAGGAGTGGATATGTACACAGCGAGGGGAGAAGAGGGAGTGGATATGTACACAGCGAGGGGAGAAGAGGGAGTGGATATGTACACAGCATGGGAGAAGAGGGAGTGGATATGTGCACAGCGAGGGAGAAGAAGGAGTGGATATGTACACAGCATGGGAGAAGAGGGAGTGGATATTTGCACAGCGAGGGGATAAGAGGGAGTGGATATGTGCACAGCGAGGGGAGAAGCGAGAGTGGATACGTGCACAGCGAGGGGAGAAGAGAGAGTGGATACGTGCACAGCGAGGGGAGAAGAGGAGTGGATATGTACACAGCATGGGAGAAGAGGGAGTGGATATGTACACAGCGAGGGGAGAAGAGGGAATGGATATGTACACAGCATGAGAGAAGAGGGAGTGGATATGTGCACAGCATGGGAGAAGAGGGAATGGATATGTACACAGCGAGGGGAGAAGGTGGGGTGGATATGTACACAGCGAGGGGAGAAGAGGGAGTGGATATGTGTACAGCATGGGAGAAGAGATAGTGGATATGTACACAGCGAGGGAGAAGAGGGAGTGGATATGTACACAGCATTGGAGAAGAGGGAGTGGATATGTACACAGCGAGGGGAGAAGAGGGAGTGGATATGTACACAGCATGGGAGAAGAGGGAGTGGATATGTATACAGCATGGGAGAAGAGGGAGTGGATATGTGCACAGCGAGGGGAAAAGAGGAGTGGATATGTGCACAGCGAGGGGAAAAGAGGGAGTGGATATGTACACAGCGAGGGGAGAAGAGGGAGTGGATATGTGCACAGCGAGGGGAAAAGAGGGAGTGGATATGTGCACAGCGAGGGAAAAGAGGGAGTGGATATGTGCACAGCGAGGGAGAAGAGGGAGTGGATATGTGCACAGCGAGGGGAGAAGAGGGAGTGGATATGTGCACAGCGAGGGGAGAAGAGGGAGTGGATATGTACACAGTGAGGGGAGAAGAGGGAGTGGATATGTGCTCAGCGAGGGGAGAAGAGGGAGTGGATATGTGCACAGCGAGGGGACAAGAGGGAGTGGATATGTGCACAGCGAGGGGAGAAGAGGAGTGGATATGTACACAGCGAGGGGAGAAGAGGGAGTGGATATGTACAGAGCGAGGGAGAAGAGGGAGTGGATATGTACACAGCGAGGGAGAAGAGAGAGTGGATATGTACACAGCGAGGGGAGAAGAGGGAGTGGATATGTACACAGCGAGGGAGAAGATGGGAGTGGATATGTACACAGCGAGGGGAGAAGAGGGAGTGGATATGTACACAGCGAGGGGAGAAGAGGAGTGGATATGTACACAGCGAGGGGAGAAGAGGGAGTGGATATGTACACAGCGAGGGGAGAAGAGGGAGTGGATATTTGCACAGCGAGGGGAGAAGAGGGAGTGGATATGTACACAGCATGGGAGAAGAGGGAGTGGATATGTACACAGCATAGGAGAAGGGGGAGTAGATATGTACACAGCATTCGAGAAGAGGGAGTGGATATGTGCACAGCATTCGAGAAGAGGGAGTGGATATGTGCACAGCATGGGAGAAGAGGGAGTGGATATGTGCACATCATTCGAGAAGAGGGAGTGGATATGTGCACAGCATGGGAGAAGAGGAGTGGATATGTACACAGCATGGGAGAAGAGGGAGTGGATATGTACACAGCATGGGAGAAGAGGGAGTGGATAGGTGCACAGCATGGGAGAAGAGGGAGTGGATATGTACACAGCATGGGAGAAGAGGGAGTGGATATGTACACAGCATGGGAAGAAGAGGGAGTGGATAGGTGCATGTTATTGAAGAAAAGGTAGTGCGTAAGTGTATGACATGGCAGAAGAGGAAATTCCAAAAACAGCAATTGAACAGCAGAGAGGAAAAAAAGGACAATTGAAGAATTGAAAACACACACACACACACACACACACACACACACACACACACACACACACACACACACACACACACACACACACAGAGTCGTGCGCGCGCGTGCGTACGCTTGCTTCGCACATACATATGCACTAGTCCATCTCTCTCTGTTTCTTTCTCTTTGGCTCTGTCTCTCTCTCTCTGTTCTCAATGTCTGTGTCCGTCTGTCTGTCTCTCTGTCTATCTGCTTGTCTGTCTTTTCCTGTACCTCTGTCTATGTCTTTCTGTCTCTGTCTAGCGTCCCTGTCTGTCTGTCTGTCTGTCTGTCTGTCTGTCTGTCTCTCTCTCTCTCTCTCTCTCTCTCTCTCTCTCTCTCTCTCTCGTATCATGATTTGAATCCTTTTCCCCTATCACGACATATTCTCGTTTCAGATTTTTTTCAATCCATAGACGCCATCATCGTTGTCTACGATCAAGCGTACAATTTATCACCATCATTTACCCATCCCCTCCTCCCCCCCCCCACACCTCCACTCATCCTCTCCACTTTACCTCCCTTCCTTTCACCATACACCCCTCCCATCCTCCTCATATGGTCATGTATCTGGCAGAAATGCAGTTTGTCTTGGATTTGGGAATGCATCCCTGGATGTCCCGGAAAAATAGATCATGTGTTGTATCATACCGGTGTATTGCATGCTTTTCATAATAGTGCACTCGTCTCATTGCTCGATGATAAAACAACAACAACAAAACACTGGATAAAACGTCAGCAAGAGATGACACTGAAGTCAGTGCTGTGCAAACCAAACTGATTGTCAGTCAGAACGTGACTGTCAATATCGATGTAACGGTCCTCGGATAATAGCAACAAACTGTGCAGCAACAGTTCACACCCGGAATCCACCATCAGCAATGAAGATTCCGAATCAGAACTCCTTTTGAGGGCAACAACGACGAAATTAGTATTGTCCAGACTAAAACTTGTTCGGAAAGTCAAAAGAATATCTTCTCCAAACACAAGATGAGGCTCCTACCGTGCACTGATGTATTCCAGCTTCCTCTGCACACACACACACACACACACACACACACACACACACACACACACACACACACACACACACACACACACACACACACACACACACACACAAACACGCGCGCGCGCGCGCACGCAAATACACACACACACACACACATAGCAGATCTGGAATGCAGAATCCAAGTCATAGAAATGATGTGACGGCAAGATACTAAGCTTCAGATATACTGATCATATCGCCGATGAACGAGGGCGCCAAACCGTCGAGCAACACACTTTAGTATCATTTTAGGATCTGCTGACATCAGTTGAGAAAAGAAAATGATACGTGGGTATGGCTGTTGACAGGAACAAATGGCTTCACTGAAACAACCCTCCAAAGAACGGTTGAGGGAGGGTGACGAAAGGGAAGACAAAGAAAAAACCGCCACCAAACACACACCACACACACACACACACACACACACACACACACACACACACACACACACACACACACACACACACACACACACACACACACACACACCGAAGTACTGATAGTATGGCAGAATGGAGAAGGACATCATCCGCAGGGACCAGAGCCTTGGTACACAACCGACAGCACAGGGGGAAACCTTGTGAAACCATTTTTTCAGTTTGGTGCCCAAAAGACTCGCCATGGAGAAGAAGAAGAAGAAGAAGAAGAAGAAGAAGAAGAAGAAGAAGAAGAAGAAGAAGAAAGAAGAAGAAGAGGAGGAGGAGGAGGAGGAGGAGGAGGAGAAGGAGAAGAAGAAAGAAGAAGAAGAAGAAGAAGAAGAAGAAGAGAAGAAGGAGGAGGAGGAGGATGAGGAGGAGGAGGAGGAGGAGGAAGAGGAGGAGGAGGGGAAGAAGAAGAAGAAGGAGGAGGAGGAGGAGGAGGAGGAGGAGGAGGAGGAGGAGGAGGAGGAGGAGGAGGAGGAAGAGAAGAAGAAGAAGAAGAAGAAGAAGAAGAAGAAGAAGAAGAAGAAGAAGAAGAAGAAGGAGTAGAAGAAGAAGAAGGAGGAGGAGGAGAACGAGGAGGAGAAGAAGAAGTCGCCTTATTCTATTGTTTTACAATGTACACGTAGCAGTGAATTGTCCTGTACTTTAAGTTCTCCATGATAAAAGACGCTTACCCTCCACCCCCCCCCCCCCCCCCTACACACACACAGAGATATAGATGCCGTTCCACCCTAATTTCAGTCTGAATATCTAAACGGGAAACACACTACGAAAGAATTCTTATCAGATTCGGACAAATCTGTTTTGGTGATGAAACGAAGTTTTCGATTAAGTTAAACCCTTCTTCAGGATAAACGACTGACCTACATTAATGATTCAGGTGAAGGAGAAGACAAGAGAGGGCACAAATGTGATAATCACATCAACACGTAACTACCAAAGTGACACTGTGTATAAACAGAGATGAATTTGCTTAG
>CM031598.1:86447638-86450138 GCA_018398815.1 Conus ventricosus
ACACACAACACACACATGTCATTAGCTAATATAGAGGCAAGCATAAAAGTAGGGCGTTGAGACTATGATCAAAAGGTTACAGAGAGAGAAGAGAGGAGAGAGAGAGAGAGAGAGAGAGAAGAGGAGAGAGAGAGAGAGAGAGAGAGAGAGAGAGAGAGAGAGAGAGAGAGAGAGAGAGAGAGAGAAATGTGTGCATATTTCAAGGACATTTGAGGAAATCATGTTATAAAAGACTGGCATTACCTGTGAATAATACACTGTTTTGAACTAATTCGGAGAAACGTGTATATTAAGATAGGTAGAAAATTTATTCCACAGTAAACAGAGTACTGCAGACGATTTTAAGAAATGTATTCTCGGAAAAGAAAGCATAACGTTATGAACAAGGCAATTCTCATCAAAGAAAGTTAATTTTTAATGGATGTAGGAAGGTGTCTTGAACATAACGCCGCTTTATCACATTTTGTTTTCGGTTTCAGTGTAAAAATACTTAATCTGGCATGGTCAGAATCATTTCTCACAAGTAATGTTAACAGAACTACTTTAAGAGCACGTCTGGACTCTGCAATAGTTTTTGAATCTGTTCACTTCGTTAAACCCATATGGCAACAGCACGGCTTACAAGTGATTCAATGCGGGTATAGGAAGAAAGGTATGCGGCAAAAAGCGGCCAAGAAGAGTTTTAATCCAGACAGCAGATAAGCCTTTTTC
The DNA here is from genome assembly GCA_018398815.1 of Conus ventricosus. Taxonomy (NCBI): domain Eukaryota; kingdom Metazoa; phylum Mollusca; class Gastropoda; order Neogastropoda; family Conidae; genus Conus; species Conus ventricosus. The sequence goes on from CM031598.1 coordinate 86,448,350, forward strand.
TGATATTGTTTTACACAGTCATCGTACATTGTCATTCCACGATAGGATACTGCCCGTAACTATTCCTAAAACTTTACAGGATTCTACAACTTCAATACGTTTGCCATAAACACAGGAGGGCAGGAACTGTTTTGGGGTTTCATCTGGTGGTTATCATCATATATTTGGTTTTCTTAGCTTGAACTCATAGTACTAAGTTCGGACCATTCAGTCAATCGATTAATGCTTTCTTGCGATACCAAAAACCACGTCTTCAGCTGAAATATTACTGGCATGAATAAGTCACAGAGAGCCTCAGTATGAAGGTAGAGTAGTTATTTCTGTTGAGAGAAGAATAGATAGATGAACAGAGTCGTGATCTATATTTCAGAAGCAACAGAAAAGATTCATAAACATGAGTGAGCGCCAGCTTAATTCTGTTGTTTTAGATTGATGACATGTTTTCTAATGCATTTTTGATAGACCGTAGGATTAGAATCTATGTTTTAGAGCAGCATGTGGTCAAATGCATCAAAGGCCTTAGAAAAATCCACAAAGAGAATACCAGTAATCTTGTTGTAATCTATATCGGAGAACGATGTGACCACTGTGCTATCAGCACTGTATGGTGAGAATGGCATTGCCTACCGTCAGACAGATGTGGATGAAATAAGCCAGATTTATCAACATGTCCGGGAGTGTATTTTCGTGTGCGCTCTTTAAAAATGTTTTGACAAAGTACATGGAATAGAGATTGGTCTTCAATTTGACAGATTGATCGCCTTGTCTGATCTATAGAAAAATATGACTTTAAAATGTTAAAGGCTTAAGGAATTTGTAAAATACAAACATGTAGGATAAGTCTTGCTCCTATGACAAAATGAATGCTTGTCCATAACTCCAAACGCATGCTGTTTACGTCACCGAATCACCTTGCAGTTTCCTGTCTCATTTAAGATTTCCTTTAAGGAAATTATTAACTTCTGCATACATTAAGATGTAAGTGAATTTTTCAACGATATTCAGTGCTACGAACTTGAGAATTTTACTGTTAATGTCATCCAGTCCACGAGAACACGCTTCTTTTAAACGCAGTGGGGCGCTAGCAGTGGAATGGACATTAAGGAGATATCCTAGTAAGAAGGTATGTTTTTTTTTAAGCAAGAATAATTTTAAGACATGCAGGCTATTTTCATCAGGCTTGTCAGATTTTGTTGCTGATCTTGCAACGTCACATAAAGGAACACTAAGTATTTCCAGATGATAGCTATTTAAGATATGTATTATTAGTATGATATTCCTGTTGCGCCATTGCTTGATGACATTCCAAACAGATTTGCTTTTAGCATTAGCGTTGAAAGTACTTTTCTGCTGCAGGCTTTCGAAAATTGACGCGATTCTTTGTTTAGCTATTTCATTTTCAGTGTCTATTGACAGAAAAGTGCGGCACCAAACCATGGCCAAGATAATCAATAATTTCTTCTTACCTGTTAGTTTCAAATGGTGCATGTTTATTGTAGATATTTTTTAAAAAATCATGATACTATTCCCCGAAAGTTTCATCAGGATTTATAAACTGGTATGACAAAGAAGATGAAATTTTCTAAATCCAATAAAAGTCTGTATTCATCAAAAAGAGTAAACTTGCAATATTGTAAGTATCTGTGACAATTCTAAGGGATTTCTGTTCCTTTTAGACCACTGAAACAGACTGGAACGTGACGATACGACCGTAAAGCCTCCGATAATAGATTTTGCACGCGATCAATGCGATTTCTTGAAAGCAGGTGATATTATTGTAGAGGTATCA